>JAQISU010000108.1:20987500-21587500 GCA_029339505.1 Unio delphinus
CGTATGGTCCATTAAGACGGACTTGTAGAACCACAAAATCAAAACTCATGTAGGTAAAATAAATACCGGGTTTGCATCCAGCAAACGTATTCTAAAAGTATCCGACCCGTACATCAAGTGAATGAACAAATCATATTTGTTAAAATAATATCGTTGATGAAAAAAAGAAAACATTAGATCCACTAAGAATAAAGAAACGAAATTACTAAATTGAACAGCTAGCTCAAAGACGGAACAAGTCTTATTACGGCTTATCATGAAATATTCATTGTTTACTATCTGACATGTATTGATAGACAATGAGACTAATAAACTAAAACTTGAAATATTCATGTCTAGGTACGGTAAACCACACGTGTTTATAACATATTCCAGTATTCAGATACATCTATACCAATGAAAACTCGCCCATCCCCAGTTCAATATCTCTTGGTCCGTAATATATATATATATATATATATTACGTGTGACAAGAATGCTTCGTTTTCCTTTCTCCAAGGAACCTTCAAAAACTGTGTAATTTCCACTGTCAATAAAACTGACATTTAGTAATTGAAATGTAATATTGTCATTGTTCATGTTTATGTCTTTTATTCTGCCAGAGTAATTTCTACTAACTTCTATGTAGCTCTCATTGTTCGTATTCGGCACGATGATAATCATATGAATGTCACGTAGCTTGTTTGTAAAACCAGAGAAGTATATCTCAAAACTCTTCCTTCCATCAGTTGGAAATTTGTCAATGAGCACAGTTGCATTATCTCCATGATTGAATATCTCCTGTATCGAATATGCTGGAATAAAATAGTGCTAATTTAAGTTAAAGTTAAAATGGAAATATAGTACTTCACATTCTATGTGAAATATGTTCATTGTTTTCATTCATTAATTTAATAAAAATGTAGTATGATATTTATTGTCGACTGACTTCTTAACATATCTCAAATTTAAGGGATGTCCTGTGCTTCTCAGTACACGCAACAAACAATCTTGCCATGTTGTAACAAATCTAAGTCGAAGGGAAAAAAAAGCAGCACCAAAATATGCTTTGTTCTATCGACAGTCAAAGATTTGTGTTTTTATTTGAAATTCAAAGGTAACCATAGGCAGGGTCATAAAGTGCAATGTCACTCGCGTCAATCATTGTTACAATTCTTACGAACGTGTGTTTTGGTTCTGGTATTTTTATTTCAATGTTAGCCATAAGCAGGGTTATACAGTGCAAGATCACTTAAGTCATTCTTGAAATAGTTTTGTATTTGTTTCCTTTCTAAAAAACGCTAGATCTCATGCTTAATACATTGCAGTGCCAAAAATAAAGATAAAGTTCTGATAACTAAATTGTACAAGTTTGTCAACTCAAGATTTTATTTCATCCAACAATTTACTGATTGACTATTTGTAAGGATGTAGCGTTCGAAAAACAAATTACATGACAAACGAAAATTATGGTGCCTACTGATTAAAATTTTGGATAGGTATCTTCAAACGGGAACATCTGCCATTAAGATTTCAATCAAACATATTACGACGAATATATATATATATATATATATATGTATTATCACTGATACTACAGTTAAGTTAAGTTTAATAATACTTGCAATATTTATAGTTGAATCATTCTCAGTTTTGGCAATCGTTAGAGACGATTTCGTCCAGACTTGCTCAGTATCTAACCATTTGCAACAGTCCGAAAATGTATTTAGGCCCCATGTCCACATTTATAACAAAGTCTCTGAGCACAAAGGCAAAAGTTCAAACCAAAAGAAACGACTAAATCAATAACCTTTCTGATTAACTTTAGCAAGTGGCAACACTTGCATAATATACATGTCAAAATTCTAAACGATAATTCTTGGTCTTATCTGTAGAGAGCATATAATCACGAAATCAAGCCAAACAAATTATTTCGGAAATAAATTATTGTGCTCGAGACTTTTTAAGAATACAAGTGGTTGTGTTACAACACGTAGATTATGAGTTTGAGGACCGACGTTGTTAATGACCACGTGTCTTCATATTCATGCAGTGGTTTGATTACTACGGTCTCCCTACTAGTTCTATCATCACACAGGATTGATTCTGCAATGGATAGACGTCCCATTTAGGAGTAAACCATGTTCCTTTTATGCCATGAATGCGAGAATAAGCTAAATTTATTAAAACATTAGTAGAGATTTATATTCTTAAAATTATATAAACATGTCAATTTATGGTCTTAATATAACCGTGTAGGTATACAAAGACAATCAAGTATTTTTTAAATGATTTTTATTAAATAATACTATTCATTTGCAAGACTGATGTAATAAAGTTAAAATTGGGTAAGAATTCTTAAGTAGAGCATGCAAGATTGAATTATTTAAAACTATTTACCTGGAATGCCAACAAATAATGCATCTAAAAGCAACTCCTGGTCATCCCAGGCAAAATATGCGCCCTTGTCTGACCATGTTAGTTCCTCTAAGATGAGATTAAAGGTCGTATCATTTAACACACAGCTGTCAATGCGATCCCTATAGGGTTGCCAATGATTGGTATATGTACAGCGCTTACGTGCCACATCATAGATTATATAATCCACGTAATCGAAAGCATGACTCTTGCCAATTTTAATTGAAGAAGTGTTGGTGTTAATACACATAAACGGCAGGATCATCGGTTTAGAAACTTGTCCATTTAATATGCGACCTAGAAAAGGAACAAAATAAAGTGGAGTTATAAAAGGAAAACAGAACCGAAGATCATGTTAGTATTTATAAACAATCTGGTCTCATATTATCGACTCATATTACTGTCTTCATTTATTTCGATAATAAATTTTTTTTTTTAATTTAGGTTTTTGTTAGCAGAACTGATGAACACATTAAGGTGTTAAGAGGATGCAGAGGCGATATGATCTGTTGGAGATACCGTGGAATTAGATTAACTCGTTGTAAGTTTCAGTTCCATCCATGCGACTAATGTTTTCGGTTTTGAGCTAAGTACTTATAAGTGGGACCAGTTTTTGAAGCTGTAAACTGGTATTTGCATCCGTAGTGAGGATACCATGTACGAATTAGGTAGACTCGGCTGCAAATGCAATCCAGTATCTTTTGGGTAGTTAGCTATGCTGCATAACGACGTCCCAGTTGTAGATGGACACCAGCATCAGCTGGGCCATTTGATTTCATGTATCCTGTCATACCAGTTGTAGTATCCTTTGTGGTTATTAACCTGTTTCAATTCAGTCGTCTGTACTGCCATCACATGCTGGTTAGGTAACCTTGCTGTATCTTCTCATTACAGTTATAACTGGACAGCAGCATCTGCTAGGCGGATATCATATTGTGGATTGGGGTCATATTTATCGTGAATTTTGCACTCTAACCAGATACTCGCCAGAAAACCGCCGTATGGTTCATTAAGAGGGACTTGTTTTACCATAAAATCGAAACTTATGTATGTAAAATAAACATTGGGTTTGCATCCAGCAAACATATTGAAAAGTATCTAACCCGTACATTAGGTGAATGAACAAAACATATTTGTTAAAATAATATCGTTCATGAAAAAGAGAAAACATTAGATCTACTAAGAACTAAGAAACAAACTAACTAAATTGTCAGTAAACTTAAAGAGGGCAAAAATCTTATTAAGGCTTATCTTAAATATTATGTGGATGTCTTTGTTTAAAATCTGACATGTATTGATAGACAATGAGACTAAAAAACTAAAACTTGACCTATTTACATGTCTAGGAAAGGTAAGCCACAGGTGTTTTGAACATATTTCAGTATTCAAATACATCTATCTTTATGAAATCTCGCCCATCCACAGTCCAATATACAAGATCATTAAATCAATAATTTTCTCAACATTAAGGGAAGTTGAAAAGAATACATACGTGTGACAAGAAAACTTCGTTTTCCTTTCTCCAAGGAACCTTCGGAAACTGTGTAATTTCCACTGTCCATAAAACTGACATTTAGTAATATAAAGGTGATACTGTCATTGTTCATGTTTATGTCTTTTATTCTGCCATAGTAATTTCTACTAACTCCTATGTAGCTCTCATTGTTCGTATTCGGCACGATGATAAACATATGAATGTCATGCAGCTTTTTTGTAAAACCAGAGAAGGATATCTCGAAACTCGTCCTTCCATCATTTGGAATTTTGTCAATTTTGTCAATGAGTACAGTTGCATTATCTCCATGATTGTATATCCCCTGTTTCGAATATGCTGGAATACAATAATGCTAATTGAAGTTAAAGTTAAATGGAAAAATTGTATTTCACTTCATTCCATTAAATTTGATGTAATCTTAATTTTACATTTAATCGCATATGTAATAGTTCAGTTTCATCGATTCATCTATATTTATAAGGATAAATCCATTCATTCCGTCATCGATCTATTCGTTCACGTATCCATCGATTCATTCATATTATAATTATTATCGATGCGGAGGCACTACAATGGTATTTTTGTAAAATAAAGAATGATTTTTATTATCTGCACATGTTCCTGACTTAAATCTACAACACCTTTCAAATTTAATAATTTTAATTCTTTCAAGCTTCTAGTTGGATGACGTTCAGACATACCAGCAATTATATCGATTTATACAAATCACCAACATATACATTTTACTTCATGCAAATATTATAGTAAATATTTGAAACAATGCTTTTAGGAAATTGTTAAATATTTAGCAAATTCACGGAATCCCCGATGTCCTTTAGGTTGCACGTAACCGTTGAAATGTACATGCATGTTAGGTAATTAATGAAATCTGGTAGAACAAAAAACGAATCGTAGCTCTCTGGCAGTTGTTATGGTAAACCTGTTATATCTTAATGGAGAGTGACTGTGTTGAAAACAGAATTGTTTCAGTGCCTTCACATTAAGGAAATTTGAAAACGAAATCTTGTCTATAAGACTTCCTTGGTCGGTAGTACATATAAGTCTTTGATCACATCTATCTCATGTTGACATTTAGCAAATACCAATGTTTTTGTTTTTGGAAAAGTACATTATTTTGTCCTGAAAGAAGCGCTATGAAACTAATATCAAGTTTAAAATTGTTTGTATTAGTATTAAGTGTAGTGTGTTTCTTATGAAAACACTCCCTCTATTTTCGATCCTTATTATCCCAAGAATATGTTGAAGTACATAATTGCTATGCAGTCAACATTAAAGTTCGACATATAATTGAAACATTTATTATAAGGTTAGCTGTCTGGGTATTACCTGCTAGTAGGGCTGGGTTTGTAGTTACTACATTGTTTTATGGATAGTTAACAGTTACTCTTCTATTTCCAACCCATTTATCTGATTAAGATCTGTACTAATTCTGTAGTGTTTTAAATTTGATGAATGCCTCAGATAAGAATGAGGACCTAACATAAAACAACGTGGATTCGACAATAATTATATTAACATTTTAATTTCAGTCAGCCTTTCTGTGCATTCTCATTTATGTTTTAAATAATGAAATGCTTAAATCACGGCATCTTTTTATTCTTCAGTCCTAATAGATCATAATACTGTTATGTGGTTTTACTTTGCAATGTTGATTAGTTATTTTGTTTTGAGATGTTTTGATTCTCGTCATATGCTTTTGTAATGTAACATTTGTATGTTTGACTTCACTTTGTATGAAATGAAGTTTATTTTCTACTTGATCTGAGGGCAAGAAGAGGATTATATAATCTTGTCATTGGAAAGAGTATTTATTCGTGCTTAAGATTCAGCATAATCAATTAGTATTATTGTCGTGTCGAAGAGTTAATTTGAGATGAAATTTATTTTTTCAAATTGTTTAAGTGAATTTTTCCCCGAAAAAAAAAATGCTCATAAAATATCATATTCTTGGGCAGAGACTTTCACTGTGATTTATAGTGAATTATATTTAACAAAAACTGACTGTTGATATAACAACACAATACAGGCTCCCACAGACAAATCAACACTTTCAGCGTTGGATTTAATTTTGAATTTTAATTAAATTCAGAACTTTAAATTATGAGGATATGTATCTGTTATTCTAGGATTATGTTGGAATTTCGCAATTCCATAAGATGTTCCCTTCTTTTAGGTTTCTTTTTTGAAGAGAATATATTTGTGAGAATATACTATCCTAATTTCCTTATTCTTTATCCCTTGAAAACTATTCATAAAATATTTCATGTTGTCATATTTGATCATATCACAATTGGAGCGAATACAGTAATAGTGTGAGAGAAACAAATACATAATGGCCAACGTATTTCTTCCTCTCAGAATGATGCTTAGTTTGCTTACAAATGTTGGTGAATAAATTTCAAATATAGATATAAAATTATCTTTAGTGCATTGCAGATATAACTTTTTTCGACGAATATGTATATATAACGATCAACTTTGAAATGCCATTAAAACGTTTGTACTTGATTAGCAGACATTTTCGTTCTGTATTTAACTAAAAGCTGTTAAATCGTGAAGGTGAAAATAAGAAATGATATGAAATGATAAAAAAAATAATGTTTTGCTTGTGAGATATATTGGCATTAAACTTTTACTCTAGAATCTGACTGGAGATATGCTTTGTACTTAAGAGTGTTTGTAAATGAAAGTGACTATATTTATGATACATGTGTCATTTTTTATAGTTATATTTTCACGGGAGGCGATTGCCAATAAAATTGTAAGGCACCTTATTTATGTTAGACAGCCCGCTAAAACAGTTTATATCATTCCAAACCGTCAACATATATTGCCGTGTAATAATTATGTGTTATCGACATGTTGTAAATGTAATAATTTCCTTTAATATTAATCCCGGTACTTACCATTTGTTTGATCTGTCCCAAACATCACCAGAAAAACGCATATCGTGCTGACAGTTTCCATTATTTGCAAATAGCTGTGGTTCCCCAAAAGTATTGAAGAACCTAAAAGAGCGGTCTGTACCGTTGTAATATTTGTTTTACAGTCGACCCTTAGGATCACAGATTGTAGAAATGAACAGAGTTTGCCAGGGTTACCTAAATCATTGTAGATAATTTTGTCGCTAAAGCTGATGTTTAGGAACTGCATACACTGATAAACAGAGAAAGAGAGGAATACCGCACAACAGTACACCAGTAAAATAACAAATTAATATTTGAGGAAGCAGCGATGTCCCAGACGTATCGAAAGTGAAACAATGAAGATCAAGAAGTTTCGTAGGGAAGTATCAACGACAATGGGTGGGGACATATACAAAGGCGCAGGAATGCGCCTGACATATAATTTTATAAAATTTGGAATATATCAGTCACATTAACTAAGAGAATATGGTTTAGTTACTGTTTTAATGTTTTATTTGGTAACTCTCGTCCAATTCCCGATAGTTAACTCCGCTACCTTTCAAGTTATTTCTGTTTTCTCAATTATCATTTGTTCGACAATACATATAGAACTAAGTAAATAATATAAATTCTTTCGAACAGGTTCTTGAATTGATTGAGGCAATACATATATGCTTTGACTTTGTTTCAGAATGTATATCTTCTGAGGGTGCCAATAAACTTACAGAAATGATAAACTCTCAATCCACAATGAAATTTGTTTCAGACAAGTATTTACTCCCTTATAATTTTATGCTTGCTGTATTCCATGGTATATACGATACGAAAATTCTTCAATACGGAAAGTATCGAGGACTGATATATTCGTGATCAATATCTAACATAAATATACGTGGAAGTTTTACATTGTTTGTAACAGAGTTTTTTTTTTACATCAGAGATGTGGATGATCATTATAAATCATGGAAACGTTATGTTTTAATTATGCAAATGAAAGATACAATATCATGTATACTTCGATTGGAACCAAAAGGTATACACATCCAAAATGTTTAAAAGACAAAAAATAATATTATTTTTTGTCATGAATATCTAATTAGATCATGAATAAATACAAACAAGTATACTAAATTAATTGTTTTTGACAAGTAGATTTTGTGCATTCAGCTAAGTGGTTAAAGACGTTTGCACAAAGGAATATACAGATTGAGCAACATACACACAGACGGAGCAAAAGAAACAAAATAGGAAGGACACAAAGTTTTATGTTTCAGTCAGTGATTGATGGAGAAATTTGTGGTTAACACTTAACAATAGAAAATGAAAATGCAACCCAATCGATTATAATCTTCACTAAGTATATTGTTAAATTACACAATTATCACACGTCACTGAATATAATGAATTCACCAAGTCACGTATCCCAGTCTGACTGAACAATTACAGGCATACAATCTACATTAACAATATTTATACTGTCTGATATTGGTAAGAAGGCAACAAACGAAACAAAACATTTATGATAGTGTCAGCTTTTTTGGCAGGTTGACAACATGGTTCATTTGTATAATAAAGAATGTAAATAACACTTCTACCTATTTATGCAGCGACACATTATCATATTTCGTGATTATTCCTATGAAACCCGTCCATCCAGCATTACAAGCTAACGTCCCCTACCAACGATAAACATAGAAATCAAAGAAAAAACAAAGCAAAATCATAACTTTGTACCTTTTATACAAAGGTAATGGATTAACACCACCAAATATTTATTTCATTTTTTACCGTATATTATCTAATTTCATCCTATCTAAATATTAAATGTATGTATTTATATTGTAGTGACGGGTGGCTTAGTAATGCAAGTCATTGACATCTAACCTCTGCGTGGGATCTAATTTCTTGCTCACTCATGCGAGAAATCGTGTCAGTATTTGACCGTTTGTTGGTGGTGCTTCGTTCTCCAGGGCTCTTTCCCGATTATGTGCTGAAACATTATTAAACCCACAAACCAAAAAAAGTAATTTACTTATTTCTCATGTAGAACTTTTACAAATAATATTTCCAACTCATCAATTATAATTTGTTTTTTGCTAGTTATCATTTGAAAAGTAATATATATAATGTGTTGTAGACGTAAAAGTGATGTAACTATTGGTGTTAAGCTTAAAGTTGTGTTTTCTGAACCACACTAACAGAAAGGGAAACAAGAAGAAAAGAAAAAATGAATTCGGAAAGGTTCAGTAGAAGTTATAAAAGCTTTGATGTGCAGATCACTGACATCAAACTTCTTCTCTCTGTCTCAATCTCAGACAATATAAGCATGCATGAAAACTTGACAGTAGCTTCTCATGTATCGGTGTATTTTTCCTGCTGTACATACTAGTACAATTGGCGACAATTTTGAACATAAAGCATCAGTCGGAGGTTCGTCTTTCAAGTTCATTTAAGGCGAAGGTTTCTTAAACGTTGGATGCATTTTGTATGTAAATCAAACAAACATACCCAACCATACTGCCTTTTTTATTCACAATCACAAAAAAATCATTATGTTAAAAAGAACACTTGACATCGATCTTGTTTAAGATTGTCAAATTTAACTCACATTTACACTGACACATGCTAAAAGTCTAAGCAAATTTACCTGTAGTTTTGCCTGGTTACGTCGATAGGACTGTATACAGACATACATACATACACACAGGTAGGCAATTCATGGCTAAGCAAGGTCATATTTCCATCAAGATATTACATATTATTTTGTTATTTGAACCTGCTACTTCTCTTTAGAACACAATTGTTTGTTTGTAAAGATACTACTGTATGTATTTTCTGTAGGTAAACTCAACAGTAGTCGAATATGTAACTTTAGAACCAAACAGGAGTCTGGTGTTAAATATTTGATCATGTATAGAGCTAAAAGGGAAATTAAGTTTAGGCAGCCATTTTGAATTGGATGTTTTAGCTGTGTAACATTTTGCGTCTGTCTTCTCTCTTATATAAATACTGTTATACAAAATGAGTCTGTAACGTGTTAGATGTATTTTGTGGAAAACTTTAATAGGTTGTTATTTGTATGCCTTCTAACTGAAACGAATATAGGTCTATCATGTATAGGAATTTCTGGCCTTTATCAAGAAATTTGATCACTAATCAACATCTGCTGTTTCAAATGTATATTTAAAGATGTCTAAGGAGATCAGATATAGTGATTTAATGACTGCGCATAATATTATGTACATGAGGTACATATACAAAATAGTTCTCACCGACAACCGATGATCCCCATTTAAATACGTTCAATATCTCTAGTCACTGTATGATTTGTTCACAATCCCCTATTTGCCCAATTTACGAAAACATTTATCAAATTCATACATGATTGTATGTATAAGAAGGGTATACAACATAATTTAAATGCCTAATGAACAAAACAAATTTCTCTATCTCTTATTACCACTCTACAATCCCTGGTTATATTTGACTAATACAAACCAATCTCCTGAATGAATTAAAGAAACCAGTATAAAACGAAATCTGCATTTATAAATATAAATAATCGCACTAAGCGTATTTATTATCTCTTCATCCGTGTCATAATTAAAGTTAAACTCAGTATCACTGTTTGATAACCTTGATAACCTACTAATATCAGTTTTTCTGAAAGCAAAACTATTTTCCTGTATTTTTTCATCATGATTCCCATAATATTAATGGTGGAGTGGAATATGAAATAAAAGTAGGTGGCCATTTGATATATTTTTCTGTGGCATTGAAGGACAACGAGACATTAACATTAAGCTAACCTTTCAAAGACTTTAAGAGGATAAAATCATTGTACTCAACTGGATACATACCATTAATTTTTGTTGTTGAGGCATGTGAGAGATATCATAAAATAATGGTCTGTGCGCGTGTGAAGATCTTGTTCTTAATTATCCCCCACCCACTTAATTTTGACAGGATATATTACTGTTGAAAATTCAAGAGTACATCCCAAAAGTATATTTTGTATGTAATGGTTTGCGTAATATATATATATATATATATATGGTTTGCGTAATATATATACTAGGAATAAAAAGAAAGTTGACGAAAATACACACACATTAGGCTGCAGTCCCTATACGAATCGAATTTTGTTATTATTTAGGTGAGAGAAAAATTTACTCAACGTAAAGCAGATGAAAACGTCTTCAACTGTAGGTTATCCAGAGAAATTAAACTGTTCTGTCTTTGTCATCTTAGATACTTTTCTTTGTATATTTTAACATATTGATGAGTAAAATATGGCATCAAATCAGTCCGATAAGACCAAGTTTAATTTCTTAATTTTCAACATCCAATGTCCTAGAAATGCTTTCACTAAAAGTTGTTTTTTCCATATCTGAACAATTTTATTCAGAAATTACAGAAAATGTATCCATGCTTCCACACGCTTATCGATTGATTACTTTAATAACCTCTTTGAAATGTACGGTCATGCTACTATATACTCAATTAAAGTTCACATGTTTACAATATTGTTTTGTAATGCATGGTGATTTTGCTAAATTGCTTTAATTTCTAAACATGGGCATATCTATTTTGTGTGCAGAAGATGTGGTCTCAATCCCCTCATTCTGTTAACGTTTCTTTGGGGATGTGGTCTAAAATCTAACAGCAAAATTAGAACGAGTAACGTACGTCCTCTTTGAATCACACTACAATTTTGAGTATTTTGATCGGATTGGTCGCACGTACACTGAGCCACAAAAAAGATACAGACTACATATTGATCCCAATTCTTTTTCTTGATCTGGTCGTCATTGAATCATTTTTGTTTTGTTTGTCATATATTTGATTGCAAAACATTTGGTCAATTTCGACAACTTGGGCACAAAAATACAACATTGTTTCGTTCCTGCACATCGTGAACCGTTTTGTTAAGGGTACGAACATTCTGAATACACATTCAAGCTCAGTCTTTAATTCTACTAATAATCTTGTGAGAATTTATCATTTTCCTCCTAGCTTTACAGTGCCATTGTAAGGGTATTTGAATAAGACTAATTCTTGTCTAGTAGTTTTGTATCCTGGTATTAGTAGTCCACATTAATTAAAAACACCTTTGACATAAAGAGAAGCTGAACGGTAAGGATTCCAAGATAGCTATCGTGTCTCGTTATTGAACTATTTACCCTTCATTTGCAAACACGTGAAGCAAGATGTATTGACATCTTAATTAGTGATCAAAGCATAGAGTATTTCAATGTGGATACATTACAAAAGATTTATAGATTATAGTAGTGTATGAACCCGCTTATATTCTAATATTCTAATGGAAAGCAACTGAAGTTAGCAAATATATTTCCACGTATCACACAACTGTTAGTAGCACCTTTAAACAAAGTTGTTAATACTGGCATTTAGACTAGTTTGATGGCATGATCAAAACAAATCACATTTGTTAGAATGTTGTTTTCATACAAATTGTACGACTTTATTATGATAAAGTCAAACCACACTACACCGACTCTGATGCATATCACCACACGTACAAGCCATAAACGAGTGTGTTCGAAGAATCTGATGCCATCGAGTATCGGGAAACCCCACAGAGGATGTTTAAATAAATCAATAAATGGGTTGTTGGTAAGTTGAAAGACGGACATTAGGGTAAACTGAATGAAGAATATATGTAAGTATATAATCAAGATCGGAGGAATAAATTCGAGCAATTCTGTGCCAGGATCCACCTACAACAGTAGTGGCCATGTGAATCTGCAATATTTTTAGAATGTGTTGGTGTCAAAAGCTAGGCTTCGTTATATAAGCTCGCATCATCCACAATGGTTTTTGAGTACTTGTGAATGTTTAATAGACATTGTCGATCACGGACACGACCACGTGGATGAAACACCAAACTAGCCAAATGAATTTAATTCGGTATTTTGTTATTAAACAAATCATGTGAAATCTTTCTTGCTACTAGTATACAAATTTACCACAGCTTGTGTGGCTAACCATGCTCGAGGAATCCCATGAGTGACCTTTGCTACACTGATTAAACGGAGGTTTGACCTACCCAATGTCCACGATAAATGTAGTATATTTTGAAAACATGTTCGGCATGTTTGCAGCCATTGTTTATTTTACTTTTATTGAGTGCACATTTGGCGTTCATACCTTCTTTAACGATCCATCCTACGATTAGTTCCCCCAGCGTTGACGCGCTGACATGATTGGATCAACGCAAGATTAACGCAAAGGAGAGGTATATCACCAGATTTCTCTTGGTCATTAGAATCATGTCGTTTATCTAGCCAAGTAAAAGGCCCACCGTTATTCTTTCCCGGAAGGTGTGTTTCACCCTGATATTTACAATATGGTTTCCCTCCCTGACAACTTCGTTCCTGGAGGGGCGATGTCAATGACACTGATGTTTAAAAATGTGAACTTCTTTTACTCCATATTTAGCAATAGTTCCAGTAATTGCTGCTCGTTCATAATTTATTTTGAACTTGACATCGATCTGTAGTATGAATGTTCGTGCGAGATCTCACACAATACGAATACCTCATATGAACCAAATTTATTATCTTATTGCGTCACAACAATAGGAAACACGCAGATTCGTTTATTCAAAAGACGTTCTGGAGAGAACAATCATCCATTTTTTCGTCATTGACTTCTCTGCACTAACATCACATAAACCGTCCTAGAACGGTGATTTAATCGTATTTATAATAAATTCGTGCGTTAATCATTGACTCTACTGTACTCATATAATGAAATGGATCAAAACATTGACACTGATTTGCAGATTTCCCAACATGACATCATGACAGTATATCCGTTTTATAACTTTTGATTGGAACACCTGTTGTTGTGCAGTGATGCATTTTAATACATGGGTACCTGCATCTGGTGCTAATTACAAATGTTATGCTGTAATACTTTGTGACAAGACGCTGCTACTGGAGTGAGCTGATCGCCGAATGGGTGTCATCAATTTACATATGATCAAGTCGTACAATTCATAAATAAACGAGGTGAAGGTTCTCCTTAGAGAAGTGAGAGTCAGTTAAAAACAAGATATTGGTCTAGTTTGAACTGAATATACTGTACTATCTACTTTGCGTCAACGTACGCTAAATTTACATTTTGGAAAACATCTTTCTAATAAAAGTGTAATAAAAGTGTCATTTGTTTTAAAACGTCTTCTGTAGTCATTGTCGTTACAATTTTATAAAGGCCTCTTATTGAGCTTGGACAAAATTGCGTTACCTGGAAATATTATGAGTTAATGTAATTTCCCATTCTAGATGATTCTGCGTTTTTCAACAAAATATAATCATCTTCTAAAATTACGGGAAGCTTTATGTTGTAAATATTAGATAACCTATGAATTCTTATGGGGAATACCAATGTCATAGAAAGGGACAGATATAAATATGATTAGTTCTATTTGTAATGATCCTAATATTTAGCTTACATTATTGAACAAGCTATTAGCTATTTACTATTTGTTTACAAAATGAAAACATCAGTGTTGCTAGTCTGGAACTCAGTGGAAGTGATTTTGAACAAAATTAAGTCCAAGAGACTCTGAGTCTAACATTTAATCATGCAGGTAGAAAAAGAGTAACTAATACAAAAAAATAAAGATATACATAATTCATGCACTTTGAGATGAAGAAAACACTTATTACATTTTATCATAAAGAAAACAAATTTCATATCTATATTGTTCAGTATGATTAATAATCATGTTTGAGAAAACTAAAAAAAATTATTAGGAAAACAAAAATCATAAACAAAAGAAAATATAACCACAAATGTAAAGGCAAAAAGGATACACCGATTTTAAATTTGTTCAATATTTACAATTTCCTGTGTCAGGGCATGAACCTTCATTGGTGTAATTTGCCTTAGATGCTATTGACGAAATGGAATGCATGATACTGCTTGATTCAGAAGACCGTATGAAATATTTATTATGTTGCAGGCTATTAATTAGAATTGTCATATGCAGAATTAGAATATTACTTTCTAGGATCATTAACATGTACATCTACTCTAGCAAGTAATAAAAGATGTGACAATTTACGAAATAGCAGGTTTGTAAAAAGGATGATCCGGGTTGGGGCGAGGCTATTTCAGGGACATTGAAAACATTTTAGTGAATTATATGTTTAGTAGTAATATGATTGCGATAATGAATACTAAATAGTGTTGCGTCTACCACATACGTATCAAACTATCGATTTACAAAACTATGGGGATGACAAGCATCCACCTAATACAACTTGTGACGTTACTGCCTGCCACACTGAATGTAGTCCATAAGAACCATGGCCATGGTGTAATCACAGACCAGAGCGCATAATGTTTTCTAAGAATAAATATGGACAATAGTCCTTAATACTTGTTTAATAATTGTCGCATGCTTGAGCTGTGAATATGTAATATTAAGATGGAGTAAGCATCAGCGGAGCGGAAAACGATCATACTACAATAACGAAACTCCGCAGTTGTATTAATAATGTACATAGGGAATGCTGTGAACTTTGAATGTGATTGGCGAATAAAAAATGATGTTTTAGGAAAAGGTTGAACGAAATATTGGATCTCAAAGAAAGGAAGGAACTGTTATAATATACTTTACATCAAACACGATAATCGTATTCTCGCCTATCTTTATTACTTTGTATTATGTCGCTCCCTGATATTTAAACGGCAAAGTTTTGCACATGATGATTATCTTACTAATTGTCAAATACGACCCAAAGCCCACCTGAAAGACAAAATAAATAGTTAAGTGGATTGTAAAATTGATATAATGAGGACCTGGTAATTACTGATTTAATCAACATAGTTCCTAGCATTAGCTTGGTCACCAACTATGTTTAAAATTATAGATAACCAGAGAGTTAAACTTAGTTCATCTTGAAACATTACGGCAGTTATTGTTGGAATTAACATAAATCAATAAACTCAAGCGATCTTTGACTACTTAGTGAAATACAATAAAACACACAAATACACACACACACAAACACACACATACACGCATACATCCCTTTTGGAAATTGAAAATTTGATAATTATATGATTTATGTCCAACGAAGAAAATGTTACAAAGTATCTCGTGACATCGTAGTAGACTATTGCCTAGACGGAGTAGCCATGTTTTTCTAGTGCAACTGTTAATGAGAATTATAAGCCTAATTTAAAGACTGTAAAGGAGAACTTAAAGAAATGAAACGCATTTTCTCCCACAAAACGATTCATAGAACTGAATTGTAATATTATCAAGAACATGTGTTTTAATAGATGAAATAGACAAGATCTGTGTTTACATGGTACGTTCAAATTAAATTGCAGAAAAAAGGCCAAATATCCTCAGTTGTAATGAATTTTGCAAGAAAGCTACCACAAATTGTTAATATTGTATTACGTCTCTGTGAAACTGACCTATTTACATTATAAAGTTTTTACATTTTTACAAATATCAGCTATAGTTACAACATTTTTACACATGCATCGATAAGTGTCATCTCGCTGAACAGAACGTATCGTGACAAAATTGGGCAAATCAAACAAACAAAAGCAAGAACAAAGATAAGAATTTAACAGTAAATGAAGTTCCACTCAACGTTATGTAAGACTATTGTCTCACTTGATAACACCATATACAGCATACATATTTATTCATTATTTGTGAGAACCACTTTGCTAAACAATATGCCATATTGAACGAGTTCTTTTTCTTGACTAGAAGGAATGCCTTGATTGCCATGTTTGATTCATTTGGACTGATACTTATTTTGATGTTTTGCAAATATGTTTGCTTGTCAATTAAAACTGACACGGATATCTGAATTTGAATCTTGTTAAGAAAATAGTTTAAGTCTGGAAGTACATTAATGAAACGAAGATTAAACATTCGTATCGAAGTCACGATTAGATAATAAATGGGTATGCAGTGTTTAAATACGTGAGCTTAATTTGTTTACATTCTTTTATTTTGTTATCGGTTAACATTTTAAAATAAAATGTTGAGTACATGTGTACTGATACCATGAATATTACGTGATTCCCAAATGTTAAAATGTACACTTTTATCTGGTTTATTAAATTTTTCTCTCTAAATAGGAGAATTTTAAAATGTTGTTTTGGGGTATTAAAATGCGCAGAGAGTATAAACGCAAGATTCCAGTATCAATCTATTCAGATTAAGATATTCTGAATATATAGAAATTTCTAAAAGGTACAAAAGTATTTCTGATCCGTCTTCTGGCATTGACAAAATTAGATTAAAGAACATCATTTTGAATAGCCAAACAGATTACATTGTAAATCGATATTCCTTTCTATAATGAAGTTCCATGTATAGTGTGTCATCTTGGGGTTTCAATGTATCTGTACCATCAATGAGTACACGTATGATACAATAAAAATAATCTACAAGTAAATATGATGGTATCAATGGAAACATGGATAAAAAGCTGGATACAATTTTGTTTCGATATAACTTTGGAATGTAATAGAGAAATATACAGGTGATTTCCCCCAGATACTAGTAAATAACATAGTGTATGGTTTCCAAGTTCAATGTGATTGTAGATCTTCAGTATACCTAAATGATATCCTCAGGTCGTAAAATACGATACATATTGTTTCCTTGATTTTCATATGGATGGATGATGCCTTTCATAGACATTTACAGGCTGCGCTGAAAAGAAAAGTAACGTCATTAAAGTAAATCCCGTGAGCCAATCTCTGCCTGGGTATATTGAAAGAAAAGGATTTTCTCAACAGTTTGACTATTGAATGACTCTAAGTTATTATGTGCAATGCTAGTTACAAGAAGTCAACTGAATCATACACCTGAACATGCTGATAAATTTCGTTTTAGTAGCATTCGTGGATAAAAAACCTGATAAATTGTGCTATGATACGAAATAACATTAGAGGAATATCCCGGAGTAGTCTCTTATAGTTCGAAATGTTTTATTATATATAATGAATCAGATGCGTGGAGTACCAATTTAAAATATACACCTCTAAAAACAGAAAAGATTAATAAAAAAAATATCCAGGACATATTGAGGCAATCTAGAAATATATATATATATATATATATATATATATATATATATATATATATATATATATATATATATATATATATATATATATATATATAAAAAGGTGGAGAGAGAAACATGAGTTAGAAAGAACTCCAAATAATTACAAATAGGTTCTATGTATGCAGTCAAGTCCATGCCATTGCTACGAGGTTCCTCATATTTCATTTCATCATCATCATCATCGCTTTGGAAAGCTGTATTAGTTACTTGGAACATCCTCTGGTCCGGCTCAGAGCTGATATCAATCAAAGTAAATGGATATTATTCTGTGTTTTCAGTTTCAATAGATGACATTATTTCTGTCATATTTGTATTTAATTAATCATAGGCGCCATATCCTTAGAGAACATGTAATCAGAGTCTGATAATAGTATAACCCTAAATGTATAATAACGTCTTAAGGAGAAAGCAGTACATACACGACAGATATTGATACTTTAATATGAACCCATTTATTAAAAGGTACTGTCTGCGGATTAACTCAGTTTCAGTTTCTAAACATATATGATCCCACTTTGTACTATCTGTTTCCTCACGCCAAGAGAGTAGTACTTTATAACTCAGATTTTGCAATCTACATTTTAACATGTCAATAATTTCAACCAGTGTTTGGTGTATTTGTCAATATATACAAATGTATATAATAATGATAGAATGTGGTTGTTGATGCGTTACAATTTCGGAACTTGCGACATCAGTTACTGCTTTTGTACCCTCCCTCCTCTTTTTAACCTGACTTCATATATGCTATTGTTTTCACATCCATATCGTCTGTAATATTTGTATGAAGATTGTCGCATTTTGTATTTTTCAAAGAGTGTGACTAGGATGATGAAATTAACATTGAATTACTGAAACGATCGCAGTTTTGTAAATCCGTTGCTGACCAAGTGGTGTATAATCTTTAGTACGGCCATACCGTTTGAAAATATAGCTTCATATTGAGCACAGATTTAATACCGTCTATTGTTTTTCTTACCTATTCTCATGTAATATTTATATGAAGATTATCACATGTGTTATTTAAAGAGTTTGACTAGAAGATTAAATCTACTTTGAAATACACAAACGATTCACGTTTAAAAATATTATGGTGTCCATGACATCATCGTTCTTTAAGTCAAGTTCATGTGCTGTAGAATCTTTATTTGTGAGGTCAAAAGCGATGAGAATAGATTATCATATTGAACGTTGATTTCTGCCCTTAACATCATATTAGATCTTCTAAGCTTGTGATAATTCACCAAGTTTTATGTGGATCGTAAGATATAAAAGTGCTTTTTAAACCTTCTCTCAGTCTCTTTTAGAATTTTTACATTTCGGTTCAAACCTCCTCTGTGTTGTTTTCACCATATAACCTGGGACGGGTAATTCTGTACAAATCTTTTCTTACCCTTGTTTACGTTATTATTGATTTATAATAAATAGTGTACTGCTCTATGGAAGCTACAAAATAATTAATCATACTCAAATATGGATCATTACACAATAAGATAAATAAATAGGTTATATACTGAGGACAAAATCGGGGTTTCATAGTCATTTGGACCAGTGAATGTTGTGAATTATAAAATCACTCTTGTCCATGATTTCAGTGGCACTATCTTTTTCCTAATCTTGAAATGTTGTATGTCTAAAATGTCAATCCACGTACGTAATATGAATTATTCTCAAAACTGATACAATTATTATTTCCACTGATTTAGTGGTATGCTGGTGTTGGCCTGATTCCTATACAGAAACTGTAACCTCACCCAATATGTGTTATCATTAACATACCATACACTGGATCATGTACAACAAAACGTTAAATCGCAGATATGCTATCTTGTTCTTTCTTAATGTGTAGTCAATGTTTAGTGTTCTTTTATACGTCTAGGAAAGTCTTAAGACATGCCCGTTGGGTGGAAACTGGCAAGTTCCCTATTCTCAGTTGCTTCAGCGTTTCATCTTTTTATTTTACTTTGCATGTACCTTTGAAGAGAACCATTGTTGGCTCATAATAACGCGTAAATTGCACAGTTGAGGGCCGTGGCGAGGGTTTGGAATGTAGCCTAATTCGGATACTTTCAATTCCAATGTTTGTTATTTTTAACATTAATACACATGTGTATAATGTTATTAGTTTCTTTCGATGTGTCTTTACTTGCTTTTTTAGACATTAGAAAACGATATTTCGCAACTGTATGAGTTCCATGCCTATATCTCTTCATTTTGGTTTGACTTTTTGCTCCTGTGTTAGTACAAAATTCTTCAAGACAGCAAAACTGTCCTTTAATTGGAGGATTTTTTCTTGTGCTGATGCTGCTCTTAAATTGAATGACTGAGTCTTGTCTATTGGCTATTTACTAATTAATTCTTATATCTAAAATAATCGTCATAATATCAACATATGTACATTCTGAATCCGTCTCCACCTGAAAAATGTAATACAGTGAACGATATGTCTTCTTCTGTTACTATTGTAATGGATTTATTGAAGAAGTATCTACATAAGTGATATTTATGCATGGATTGTGTTGATGATCCGAAGTATGAATGTACTAACGCACACTAACAACAACATAACATGTCTTTGGCTTTGTGGGATATTATTTGTCTCAGTTTATTTATTCTCATGTCATAACAAATAACACGTTTTATACGTCATTTTTCAAGTGATGCGTTTGACTAAACATCACCACTAAAGTTACACATCAGGATAACGACCAATTCATATTGTTTAAGACATAATGCCTGGTAGGATCCCATACTATACATCCATACCAGAAACGACTAGATGAGCAAGGTATAGATTATTCAGTATCCATCGAGTAACACTAATGTCTCGATAAATGACTAAACATCACCACTAAAGTTACACATCAGGAAAACGACCAATTCATATTGTATAAGACATCTTGCTTGGTAGGATCCCATGCTGTTCATCCATACCAGAAACGACTAGATGGGCTATGTATAGATTATTCAGTATCCACCTAGTAACACTAATTTCTCGATAAATGACTAAACATCACCACTAAAGTTACACATCAGGAAAACGACCAATTCATATTGTATAAGACATCTTGCTTGGTAGGATCCCATGCTGTTCATCCATACCAGAAACGACTAGATGAGCAAGGTATAGATTATTCAGTATCCACCGAGTAACACTAATTTCTCGATAAATGACTAAACATCACCACTAAAGTTACACATCAGGAAAACGATCAATTCATATTGTATAAGACATCTTGCTTGGTAGGATCCCATGCTGTTCATCCATACCAGAAACGACTAGATGAGCAAGGTATAGATTATTCAGTATCCACCGAGTAACACTAATTTCTCGATAAATGACTAAACATCACCACTAAAGTTACACATCAGGAAAACGACCAATTCATATTGTATCAGACATCTTGCTTGGTAGGATCCCATGCTGTTCATCCATGCCATAAACGACTAGATGAGCAAGGTATAGATTATTCAGTATCCATCGAGTAACACTAATGTCTCGATAAATGACTAAACATCACCACTAAAGTTACACATCAGGAAAACGACCAATTCATATTGTATAAGACATCTTGCTTGGTAGGATCCCATGCTGTTCATCCATACCAGAAACGTCTAGATGAGTAAGGCATAGATTATTCAGTATCCACCGAGTAACACTAATTTCCGTTTTGAATTAAACAATTTTCTTACTTTTATTTGATTTTTGTGCATCTCTTTCATGGCATTTGTTTTGATTTAGACCTTGAACTATGAAGTTTGCCTTTTGAGTTCGTTCTTGTTTTTTGTCGTTATAGAGATTATTTAAACCTTATACTCCTTTGCACATGCATCAATATTCTGCTGCGTGATGCTTTATAACTTTTACTTGTTTTATTCCTTTTAGCGTTTCTATTTGTGACACTTGTATTCATTATGCCTCCTTAAGATAATTGTAGTCTTGTTTCGGCGATATGAATGATAAATACCACGGTCATGCATGTTTTGTGCGGATTTATGAAACTTTTTCTTGTTGCCACCAAAATGTTTGTAACATAGAAAGGATTGATTTAATTTCGGTCTTAACATTTGATAATGAGGAAATGTAGTACATGGAGAAAAAGGTGCAGTGATATATTCCGATACATTTTTCAATTAATCTTACCAATTGATTTCTTCTTCTTTTGTCTTTTTTCCTGGAATATATTGATAAGTGTGAATATATTGATATATGATTGAGCTTTTCTTGTGTAAGAAATGCTGCATCAATGTAAGATCAGAGAAAATGATTTATCAGAAATGATACGATACTTTATTCTAATTTCCTCAAAGATATGTTTGATACGTCTTTGACACAAATCCATTAGTCAATGAATCAATTATAAGTTGATTTAGAATCACTATATTGTCTGCAAGAAATATCACACGTGTAGGTTTCGGATCAAAGAATGTTGGTTTATGTTGACAAAGTTATGTGATAAGTTATCAAGAAAAAAAAAATTAGATGTCTTTTTCATTTATCTCTTAAGAAGCAAAATGTTGACTTGCAAAAGTAGCAAACATTTGATACTACCTTTCCAATGTCGAAGCTTCCGCACGGCACTGATAGTTAGACAAGCGAGCAAAAGTACGTTTACTACTGCAGAAACCAGAAGCCATATTAATTTCCCTTCGAAGTAATAAACGTATTCGCATTCTGCAATTGCAAAAAGGCGACCCCAGAATGATTATATATATATATATATATATATATATATATATATATATATATATATATATATATATATATACATATATAGGGAGATAGATAACTAGAGATAATTAAAATTATTACTAATATAAACTTATATCGAGATACACAGTTTTGAGTGGTGCAGAAAACGTATTTATATATCCAAGTCATGAATGTATCAGAAAATGGAAATCTTTTCACAAATAAAATTGGCAGTGTAAACATAAAGGATGTACTGTTTTAATGTATGAAACCTTTATTGAATTCCATTACATATAATAGAACACATTCTAGCATTGGATGTGGCAACAAATATTATTTTTGAAAATAAAAGATATTATACTCAAAACGGTATAGTTATCTTAAACTCTCTTTTTTTATTTATTTATCTTTGTAGTTTATTCTGCATTTTCTCAATCGCATATTAGCAAAGAATAATTTAGCTACTTTATTTATATGAGTCTATCACTTCTTACCATTTTGTTCCCGATGGCAAGATGAATCTGTGCTAAATATACCTCGAGGAGTTGATATGTTGTTATCTTTTAAAGAGAAAAGAAGCCAAAAAAATATGAATCGAATAGCATGATGAAATTTTAAGTTAATAATTTTCAAAGGACATTAAATTTTCTTTATCCTCCATCTTTAATATCAATAATTTATAGCATGACACGTCCGTTTTCGTACTCTCCTAGAATTAAAGGTTTAATGACCCTTTGTTAGATTTGTTTTTAATTAAAACTACATAATATCGACGTAGAGCATACCTATTTTGGTTAATGAAGAGACCGAATACTACACGATCTGACTAGTTCAAACACTGCTAAAAATAAAACAGAGGAAATTTAGTAGAAGAATAAATGACCGCAGGAACGTGATTGGTCGTTTTGCACACATTCAAGTTTTGGTCCTAATACTTACCATGTTTCATTGCAATTGATCAAATATTGTGAGATTAGTTACACAATCGAGTGTCCAAGGAAATATTGACTGTCGGACATGAGAATAATCAATATTCATAAAAACTATGGTTTTGCAGTCACATTATTTATCAGGTTGAACGGAAGTGATTGGATGGAAACACGTAATTCATTTTCAGTTAGGGTAATAACGCCACAAAAAAACGCCAAGTTACTTGCATATTCAGTTTGTAAGTGTTTTGATTCTATTTCAATGAAAGAAGTTCCATAATGCATTTGGAAACCCAATCTACAAGCATCATAATTGAAATAAAAATGGCAAATATTTGTAAACCCAATCAGTCAAGGTCATAATTACACTTCAATGAATAAAATTATTTGCATTCGGCACGAGTCTTCATTCCTCTAAAATGTGTAAAGTTATTTGTAAAGGTTTCCTTCTTTTGAGATTTAATAGTTGATATTTATTTCAGCCGGTGAGAAGAGTTCTAGACGGGCATATAAAATAAACGGTGAATCCAATTATCGACGTGAAGAAAACAGACTTTACGTTCCCCGATCTACTAATTTCATTTGAATCAACCATTTAATAATTTAAATAAAATACAGCTCGAAAACTCATCCCTATGCTTTTAACTTGTACAGAACGATATGCCACAGGTCAGTTTGTTAATAAAGAGTTACTATTGCATTGCGGTTTATGAAAATATATAACGTCGTAACATTTTTAATTGAGTACCATCGTCATACAGGGTGGATCTACAATTGACTGACGTTCAGATAAGAAGGAAATCATAACACAAAACAACGTGTAATTCGGCAATTTATAACACTATTAACATTTTATTTCCAGTCATCCTTTCTGTGCATTACCATAAATGCTTGAAATAATTAAATACTTAAATCACGGCATCTCTTTTCAACTTCAGTCTTAATAAATCATAATACTGTTATGTGACGACTTTGCAATGTTGATGATTTATTTTGTTTTGAAATGTTTTGAATCTCATCATATTCTTTTGTTATGTAACACTGTATGTTGGACTTCACTTTACTGTACTCAGCTCAATATATGCAACTTTACATATGTTCATGACATGTTGGTGCAATGTGAAAGTACTGTCTAGAGTAACACCTAGATTTCGTACTGACGGCGTGAATTTAATGTTTGTGGTGTTTATATTTATTGTTTAATGTATGGGATGTGAATGAAAAAGTCTTTGTGTTGTGATCAGAATAGCCTCAGTTTTATCATCATTCTTCTGCATCTTGTTACATGCCATCCATAATTATAAGCCAGAAATGCACATCTCTACTCCATGGATGGTAGCGTAAACTTCAGTTGTGTGGCTAGACTTGTATATTTGGGTGTCATCATGACACAATTGGTGGGACAGTGTTTGATGATCTATGACATCTGAGAGCGGTTTGCGTGTATGGAATTAAGAGGACAGGTCCACGAACATCACCTGTGGAATACCACAACCTAGATAAACTGGGCTGGAGTGTATTCCATTTGCAGATACAATTTGTGTCCAGTTGGCTAAGTAAGACTTTAACCATTGTAAATCTGTATGGTGAATGCCAAATACATGATGGAGACGGTAAAGTAATATATCATGGTGTGTTGTGTCATTTAATTCCATTGAAAATAATACAAATATATATTGGATTTAAAAGTACATTAGCTTGTTGGAAAATAAAAAAAATACAAATACGGTACATTTAACATGAACGTTTTTTTCTTTCTTTTTCAACTTTATGGCTTGGAGAGTCAGGGCTATGTGTACCTCACCGACTTGATATGATGTTGGCTATCTGAAATAAAACGAAAACAAAAATGAACAATACGGCATTGGGTACAGGAAAGTGTTGTAATTATCTCAGTTATTAATTTTCAGTGAACATTAAAAATTGTATTGTATGTACTAACGAACTATACTAGCAATAATGTATGGCATGGCACGCCCTTTATTGCATTCCGTCTTTTAGAAATTAAGGCTAAATGATCCTTTGTTATATTTTTAGTAGTAAGGGAAATTTGAGTAATACCTTCATAGTGTCTATCTGCATTATCAAAAGAAGAACATAATTCTTGATATTAGAGTTATGGTCCTCACATAGATGGAGCTGAGTCTATGGTACAGAATTACATTAGCGTTCTGAAAATAGTTAGATTATAGTGTTTTGTCAACATTCATATCGTCTACTGATGGCTTTAACATGTGCCACGTTTCACAGCAATTAACTAATTTAGCATCTTCTGTGCAGAATAATGGCTATATGGTGATCTTTAACATTACAATTCTAAATAAGAGAGCAGGATTTTTTTATATTCGCTTTTTCATATTAAAACCATAACATTTGCCGAATTATATAGTAATTCATCAAAAACAATGGGACATGTTGCTAAACACGCACACACACACACACACACACACACACACACACACACACCATCTAACATCAGCTGGGCAGAATTATGGTTATATGGTGATCATTAACATTACAATTCTAAAAATGTAAATATTAACAATGGCACGAAACCTTTACGTAGATAACGATAAATTTAAAACTAAATTCACAAAAGTCTGTCAGTCATTGTATCCAGAGAAATGGTAAATATTTCTTTCAAAACTATTTGCATTTTTTATAATGGCCATAACAAGTATTAGATTTTAAAGCGACCGATAAATCCATTATGGACATCAAATGACTAGTTGCGTTAATCTTTTTTGTGTTATATACTCCATTTAACCACAAAACAAAAAGCAATAACTCCAACAAAAGTCGTGAAAGCAGCATGGTCTCTTGATATTCGCTTTTTCAATATTAAAACCAAAACATTTACCGAAGTTTATTGCAATTCATCAAAAGTGATTGGACAAATTGCTAAAATAATAGAAGCAAAGAGGACAGTACATCTAACAATAAATTGGAGAGGAAATTGATTGGTTGGCAGGTGATGATGGTTATATTTATCATCTTTGAGGAAAATCATTCAAATAATGGGGGAGTAGTTACTCAATTGAGAGACTCAAGGAAATTCGGGGTGACGGACAGGAGGATCATTATGTATTTCTTTTGCGGCGGTATCAAAATCATTAATTTGTTGTAGACCTAGCGAAAAGTACCGAAATGATTATATTGAAATATGTAATTTATTTTCAGTCCAGTACGGATAATAACTCCACCAAAAGATGTGACAAATAACATGTAAGTTCAGTTGATAAGACGCTGAATTCCACCAAAATAAACGATGTGTGCATCAATATTTTTGTTAACCAAATCAAAGAGCGTAATAAATCAACCAGAACGTGCAAAGTAATTGTAAACCCATTCAGTAAGGGTCATAATTTCACAACAATAAGTAAATTTATTTGTAAGCCCAACCGATACGGGTTTTAATTGCCAAAAAATAAAAATAAATGTTCTGCGTTATTTTTGAAACAGTTATTTTTCCTGCGTGATTTAAGGGTGAATATTTCTTCATCAGCAGAGGAGAGTTATGGACAGGCATAGACAATTAATGGTGAAGACAAAATGATACACACATACATGCAGACAAAATAAACGTTGTAACGTTTGTTTAATACCCAGATATACTTATTCTTTTGAGTCCACCATTCAATACATGAAAATAAAAAACAATTCGAAACCGTATACCACTTGCCATGAGTTTTCGTGCACCTGAGCTCTAAGATATATGTATAATACTTGCAATATTTGTAGTTAAATCTTTCCCAGTTGTGATAATCGATAGAGGCGATTTGTTCCAAACAAGATGAGTATCTGACCATTTGCAAAAGTCCAAAAGAATATGGAGGCCCCATTTTCAAATTTATAGCAAAGTTTCTGAGCACGTAGGCAAAATTTCAAACCGATTAGCGTTAGCAAGTTGTAACATTTGATTAATATGTATGTCAAAATTCGAAACGATTATTCTTGGTCTCATCTTTGGAAAGCAATATAATAACGAAATCAAGCAGACAAATTATGGAATAAATAGATTATTATTCTCGAGACTATTTAAGAATAAAAGCAGTTGTTTAACAACTCGTAGATTATGAATTTGAGGCCCAACGATGTTAAAAACCACGTGTCTCATATTCATGGAGTGGTTCAATCATGCCAATTTATGATTTTAATATAACCATGTAGGTATGCAAAGAAATTCAAGTATTTCAAAATGATTTTCGTTAAATAATACTATTCATTTGCAAGATTGATTTTATAAAGTAAAAAATGGCTAAAAATACATAGCAGAGTATGCAAGATTGAATTATCAAAAACTATTTACCTGGACTACCAACAAATAATGAATCTAAAAGTAACCCCTGGTCATCCCAGGCAGTATACGCGCCCTTGTCTTGCCATGTTAGTTCCCTTAAGATGAGAGAAAAGTTTGTATCATTTAAGACACAGCTGTCAATGCGATTATTCAAGTATTGCTAGACATTGGTATATGTACAGTTGTTATGTGCCACATCATAGATTAAATAATCATCGTAATCGAAAGCATGACTCTTGCCAATTTTAATTGAAGATGTGTTGGTTTTATTACACATGAACGACAGGATCATCGGTTTAGAAACTTGTCCAGTTAACATACGACCTAGACAAAGAGAATGAAATGGAGTTATAATAAGGAAGATATAACCGAAGATCAGTTCTAGTATTAATAAAATAAATTGGTCTCAGATTATTGATTCATACATTTATCTTCATTCGTTCGATATAAAAAATGTTTGCTTTAATTTAGGGTTTTATTAGCAGAACTGCTGAAATCATAAGATTTTCAGAGGATCCAAAGGTAATATGGTCTGTTGGTAGACACTTCAGAATCAGATCCAATCGTTATAAAATTCAGTTAGGCCCTTGCGACTCATGTTTGCGTTTTTTCGAGCTGCGTTCTTAAGGGCAGGGTCCGTTGTCCAAGGTGTGAACTGGTATTAGCATCCGTTGGGCAGTTACCATTTCTGTATTAGGTAGACTCGGCTGTAAATGGAATCCAGTATTTGTTAGGTAGTTAGATTTGCTATATAAAGTCGTCCCAATTGTAGAAGGACACCATCATCAGCTGGGCCATTTGCGTTGCTGTATCATGTCATACCAGATGTAGTTCTGCTTGGAAATTTACTCGGCTGTACCGAATCGTCCTAGCTGTAGATACGGACCAGTATCCTTTTTGGTTATTAACCTGGCTCGATTCAGTCGTCTCAGTTATAAAGGGATATCATTACATGCTGGTTAGGTAGCCTTGCTGTATCTTCTCATTACATTTATAACTGGACAGCATCATCTGAAAGGCGGATAACATGTTGTGGATTGGCGTCTCATTTAGCGAGTATTGAGAACTCTAACCAGCTGCTCGCCAGATACGTTATCGCGTATGGTCCATTACGAGTTACTTTTAGAACCATAATATCGAAAACTCATGTAGGTAAAATAAATACAGGGGCTTACGGTAAAATTATTCCAAAAGTATCCGACCCGTATATCAAGAGAGGGAACAAAACATATTTGTTAAAATAATAATATCGTTGATGAAATATAGGAAAAAAAAAACCATTAAATAAACTAAGAAACAAACTAACTAAATTGTCAGCTAGCTTAAGAGTGCAAAAATCTTAATACGCTTTATCGAGAACTATTATATGGATACCATTGTTTACAATCTGACATGTATTGATAGACAATGAGACTAAGAAACTGAAACCTGACCTACTTACACGTCTAGGTAAGGTAAAGCGCACGTGTTTATTATATATTCCTCTATTCAGTACTCAAATACGTCTATCGCAATGAAAGCTGGCCTATCCCCAGTCCAATATCCATATTACCCATCATATATATATATATATATATATATATATATATATATATATATATATATATATGTGTGTGTGTGTGTGTGTGTGTGTGTCTGTGTGTCTGTGTGTGTTACTTGCATACAAGAGCATTAAATCAATATATGTTCTCAACGTTAATGGATGTTGAAGAAAATACATACGTGTGACAAGAATACTTCGTTTTCCTTTCGCCAAGGAACCTTCGAAAACTGTGTAATTTCCACTGTCGATAAAACTGACATTTAGTAATAGAAATGTGATATTGTCATTGTTCATGTTTATGTCTTTTATTCTGCCAGAGTAATTTCTAGTAACTTGTATGTAGCTCTCATTGTTCGTATTCGGCACGATGATAATCATATGATTGTCACGTAGCTTGTTTGTAAAACCAGAGAAGACTATTTCCAAACTCTTGATTCCATTAGTTGGAAGTTTTTCAATGAGCACAGTTGCATTATCTCCATGGTTATATATCTCTGGTTTCGAATATGCTGGAATAAATAATGGTAATTGTAAGAGAAGTATAAATTGTAAAAATGGTATTCCCTTTCATTTCTTTAAATTTGATGTCATCTAAGCTTAATATGTAGGCGCATATGTAATAGGTTAGTTGCATCATTCATCTATATTAATAATGATAAATTCATTCACTCCTTCATCCATCGGTCACCCATCGATCCATTCATATATAATATAATTATTATCGATGCAAAGGCATTAATTTGGTATTTATTTTTGTAAAATAAAGAATGTTTTTTTTATCTGCACATATGTTCCTGATTTAAATCTACAACACGTTTCAAATGAAGAATTGCTGTTCTTTAAAACTTCTAGATGGATAACATTCAGACATGCTACGCAATTACGGCCATTTATACCAATCGCTTCATATACAATCTACTTCATACAAATGTTATATTAAATAAGTAAAGCCATGGTTTCAGGAAATTGTTAAATATTTAGTAAATTCATGGAATCCCTGATTGCAGGGACGAAAAGACAGATTGACCATCATACGCACGGACCGAACAAAATTAAAAATTGAAAGGACATACCAACGTTTAATGCTGTATGCAGTGAGTGATGGGGAAATTCGTTTCTATTTCATCTCCTACACAATTATCATATTTAGATCTGGAATAATTCCGTAGTGTTTTAAATTTAATGAAGGCCTCAGATAAGAAGGAAAACGGAACACAAAACAACGAAGAATTCGTCAATATCTGACAGTATTAATATTCAATTCCAATCTGTGTATTTACATAAAAGATTGAAATAATGAAATGTTTAAATCACGGCATCTTTTTCAATTTCTGTGCGAATAAATCATCATACTTTTATGTTTATTTACTTTGCAATGTTGATGTGTTATTTTGTTTTGAAATAATTTGAATCTCATCATGTGATATTGTAATGTAACATTGTATGTTGGACTTCAATTTGTCTAAACAGATGTTTATTAGAGAATAAGACTGTATAATCTTGGCAATGGAAATATTATTCATTCGTGCTCAAGATTTAGCATTAATTAGTGTTATTGTTGTGTCCAAGAGTTCATTTAAGACGTAATATATTTCTTCACATTATTCAAGTGAATTCTTTTTCAAAATATATAGTTCTTATAAAATATCATATTCTTGGGGAGAGTCATTCACTATGACTGATAGTGCATTCGAGCGTGCAATTAAATTTACAAAACCTGAATGTTAGTTCAGCCACACAATACAGGCTTCCACAGACAATTCAACACCTTCAGCCTTAGTCTTTATTTGAATTTCAATTAAATTACGCACTTTACATTATTTGGACATGTATATATTATTCTATGATGATTTGGGGATTTCATTCGCTTCCTTGCTTGCTTGATTAGGATTCTTAATGTATCTTTAACAATTTTTCATTAATCGTTACGATGTGTGCACTGAGGCTGTTTATAGTGATGTCTAGCACTGGGGCATCATGCTGCAGACATGTAGCATGATGTCCCACCCAGTCACATTATCCTGACACCAGGCCGACCAGTCCTAACGCTAACCACTTAATGCTGAGCGTCAAGTGAGGCAGTTGTTAGTACCAGTTTTGTAAGTCTTTGGTAGGACTCGGCCGGGGATCGAGCCTACGACCTTCCGCTTCCGCGGCAGACGCTCTAACCACTAGCGGTTAATGTGTTTTCATTCGCAATGCCATAAGAGTTTCCCTCTTTTCAGTTACTTATTTTAATAAAATAGACTCGTCAGAATATACCTTTTTCATTTTCTCTTCTTTTAAATATCAGACAAAAAATATTCCTAAAATATTTCATGTGATCGTATTTGATCATATTACAGGTCTGTTGAATGCAGTTTGAGATAAACAAATGCATAATTACGGACGCATTTCTTCCTGTCATAATGATGCTTAGTTTGCTTACAAATGCTTTTGCATTAATTTCAAATATAGTGTTACGTGCTTAGGCTCGAATAAACAGTAACATAGAAAGATAAAAAATAACAAGCTTGTTAAAACTTAATAAACAATTTATTCAGCACAAATATTTTCCAGAAAAGGAAAATAAACAAACGGTTTTAAGAATCAATTCCAAAATTAATCCAAAAATAATTAAAAAATATAATCCACTAGTGAAATTGCAAAAGTCCTGGTAATAAAATGTCCTAATAATTCTCAGTTCTAATCTTAGTGAAGCATCCAAGATGGAAGACGATGTCACGTGATGAAATCAGTTCTGGTCTTATGAAATTCAATGAGCACAATTGTTTTCCAGATAAATAAGAAAATAAATCCTCTTGATCCAAACGAATTGAAATAATTTCCAGTACAAGGTCATTTAAAATAACTCATATCAACACAACTTAGTATTCTAACAGCCCATCTTGTACAAAATTGTTCGCTCCAAAACATAATTTATATACCTGTCTTTACGTAAACAAGGAAGGGTCACATGATCTTCTAGAATCTTTAGAGCAAATTTACGTTCAAAAAATCTCGTGCACACCGTATGACCCGGATGAGAATCAGTTAATTTTACTCTCAAGAACTAAATATAGAAAGATGTTTACAACAAAGCTCCATAATGTCCTTCGAATCAACCAATCATTTTAAAAGCTTGTTTACAGCTTTGAGGTCAGGTCAGAAATGAGGTCAACATTTGGTGTTTATTTATAGAATACAGGGCATCCCACTGTTTAAAAAATATCTCCCAATCAATGAATCTTAAACTTAAAATGTCAAATTTGAATCTGACTTACAAACAATTAAAACGAAAATAAATGACATAAATCAAATATAGGTAATATAGATATAACATTATCTTTAGTGCATTGCATATATAAGTTCTCTCGATGAAATATATAACGATGCAGTTTCAAATGCCATTTAAACGTTTGTGTATGAATAGCAGGCACTTTGGTTATTTATTTAACTATAAGCTTTAAATTGTGAAGTAGAAGCATAAGAAATGTATGAAGATAATTACGAATTCTTTGCTTGTGAAACATAGCAGCATTAAACTTTGGGTCCGGACAGGAGATATGTTTTGTACATTAGAGTGCTTTTGAATGAAAATTGACCATAGTTGTCATTTATATGTCAATTTACGTAGTAATAGTTTTTTCTAGGCGTTTGACAATAAAATAGTCAGTCACCTCATTTATAGCAAATAACCAGCTAAACCAGGTTGTATCATTCCAAGCCGTCAACACTTAATGCATCAGTTATAATTATGTCTTCTTCTCCATATCTTGTAAATGTAATAGCGTCCTTAAACATTAGGACCTGTACTTACCATTTGTTTGTCCTGTTGCACAAATCACCAGAAATACGGATATCGTGGTTACAGTTTCCATTATGTTTGAAACAGCTGTGGCTTCAAACAATTTCAAGTTATAAAATTGTATTAAGAACCTGAAAGAGCGGTCTATCCCGTTGTAGTATTTATTACAGTCTATTCTCAGGATCACAGATTGTCGAAATAAACAGATGTTGCCATGGTTACAAAAATCATTATATATAATTATGTCCTAGATGTGTCGGAAGTAAAATAATAAAGATCAAGACGTTTCGGTAGTGAAGTAATAAAATCACTGGGTGGGGACATATTCAAACGTTGCAGGAAAATGTCTGACATAAAATTGTATACAAGATGGAATATATCAGTCAGATTAAATAGCTGAATATGATTTAGTTACTGTTCTCCTGTTTTCTTTTGTAACGCTCGTCCAGATCCAGAGAGTAAACTAATCTGCTAATCAAGTTATATCGGTATGCTCCATTTTTGTTTCGACAATAAAAAAAATAACTAAGTAAATAAATAAGTAAGTAAATAATGCCAATTCCTTCACATGGGTGCTTGACTTGATTTAGGCAATCCATATAAGCTTTCGTTTTGTTTAATAATTTATAATTTATGAGGGTGCCAATAAACTCACAGAAACACATTTTGTATAAATTTACTCGAAAGCTTCAATGAATTTTATATCAAAGCATTGCCTTTATAATTTCATGCTTACTGTATTTCTATGGTATATACGATACGGAATTTCTTTGATATGCAAATTATCGAGGACTGATATATTCTTGAGCGATTGCTAACATAAATGTACATGGAAGGTTTATATTGTTTGTAAAAGTGTTATTTACATCATAGAGGTTGGTGATCATTATAAAACTATGAAACGTTATGATTTAATGATGCAAATGAAAAATACAATATTTTGAGTGACGCATGTATTCTCCTAATGTAACCAGAAAATATACAAATCCAAAATGGTTGAATAAATATAAAAAATGTATTTGGTGTCCTGAAATTCTAATTAGTTCCTCAATAAATACAAACATATATACTAAATTAATTGTGTTCGAAAAATTGATTTTGTGCAGTCGTACTAAGTGGCTCAAGACGATTGCAGGGACGAAAAAACAGATTGACCAACATAAGCACGGACCGAACAAAATAAAAAATTGAAAGGACATACGAACGTTTGATGCTGTAAGCAGTGATTGATGGGGACATTTGAGGTTACCACGTATCATCAGGAAACGAAAATGCAACCAAATCCATTACAATCTTCACTAAGTATATTGTTATAGAACACAAATATCACAATCTTTCGTTAAAGTCACGATCACAGTCGAATGAAACAGTCACTGACAATATAAATGAAACAAAGTCTGTTTTTGATAAAAAAAGAAACACATGAAATAGGCCTTTTGACATATAATCATCTCATTTGGCATGATGCCAACAATGGTTTAGTTGTTTCATAAAGTATGGAAACAATGCTTCTACCTATTTACGCAGCGAGAAATTATCATTTTTCGTGATTATTCACTAGAAACCCGTCCCTTTATCATTCAACCTCCCCCACCAAAGATAAATATTGACAAGAAATGAACAACAAAGCAAAATGATAACTTTGTACGTGTTAGAATAAGTAAATAATCATATCACCAAATATGTATTTCTTTTCTTCTCTCTATTGATCTAATTGCATCTCATCTAATTATCACACGTTTTTATTTATATTACAGCCATCTGTGGCTTAGCAACTAACATCTAACCTCTGTATGCGTTGTATTGACTTTTTTGTATCACGCAACGTGGTCATGCGATAAATCGTGCCATTATTTTGCCGTGGATAGGTGGTGCTTCATTCTCCAGGGCTTTTCCTCCACTATGTGCTGAACAATGGCATTTAACCCACACACCAAATACGTAATTTACTTATTTCTTATGTGGGGTTTTGCAGTGCTTTCTCTAACTCACCAATTATGAAGAATTTTCTTTTACTATTTACCGTTTTGAAAAACGAAATTTGAAATTTGATATAGACGTAGAAGTGAGTTAATCCTTGGTGTTAAGGTTGAAGGTGTCTGAACGTAAGAAACGGAAAGGGAAAGCTGGATGAAATGAGCGGAATTCGGAAGGGTTCAGTCGATGGCATAACATATATAATTTGCAGATCACTGATATCTCATCTCTTCTCTCTGTCTCAATCTCGCGTAATATAGGCATGCGAGAAAGAGTGACAGTAGGTTCTCATGGGTCAGTGGATCTTTTTTAACGCTTTAGTCGCACTCGTCCGCAATCCGATATACTGACACACATGCATAGATTTGGTGAAATAAGATGACATTCAAACCAGAAACCAGCTAAAGTTATTTACTTATTTCTAACGCAAAGCTCAAAAATAATAATTTGTCCTCCTCAACAGTTTAAATGTTTCTTTCACTAATTACAATTTTCGATATCAGTGTTCAAAAATCGTATATAAAATTTGAGATAGATGACAAAGTGATGTTATTATTTGATGGTGTTATTCTTTGTTTTGTAGAGTTTGAACAGAAAGGAAATAAAAAAAATAACATATAAGATTCAGTAGAAGATGGGAATGATTTAATCGAGATACAGCTATTATCACATTTGTAACATGGAGAAAAGTTACGAAATTCTTTCATTCAGTTTACGTTCTCGTTTCTATAAAGGCTTTGCCTGCTGTACATACTAATACAAAAGGCGAGAATTTTAAATATAAGAAGTCATCAGTAGAGGTTCGTCTTTCGAGTTTATTTAAAGCACAGGTTTCTTAAACTTTGAATGTATTTTGGATGTAACTAAAACAAATATTCCCTACTATAACGCAGAGTTTTTTTTTCACAGTCACGAGAAAGTTCATAAAGTTAAAAGAACACTTGACATCGATCTTGTTTAAGATTGTCAAATTTGAATCACATTTACACTGACAAATGTTAAACGTCTGAGCAAATGTACTGGTAATTTTGCCTCTTTACGTCGATATGACTGTACACACACATACATATATACACACAGGTAGGCAATTCATTGCTAAGCAAGGATCGTATTTCCATCAAGATATTTCAATGAATGTGTTACATGTATCTGAAACACAATGTTTGGTTTACAAATACTGTATGTATTTTCTGGAGGCAAAAACATCAGTAGTCAAATATGTAACTTTAGAACCAAAAGGAGTCTTGTGTTTCATAGTCAATCATGTATAGATTTTAATTGGAAAAAAAGATGAGGCAGCCATTTTGAATTGGCTGTTTAGCTGTGTAACATTGTGCGTCTGTCTTCTCTCTTATAGTAAAACCTTAGTACAAAACGAGTCTTTTTGTAACGTGTTATATGTATTTTGTCGAGAATTATAATAGGTTGCAATTTGTATGCCTTCTAACTGAAACGAATATAGGTCTATCATATATAGGGTTCTCTGGTCTTTACCAAGAAATGCGATCTAGATAGCATTATTCATCAGCTAAACTCGTCATCTAGCTAACTCGTCATAACCTCGTCAGCCTCGTTACACTCGTTAGACATATGGCCTACAAAAACAATGTAGAACATGCACTCCCCGACAAAATCCAGAACGACCAGTGTGTCGGTTATACATTGATCTTGTTTAAATCCATTGGACAGTGAGTAATTTTCAGGGTAAAATACACTTGCATATCATAATTATAATATCCATCGCCGCAAGTAATTTCCGGCGAGATATATTGGCTCCATCGCTTACGTGGAAAAACACTAGTTCACCCTAAATAACGATATAGGCATGCACAACGAAGAAAAGTCAATATGTCTAAGGCGTAACCAAGTTATTTGTTTGCCTAATTCTGTGACATACAATACCATTTAAATGCCTAATGAACATAAAATATTTTCTATCTCTGATTACCACTTTGCAATCTCTGATTACATTAGCCTGGACTAATACCCACCAATCTCATGAATGAATAATACAATGAACCAGTATAAAACGAATTTTATGCACGTTTATAAATATAAATAATTGCACTAAGCGTCTTTATTACCCCTTGATACGTGTCATAAGTAAAGTTAAATTCAGTATCACTGTTTGAAAATTTTGATACGCTCCTAATATCAGCTTTTCTGAATGCAAAACTATTATCCTATATCTTTTCATTGTAATTACCATAATATTAATAGTAGAGTGGAAGAAGAAATAACAGTAGGCGACCGTTTGGTATATTTTTCTGTGGCATTGAAGGACAATGTGACACTAACTTTAAGCTATCTTTTCAAAGACTCTAAGAAGACAAAATGGTAGTACTCACTAGGCTACATACCATTAAAGTTATTATTGAGGCGTGTGAGAAATATCATAACATAACTGTCAGTGCGTGTGAAGGTCGTATTCATATTTAGCCCCCACCCACTTAAGGTTTTATAGGATATATTACTTTTGAAAATTTAATAGCACATCCCAAATGTATATTTTGCTGTATACGAGGTTGACAATAATCAATAAAATACACACACATAAGTCTACATACCGTATACGATTCGTATCTTGTTATTATCTAAGTGTGAGGATAATTTTTTTCTCAACATAAAGCAGATGAAAACTTCTTCAACTGGAGGTTATCCAGATAAATTAAACTGTTCTGTCTTTGTCATTCTAGATACATTTCTTTTTATATTTTAACATATTCATGAGTAAGATATGGCCAATGCTTCAAATCAGTCCGATGACACCAAGTTTAATTTCTTAAACTTCCGATGTACTAGAAATGCTTACACTAAAATTTTGTTTTTCCTAAGGAGCTCCAGAGAGGACACGAGATAAATAATATTATTTCGTTCCCTCAAATTAAGAATTTGTTCCCTCAAGTTAGAATTTCATTCCCTGAAATTAATAATTCGTTCTCAAATTACATTTCTTTTCCCTCAAAATGACCACTCTGTCCAATTCAATGTGTCTTTTAGACTTTGGTGACACTGTCAAGTGCCTCCTTCTAGCTTCCCACTTTCACATTGTTTGGTGTAATAAATCTGTTTAATTTCTTCACTTCATCCTCCAGCATACCTTCTAACAAATATGTCGCTAATTTTAAACTGGTTAAAATTTCTAGGCTACATGGATACGTCAATTTCTCAAGCTTTTGTACCACATAGGCTGCATCCATCAACTAAAGCCAACTGTGTCTCAAATTAGGCTATTCAATATTGAATGGCGCGAATTTGTTGTTGTTTAACTGGATTAAAGTCGCTTACGCAAACTTCTAGGCGACGCCCCACACACGCAGCGTCTGCTCCAATTTCGCTCTTTATTTACAGTGCAGACGGGTGTTAACTGGGTTCACTCTCCCAGTCTTTATTTAGGGGATAGTGAAGACTTCCCTCTATCTCCTCCAATTCCACATTCTTAGATGCATTACTGGTACTGATTGTGGCGGTATTACAGGATGTTGTGGCTCTGGATGTCGTACTGCTAGTGCTTGATGTGGAGTCACAAAGTTTTCTATGATCATCAAAAACGCGATCACATTTTGTTATACCTACAAACAATAATTACAAACACATAGAGATTATTTGAAAAAATTTGGAAAGGAAGAGCTGATATAAAAATTTCTAACAACATCAAACAAACGAAATTCTTAGACACACCTCTATTTGTTTAAAATCATAAAACATATAATTTGTGACAATTGAATTAATACCTCTTTTCTAGAATAATGGGGTAGCCTTAAAAATGGCAGTTGTTGTGGACGAGCAGTTTTAACAATCTTTTATCGTCTAAGGTTGCGTCTCATTCTGAGTGTAAACTCTCCCACATGATAGGGCCTGCTTCTTCGGATAGAAATGGAGAAGACTATTTTTGTCTTTCTAGCTCTAGGGGTATGAAGGCCTCCAGTGTGTGTGTGTGTGTGTGTGTGTGTGTGTGTGTGTGTGTCTTCTTTGTCTCGTTCTGCTTTGTCCTTACTGAGGAGATAGGAAAACAGGAATGGTTGACTCGGTACCGTCCAGGGCATTAATAAAAGTTTCTCTTTGGCCCAAAATCTCTCTACCAGTAAGTTTTTGTGTTGATCCTAAACGTTCCCGGGGTGGGTGCTGTGGGGTGACTGTAATTTATTTTCCCATAGACCATACGGTATCCCCTATATAACTACTTTTAGTTCTCTGAAATTATTAATTCGTTCTCTCAAGTTAACGTTTTGTTCCCTCAAGATAATAATTCGTTCCCTCAAATTAATAATTTGTTCCCTCAAGTTATCATTTCGTTTTCTCAAACAATTCGTTCCCTCAAAATAATAATTTGTTTCCTCAAATTAACACTTCGTTCCCTCAAATTATTATTTCGTTCCCTCAAGTTATTAAACTTGTTCATTGAAATCAATATTCTATTAATATAAATATTGAATTCTTCTGCAGCACAATAGAGAGAAACTTGTCAGCCAGGTTTGTTGAGGTGTGAATATCAGATTACTATTTAGTTTAGATGATGAGTGCCATTTTTATGCGAGATATGTAATTATAGTGTGATATTTTGAGATAAATGTTCTTCAATGGTTACTTCATGCCTTCACTTTTACATGTCAGACATATGGAATTGTAATAATGTACGATGAATTCTAGAGGCCCATTGAGGACTGGACATGTTTTGGTGTTGTTTGGATGTGTTCGTTTCCTTACAATGTCTGAACGATCGATACATTCTTTTAATTGTAGATTGAATATGAATTTAAATTAATCCTCATATACCTAAGACGAAAGAAACTTTCGCCTGAAACATATACCATAGCCCTAGACGCTTCATTAACTATCTTTTCGGTACATATTAAAACTGTTTGTTTTATTGCTGCTTACTTGAAATTTTCAACGTTTCAAAAACGTTCCCTTGTTTTAGTATTTATAATAAAAATCCTTGTCAATCAAAGTTCGTAAATGTAGATAAAACAGTATGTGGTAGCTGTCCCAGATTAACGTAACAAGTATTATCATGGGATTCGTTTAACTTGGGTATGATAACATGCACGTATTATAATATAATAAACATAAATTGCAACCGTTCAATGAGAAGGTATGGCCATGTTTGTACTAACAAAACGTGTCATTATTAAACGAAAGGATCCAATGATCAAATGGAACACACATATGTAATTAAAGTGGTAATCTTTAAAAAAATAACATTACAAATTAAAAAACAATAATTATTTATCTGATATGAATTTTGATACAGCAAATATAAATATATAACAAAATCATATTAATATTATTATTAATGTTATTATTGAAATATTGCCGTTTTTAAGAAAGTTAAAAGTTGTTTTCGTATTTATATACGAGAAGTGTGATCATAAGCAGCATGTTATCAAGTGTGGACCATATTGGCTTCTATGAAACAAAATTGCGACCGTAACCTTGTAAGGACGCGTGTGTGTGTGATTTAGATATTTAATGTTCAGTGATATTGCTATGATGTCTGCGGTGTGGTAGATTTTGGTAATTACTAGTAGATATGTAGCATGATGTATTATCCAGTCACATTATCCCGGCACCAGGTCGATCAGTCCTAATACTAATCACTCAACACTGCGCACCTAACGAGGCAGCTATTAGTAGTTTTTGTTTCTAAGTCTTTGGTACGACTCGGTCTAGGTTCAACCCCATGACCACCCGCATCCGAGACAGACTCTCTAAACACTAGACCACCTGTGCGGTCTGTATGGACATGTATATCACCATTAATAAATGACCTAGAATTATCAAACATCAGACGATATGCTGAATATATTTCGTAATCAAAGACAATGTTAAATTGGAGTTTTATATATGATGCACAGTAAAATTGCATGGACTTTACAAAAAATGTGAACTGGACATTGACACTTTAGAGGAATTAAAATTGTGGTACATTTGGCGTCCATACTGGAAACAGTTTGCATCATTAAACTAAAACTTCACAGCATGTGTCCAACATGAATTGGAAAGTCCTATTTGCTTGATACTGTAGACCCCTCAATAAAACAGTGTTGGAGTATAACAAAAATACAACTGTGAAATCGTTGGTAAATGTGCCCATGGAAAAGTAGTCACAACTTGATGACACATCCAGAAGACAAAGTATAGATCTATGTAGATTAAGAGATATTGAACTTTGTTCAAAATGTAAAGTTTGAAATTAACTTCAGATTCAACATTTGTAATATAGAATAGATAAAGTGCACTAAAGAGAACTACACAAGTGTGAATTATGTAGTCTCTTGATTTGCAAAATGAAATCGTGTTCCTTGTGTCAGGATTATGTGAGAATCAATGTATATTGTAAACCATTGATATAAAATAGGGAATGTTTTGATATATTTGCTCTGAGTGACAACCTTTGAAGGAAATGATAATGTAAGTCGAATACAGCACGTTTCAAATTTGGATTATATATATATATATATATATATATATATATATATATATATATATATATATATATATATATATATATATATATATATATCTATATCAAAAAGCATTAGTTCCAGGAAGATTTAGACTAGCAAAATAAAATAAAATTCAGCTTCATTGATAAAAATGATTAGAAAGTCAGATAATTGGATTTATGTTAATGGAATGATGCATGAATATACTAATACGTATTAAAATCATGCAGGATTAAACTTGTGTGTTATTATAAGTATGCATGAGTATATCTTTAACATGTGTGTTATTATAATGATACAGGATGATACCTTTGTTTTATTATACGCATGCAGGATTATATATTTGTGTTATTATAAGCATGCAGGAGTATACCTTTGTGTTGTTATACTGATGCATGATTATATCTTTGTGTAATTATATGTATGCAGAATTATACCTTTGTGTTATTATAACATGCAGGATTATATATTTATGTTATTGTATGTATGCATAATTATACATTTGTGTTATTATAAGTATTCAGGAAAATACCTTTGTGTTTTTATGACCATGCAGGTTTAGTATCCAACTAAACAATTCAATGCTAGTTGAGGGATACTTCAATAGTGTAGCTAGAAAACAGATGATTTCACAGTATCAACACTTCATATTTCCATCAATAGGCTGTGTAATGTCAGTACCAAGTCTTTACAAGTATCAATTCAAGTTTAATAATCCCATTGTAGTTACAGCTTTTGTATTGCAACGTGTACAAGAATTAACATGCATGTTGCAACTTAATCTGCTGTAAGGTACTTACCATGTAATTTGGTAGGAGGGAAAGCATTTTTCTTTTGAGTTGACAAATTTCATTTTCTTTATCTCATGGCAATTATTCCTATTCCCTTATGATTGATATAGCATGGTGCTAATTTCCTATAAATCAGAGGAAGATATTGGTTTTAGTTATTAACAGATGAAATTTTAAAAAGTGTCATGCTTCTGTCCAACAACATTGAATTTTTGATACCTAATACAATTGCGGTAGACCATGGTACATATTGCAGAATGTTAAGAAATATTGTGGTACAATTTTTTTGCTATACCCATATATATTATGTGACGTGAATTCTGACTGGATGAACATCAAACTCTGCTGTATTACAAATCTGCAAGAAATTGGTTAGCAATTTTAGGGCTGTTGTGACATCACGTCATGACTGTTCTTGTGGTGTCATGGTGAATGACATTATCACTCTTGTGATCTTACAGAGAATGACATCACGACTGTCCTTGTGTCATATTTGCTATTTTGTTTTAAAAAATGGTTTAAGTATTGTGTTACAATAGGGATAATAATCCTGTGTTTAATAATTTCAGGACATTGATGTTGGTTTAACTGTGGCAAAGATCCATTTGTATGGCTTCTCCAACACATGGCCATTTTAGCTACATTAATAACAATAATACCACCATTGACATCCAGAAATCCTTGAATGCATGGCAGTTATCTCTGATCCGATTCATTTTATCATTTTAATAAAAGGCATATCATTAGGAATTGCTACTATAATTACCAATGTATTTACATTCAATAAAAATGCAAAGTTACATACGCTATAATTTCGCCATAATTACCAATGTATTTATCCACACACAAATGCAAACAATTATTCCTGATATGACTGTACCATAATTACCTATGTATTTACCCACACCCAAATGTAATCAGCTATATAAGATTGTTGTTAGTGGACTGGCATGGTTCATACTGTTTGTTCAACCAGTAATTTAAAGAAATGCTGTTGAACCTTATCGTCCTGATAACAGATATGTGTCTATACAATTTACAGTTGCATATGTATAAATTATATTTGAATCTGTACTTAATGTGTGCCCTGCGAAAATAATAGTCACAAGTCATAGAGCAAGACAGAAATGTTATGCACAGATTTGTTTAGTTTCCTTTACTTATAGCTTGTATGGGAGTGCAAAAAATTTCTGATATTGACAAATTTAATTGCTTCTCTATAAGCAAAGTATATGTACCTGAGGTAAAATGAATAATTATACCAATCTTGAACTATCTGAATCGAACTGAACATACTTGTAGAATTATGCAATGGAAACAAGCATTAAAATTTCTCTTCAATACAGTCGAAAATGGCATGCATGATCCAAGGAGGTGAGATACTATTATATGACATTTTGAAGGGAAGACATGTGGATACAACTCAAATGGAGGAATAGATGGTTATGGTTGTGTTGTTATTCAGTTTATCGGTTTCAGCTATTGACAGTATTAAAAACATGCATCAAACATTGTAAAGTGTTCAAAACAAATTAACTGCATACTAAGGATATTGGCATAGTCTATACTTTCTAAAATTTGTCACTCATTTACTTCAAGAACTGTTGATACACTTGTCTTGCCTAGCTGTTGTTGTCTATTTGTGTCTTCTCAAGAGCTCCAATTGTTACTTCCAACAATAAAAGTTGTGCCTCTCTATCCAAACAGCGGATTAAAAGAGATTCTAATTAATGAAGAAATACATATCCATAGCTTGGAAAATTAGGAAATCGTATACAGTTTTGTCAGATCATAAGTGATGCAATTATTTTGAACAGTCAGAAAACGTGTTGGCTAGCATACAACAGTGGCTTGTGTATCTTTAAAATGTCATCTGGTAAGGAAAAATAAAATTACAATTCTAATACAGCAACATATTTTATAGATATTAATGGAATGAAAGAACAATTATTTCAAGAAAGATTTAAAAAGTTTTGATTCAGATATTTGAAAATAAAATTTCTGAAGCCACTTACATAAATGTGGGCAGGCAGGTGGCCTAATTAATATGGGACCATCACCCTATGAAAATGTTATGTCAACATTTTCATTAAACAAATAATTAATGTAATAAGAATCTTCTGGAAATGATGTAACTTAGGTACATGTATTTATCTCACGGTCATATATATTCTTTTTTATATCTATAAGTTAGAGGCTCTGACTGTAAATACCATTAGAGGGAACTATTGTAGTTAATTAGTTAGCAAACTAGTATCAGAGTCAGTTGTTTGTGACTTTGAACCTGTCAAACCAGCTTCGGGTAATGTTTGTATGTCACGGACAATTTATTCTTGTTTTCTAAGCAGTCAGTAGTTTTATATGGACAAGTGCCATTTCAAATACAAATTAATCTTAATCAAAAAGTTTAGTTCTGATGCTTTCTCTAATTACATTAGGAAGGGGACTTTACTCAATTTATTTTAATTGTATGAGTGAAATACTCAATAGGTTCCAAAAGTTATCCGGTGTACTGAGTAACATTTGCATTTATTGCTTTTTTCCACTTGTTATGCTTCTTTGGAGTAAATGTAACTCCTTGTGGAGATGGGGTTCAAAAGACCAAACATCATTCTCACAGTTAGTTCAGAATCATCTAACATCTGCATTTGCTTACATAGATCCGCTACAAAGGATTGCTAGGTTATCACACACTTACATATGCATGCACACATACCCACATTGGAGGGAGAGAACGGTCATCACTTTTTCAGATATTTGAAAATAAAAAGCTATTGAGCTTGATCAGACCATATTAGATATTTAAATAATTTGATTGGATGCCAAGACCTGATAAGGTTCCATTGAATGTGACCTTATTTTTAAACTTTTTAAACATTCACTGGAATTATTGTAAACAAAGCACTTTTGACTAGACAATGTAAGCACATTTACATAAAATGTAACTTGAGATTCATGACTAAAATGTGGTGGGCATATTTTACTTTTATATTATTGTGTAAATGACACATTTATATTTTCAGGCCATTGGAGCAATTTACACATTTGAAAAATCTTTGTAGCTATTTTGTTCACAGACCGGAAAAGCTTATGGTATGGTGTATTGTCTATCGTCTAAATGGCCATTAGTGCATTTAGTATTCCTAATCTTCCTAAACTACTTAAAGGATTGCCATTAAATTTTACAAGCACATTAAGTACATAGTCAAGTTGGTCTTGATTAAAATGATGCCACTTGAATATAATAATATGACCACCATACTGTCAATAATCCTTCTGAATAGATCATCACTTCATCATGGGATTTTCACCAAGACGTCTTATGAAATCTAGTTAGTCCTAAAAGAAAATGGTGTTGATCTGACTTCCAATATGGCCACCAAAGCAGTCATATAAAACATATTAGCATTACTTTGAAAAGATTGACAAGTAACAAGGACATCAAGTTCTCACCAGAACACTTATTATTATGTCGTTTTGGCATGAACTGCACATGTGCCAATATAATGTCAGTAGCCATCTTGAAAATCGTCTCGTTATCCTGAATGGATGGCCATATCAACATGGTTTTGTTATTGAATGTGTTCTTATGTCTAGATGGTACTACATGAAAATGGTTTGAATGTAATATCCAGTGAGGTCAACATGGTAGCCATTTTGAAAATATTGTGGTATACTTCCAAAATGGAAAATCATATCAACATTGTTTTTTTTCCAAAAGACTACTTATGATTGAGTGTTAGTCTTAAAAAAATATTGATTGTCCTAAATTAAATTGGTACCAATCTCGTTCTGACACTGACTATATCCACCACTGCAACTAATTGAATAAGGGTTTAATTGGGGAATACAGGTTTTGACACTGCATAAATTCTGTTCTGCTTGTAGAGCATAAGTCACACTGAGTAACTTTTGTTTGCACTTGACATTTTTGGCATGCAGTGTTTTATACTTGTTAATATTTAGGCTTTTGCAACATTTGGTTTTCTTTTGTGGAGCGAGGTCCACGATGTTTGCTTTCTGGTCCATTGTTCTGACAAATATTAAATTTAGCTTCATTTTTAAAAAGTGGAGCTTTCTTTAAGTTTCTGACAGTGCCTGAACTATTGTATATCATGAGAGAAAGATTAAATAGAGACCTGTAATATCTCAAATATCAGTTTTCATATCAACTTTTAAGAAAATCTTTATTTTGACACTTTACTTTGTTTTTCCTCACTCTGTGAAGTGTCAGCATTACATAATAAAATCAATTATTGTGATGGTTAGGGGAAACATTGAAGTATAAAAAGCAACCCATTCTTCTCTTTATCTTCATTCTTGTCATTATTCCAACATGATCGGTTCACGAGTCTATCATTGGTCTGATGACAGATGAGGATTTAAAGGAATATATTCCAACGTATGGTGACAGAATTGCAGTGCTTGCCTTCACTAGATGCATTGTATCTTCTGAGTCCATGAATAAAGGAAGCTCAAGTGAGGATAGAAAGCATAATCTTTTCATGCAGTTGAAAGATCGACTTAGTGAAGACAGTAATCAGTCTCATGGACGATATCTTTCTTTAATTGGAAATAGAAATGCAAACAAGGTACAGAGAAGGTTGGAAGTTGTATGGTTGGATTTTGATTCAGTAACATAGTCATATAAACAGGTCAAAACAACTAGTAGTGGTGGTACAATACAACTTAAACTTGACTTGTACATTACAATGATATAATTACTGGAAATAGAAAAGATATTATTCTTTCCTAATGGAGAATCAATGCAAGGTAAGCTTGGCGAGTTCACATTTGATATCAGTGACTTTGGCTAATGTTCCTTTCATTAAGAAAATCTTTAAAGGAAGTATATGATGAAACAAAAATGAAATTGTTGCGTGTATATACGGCAACAACTAGGAAATGGTGAGATTAATTATAATGAATCCTCAGACCTTACCACCTATAAAGAAGCATCAAAAGTTCAGAGAGACTTACGCTTGGGAAAACTACCAGAACTTAGCAGAGAAACGAGCATGGATGTATTTTTCAATGATTCTTCATTTGATTATGCCTTACAACTCTGCCAGAAGAAAATACTATGTCCCATGATATGGCAACTTATAATCATTCTCTAGATGATAGCAGTGAGGTTATTTTCTCGTTCTTAAATCCAACATCAGAAATTTCTGATCGAAATGAGAACATTTGGACATGTGAGAAAGAAATTCAGCTCCATAGAGGACAAATTTTCAAAGAATTTATTGAATTCTTCTTGCAAAATAGCAGTTTGGATTTAAGGGTACAAACATTGAAGTTGAAATGATATTACCCAATGGTCAGAGGCTGGGGATGACAGAGGTGGTATTGTACGTGATGCACTAACTAATTTTGGCATACATTCTATGAAAAAAGCACAATTGGCAAGCATATTTAAGTTCCAACCATTTCTGACATCATGACGGAAAAACATTGGAAAGATTGTGCCATAATAATTATTCTTGGGTACAAACAAGAGAGATATGTCCCCATTCAGCTTGCTTTACGGTTCTTGTCAAGTGCAACGGATGTTCCAGGCAACAGTCATACTGACAGTGACTGTCTTGACAGTACATTTATGAAGTATATTTCGGACATGGAAAAAAGATGTATTTATGCAAGCTTCAACTGATTTGTAATCTGTAAACTTTAACGATATACTTGAAGCTTGTGAATCTCATAATGTGCTGTAACGCACATTTATCAGGTAGTAGACCAACCAAAGATAACATTAGTACAATACTGAAACAGGTGTCCCACAATGAGCACTTCTAAGCAGCTGCATTTGTTGCTGAATGTTGGCATGATATTTTCTATTGAGATCGTCAACCGTTGCTACCTTAGTGAATTATTTTTATGTCTGGTTCCTACAACAACAAAAAATGTGCTGCGGATACTAGGTGTTTTTGATGACTAATAAGTATAGTAAAGATCTTTCTGAAGACAAGCTGAGAAACGTTTTGTCACAGGTAAGCATGCAAAGTATAAAAAACGCATAGTATATCAGTAGTTATTTAAATTCATCAGATAGATGTCCCAGATGATGTAGTGAAAATAATAACTGCAGAAAAACAATTTCAGTACTTTTCTGACATGAATAATTATGGTAATGTGTAGGGTTCAAATAGTGGACAATGATTGGTTATGCAGTCAGTTTAGATGAGTAGATATAGGCAGTGTCTAGGATGAAAGTAAATATATATATGGCATAAATAATACTTGTATGGATAATTGATTGGTATTCAGAGGATTTACGGGGTCATTGTGAACTAGATATTTGAAATCAAGAACTGTTCATATGTTTTCTACAACTAATGAACTGCATTGCATTACAGTTGATTACCCACCAAAGTACCTATTTACATAAGAAATCAGTTAATTTTAGATGGAAAATAAGGGTGAACTATTACGATCTGTAACAATTGTTATACCACAGCTTTACTACTGTTTCCAGCTATATAATATTGCATGAAAGGTAAAACAGAACCATACTGAATACCTACAGGTTAAGTTTGCTGTTACCCAAGTAATAAGCTTTTTTGAACTATCATTGGCTGCAAATAACACGAGGAGTGTACATAATGTCTTTGTGAGGATAGACAAACTATTCATCTTTTATTAATATTTAGATTTAGATCGACATCACTGAATTGTAAGCTAATCTTCTCAATATGGTATGGACTTCCATCTATCATGCATAACGCTTAGCGGTTTTCTACATTTATTTTAGATCTGTTCAGCATTTTAATAAATTTAACAAGGATTTTCCTGAGGACAGTATCTAAAAAACCTTTGAGCTTTTTCCAATAGTATCAATGTAGGTACAACCTGTTATAAGACGATACTCAGGGTCCACATAATAACACAACGATATATCCGGTGTTGTGTTAACACATTTTTAGAAACCCTTCCCCATAGAAATGCATTGAAATTTCAATGTCATCAGTTTTAAATAACCTCTTGATCATATAATCTTTAAGTTATACATATATTCGGCTTTTCCGAGAGGATATATTTAGGATGTTAAAAAGAGAGGTCACTTTGAATAAATAATAAAATGGGAGCCATGCTGCCAACGCATGTTAAACCGAGTAGCATTCTAAAGAATCTCATTATAATGGGTTTTACCTATATTATTAAAAATTGAAACAAAACTTCGTATGACTGCTCTTAAAGCAGATGACATAATTTGATCAAATTCCATGTTTTGATAAATGATATCAATCCAATGGCCTAACTGTATGGTCTTTACAAATTTAGAATACCATAATAATCTGTGCATATTGTTGATCTACCTCTCCTTTCATACATCACAAGTTTCTGTCAAATCTTATTCACATTCTGACTGTTGATTATTAGTAAACTTTCCTAGAATGCACGTAATTGGATTAAACCTACTTTTTGGATATTAAGAATTTAACAAAGATACTGACTACGAATTTGAGTATAGAAAAAGATGTGTAGACACATTTTGAATTAAATGTGTACTCCAGTTGAAAAGTACTATAAAAATGAGATCGGTTCTTCAATGTTTTCTCTTTACTCTTATTTGTCAGAAATCTCCAAATGTTTAATTTCACCCACAATTCTTAAACCAAACGGATATTTCTATTTTACTTAAATTAATGTCCATTTTCTAACATAAAGATGACTTTTTACTTTCAGTCTTGCACCTCTGCGGAATTTGGAACTTGTTTGACCTGGTGGATATGCTAGATGTATTATTTATAAAGAAACTGATTCTGAATTTATGTTAATAACATCTTGTTAGAATTCGCTACTTACAAAACAAATGCGAATAAATAACTTAATACTGGCTTATAGTAGATGTCCTTGCTCTCATTTCAGAGACTTTATAACGGATACGGTATTCAAGACTTTGGATCCATGTAATTGACCTGAATGATTGAGTTCATTGGATATAAAGAAAATTAAAAACATTTGCTACAACGCTGAAATCTTTATGCCTTGAAATACCATTACATTTTAGTATGCGTCTTAGATAACCTTCATTGATGGTAATCCCATAACGAACATAAAGAACTGTGATGATGTCTTTATGAAGTAGAACTTAATAAGCCCAATTATAACACCAGCATCCGCCATTTGTAATACATTATTCAAGTACAAAAGGTATTAGTTTTGAGAGAAGAGATATTAATTTGAGGGAACGAATTATAATCTTGAAGGAACAAGATAGAAACTTGAGGGAACGAAATATTAATTTCATGTAACGAAATACTCACTTAAAGGAACCAATGATTAATTTGATGGAACGAATAATAACTTGAGGGAACAAAGATATAAATTTGAGGGAAAGAAACGCTAATGTGAGGGAACAATTTATTAATTTGAGTGAACGAAATATCAAACTGAGGGAACGAATTAATAATTTGAGAGAACGATTTACTTTATTGAAGGAAAAAAATAGTAACTTGAGGGAGCGAAATATTAATTTGAGGGAACGAAAAGCAAACTTGAGGGAACAAATTATCAACATGAGGAAATGAATAATAACTTGAGGGAACAAAATAATAGCTTATTTGAACAAATTGACAATTGGAGGGAACCAATTATTATTTGGAGGCAACGAAATATTAATTTGAGGGAACGAAATGCTAACATGTGGGTACAAATTATTATATTGAAGGAACGAAAAGCTAACTTGAGGGAAAAAATTATTAATATGAGGGAACGAAATAATATTTTTTTCCCTCGTATCCGCTTTGGGGCTTCGTAGGAATCAATACGGACATGAAAGTAGAAGAAATGAGTTTTTTTAAAATAATAAATAACTAATGATATTGTTGACGTCTCCACATGTCAAATTCCACCGGCATTTGTATCATATATCTCCCAGTACCATCACCATTCTCACATCCGCCACTCATGGACTGTAACTATTATTCCGTTACATTTTTGGGTCATCCTGCTGTGAGCGTATGCATATAGCGTAAATAGAGCAGTATTTTAAATAATTTTGTATTCAATTGCAATTTGGTTTATATTTTATATTTTTACCTTAACTGTGAAGCCTACGAAAAGTAGTTAACACAATACAAGCATTATCTGTGTGTGTGTGTGTGTGTGTGTGAGAGAGAGAGAGAGAGAGAGAGAGAGAGAGAGAGAGAGAGAGAGAGAGAGAGAGAGAGAGAGATGTAAAATCACGATGAAAACAAATTGATAACCTAGAACTTAAAAACGTAAATTATATCAATAATGTTATATAATTTAATGAAAGTACTCATATGTCATTCAAATTTAGACCTTGGGTACAAATACAAACAAAAGATAAAGGTATAAGATTGGACATAAGTTTATATACATTTCATTGTGTTATGTTTAATTTCAAGGTCACATGCATTTGTCTGTCCTTTATGATTCCAAGAAAAGAAGTCGCATTGTATTCTTTAAATATAGATCCAACTCTTCATAGACGTCAGTAAGATCAGTATGGATCATTACGCTACTTAGATTTTAATGCAAAATAGAAAAATAAACAATGTTGTCATCCTTGTACGTATGATTCAGAAAACACAAAGTCTGTCTAACACTAAAGATGGCTTAATTTATATTTAAATTTAAGTCAGTGAAATGAACTTTTCCAGTTTTGAAAAAAATATATACACTTTATATGCATTGTTTTGTGCAATCTATTCTTTACACTATGTTAGGCACACGAAATTTCCTCAGGGTGATTTTATTTGAGTTTGTGTGCATGTGGACATGTGCGTGTATGTGCCTGTATGTGTGTGTGTGTGTGTGTGGGGGGGGGGCTCGTGTGAGTCTAATTTCCTTTAACTCCAAATTAATAAAATATGAATTTGCATAAAATGTACAAATATTTTAAATGTCTTAACATTAACAAGTTCCATTTCCTCGGCATAAAGTTAAATTTTACAATAAAGGCAGTACTCCAATCTGGGTCTGTGCATGAATAATCATTAAAACATTTTTGTGCAAACGTACACCGGAATCAGGAAATAGATGTCATCGTGAAACTATACGAGGAAATTTGTCGCGACGACAAATCAGAAACATATTAAGCAAAAACTTGCACAGCATGTTTCAGAACACGCTCTCTCATCGTATGTCCTTCATAACAAAGCAGGCAGGGTTGAGGAAACAAACTCCCTAACTTAGGTACAACACATCCCGCCCAAGATTAAATAGACTCTACACAATATAATTCATGAAAAAGAGAAAGAGATAACATCAAAAATATGTGTGATACAGATACTAATATACAAAGTTTTCGTCATAAGCCATTTACAAACATGAAGTAAAGAAGGACATCTTCTAGTTTCCTTCATACAAATAGGTTTCAACACTACATTATTTTCATCATACTCTAGCTGAGATTAACCATGAATTACAATGGCAATCGTGTATGGGAAATTTCACTGCATCTTAGTGAGACTTATGTTGATGTGAATAACGATTGCATTAAAAAATAATGCGATATAGTTCAGGTAGGTTCTTACACCTTTATGCAGTGATTGAATTCCATGGTTAATAAATTATTAATTAGAGCCCAGCAATTATCTCAAATTGCATGGAAGATGCAATATTTTATGTATGGTATAGCGGTGGTTTACATGTTTCGCAAATCTACATCACAAAGGATGGAAGAAGTCTTAAATTGTTAATGTTATTTTACAAAGATAAGATCGAAATAATACATGACCTTGACATTTCTAACTTAATCTCAAATATGGTATTTCTAATTTAATCTCAAATATGGAATATCGAAATTAAATTTAATCTTAGGTTAGTACTTGTCAGATAAGCATTTTTAGATGGTTGTAGATTATAAGGACACAATAAGCATTGACGATCTACAATTTTATGCAATTTATATAATAGATGGAATGTTTGACTTGTCTTGCACACAGTTGTGACCAACCAGTTTCTCATATATAGTTTTCAGTTGTGGTCTTTTCGGTAAGTAGGTTTGTACAAAGGCCACGATGCCAAACTGTGACAGATGCATGTGATATATTACGCAAATCCATTCGCAAAATTTTTATATAGTTACGAGCTGCATAAATTGTATGATAAATATCGATAAGCTGGTGATGGTTATTCATCGAATGACAGGGTAGGAATCTTGACTCGTACGTGAGCGAGAATCGTTTTTATAGAGATAATTACATTATTAGCATTTGAGTTTCCTTTTACAATTCAGGAATTGTATTGGTCTGTACCTGCTATAATCACTCCAAAACTCTTTCTAAAAATGACCTGTTTTTGGGAAACAATGTTTTCTGATTGATTTATTAAACAGCGGATTGCATGCCGTGCAAGTGACCTTGAACATTTTATGACTAGTTCTGTCACGTGCTTGATGGTTCGGAATATATCGTATTGCATCCTCATTTAAATCGTCTAAAATTGCGATATTGTCACACACACACACACACACACACACACACACACACACCCACACACACACACACACACACTTAGTGCTTATTTTTAAACAGTCAACACATTACATGTTTCCTGAAGGAAATCGATACATATTTATGGGAAGAAAACCCTTGTTTAAAAACTTAAGATCTCAAACACATTATGCTTCAGTATTTCTAAATGTAATATAAGAATGACCGGTATTTTGAGAATTTTTTTTGAGATATAGATAATCTTATCGTGTTATTATATAGGACAAAATTAAATCATCAACATAGGTATATGAATCAAGCCGGACAAGGTGAAGGTCATCAGAAGCTTAACATGCATTAAGCATGACAAAATGAAATCATCAAGAAACACATATGAGTCAAGCTAGACAAAATGAAGGTATTTAGTCATCAGCAGACAAATACGTTATACAGCATCAGACAAGACAAAATCAGTAGCCATATATGGATCAAGCCGAGACAAAATTATGTAATGAAAAAGACACATCAATCAAGCCAGCCAACACATTAAGTTAGTATTATGTGTTGAACGACATTTTCCAAGAAGACCCAGCAAAGCAGCCACCGTGGTTTCAAAATTTAATTAACAGATACATACGAATCAAGTCAGACAAACATAAGTCATCAACAGACACATATGTATCAAGCCAGGCAAAACGAAGTTATCAACATACGTGTCAAGACAGAAAATGAAGTAATCACTTTACACACGTATGTATGAAGTCAGACGAATTTAAGTAATCAACAGACACATACAAGACAAGCTGAACTTCGAGTAGCTAGATAACATCGACATACCTTAGTTCATCTTCAATATGATATAACGTTTTACGTGCCGATGTAATTAATATTTAAGGGAACTATTCATAAACAATTGTCAAAGTCAGCATCAATCCAGATATTGCTGGTTCGACACCTGCCTAAACCAATCTTGGTAGGGTGCATCTGTGTGTCCTTAGGAAAGGCACTTCACATTTCCTAGGTATGACAAAGCCAATCATGCCATACAATTACTGTTAGAAAACTATCTAAAGAAAACAAACATAACTATTATGATTTGAAAAAATACATATGTTACATTATTGTATACTAATGTTATATTGGATAACAATAATATGATAATATTATAATATACTTGGATATAACAGCAAATTCTATGTTGAAGATTGTTTGAGAGTATAAACTTGTTTGTCTATCAGGCTGGTAAGTGTATCTCATTGTCAAAGTCATGCATGTTATGTTAATGCTAATGGAATTGGACTAATTAACCAGTGGGACTAAGTATGATGGACGATATAGGGAAAATCTCCACGTCATAGATTGTAATGAATATATCTCTTAGTCTGAAATGTCAGTGTTCGCCAGAGCAAAACAGCAAAATAGGCGATCTGGGTGGATTTTGCTCGTGAGTCAATCTTTTGAAACAGTTATAAGCTGTAAAGGGAATCATAACATTCTTCGTCCACAAATGTCTTAACCTAGCTCTTCGTGGAAGTCAACCATCAGATCTCCGTTTATTTCATCATATGTCTGATTCTCCCGATGCTCTCTTTCCAGGGCAGATGAATCGTCAGAAACGTTTCTAGCCAATTCATAATTTAAACTTTGCAACGCACCACGACTTTTGAAGTCTGCTGAAGCTAAAATAATACAAATCGAGACAAATAAACAATACAAATTGCAACTTGTATAGTGCGTTTTCAAAGAGTTTTATAAATTCTGCAAAGCAACAATTTCTAAATATTTTTTTTAATTCAATTGTCACTCAAGAAAAGCAGGTACAACGGAAGCATAAAAGAGCTGATATCTTGCCTGAGATCGTTTTCTTATGCCTGTTATCACATTTATGCCAGAATCAAGAGCTGTTACTAAGGTCACCAGGGTTAGTAGGATGCTTGCACTCATATTTGATCTATTTAAGATACATCTGTTTAATGTTTGTTTAAATTTAAATTCTAGTTCTAGCATCGGCCACCCTATTTATTATAGTCAATGTATATTATTTGCAGCATACTGAAAGTGTGATGCATAACCGGGTAAAATTGTACTTTTGACGTTAACAATATTAATAGTTTTAGTAAGGCAGCCATTTTGGATACCGCTTTACATCAGTTGTTCTTATTTGAAAGTTTAATATATTGACCTAATATTCAAACCTGGTGAATATATGTGGAGAAAAAAGTGTCGGATTGGGGACCAGGATCAAGAATGCTTTTAGTTTGGTGACTATTTCCCCTTCAATGGAGAGTTGTTCAGAGAGTAGAGAGTGTTGGTAGAGTCACGAAATATTCAGTTTGGTCATTTGTTCAACTTTAATGAAGAGTTGTTTAGAGAGTGTTGATAGAGTCATGAAATATTCATTTTGGTGACATTATCACCTTTAATGAAGAGTTGTTCAGAGAGTAGAGAGTGTTGGTAGAGTCACAAAATATTCAGTTTGGTGATTTTTTCAACTTTAATGAAGAGTTGTTTAGAGAGTGTTGGTAGAGTCACGGACTATTCAGTTTGGTGCCCTTCTTGACATTTAATAAAAAGTTGTTTAAAGAGTGTTGGTAGAGTCACGGAGTCTTCAATTTGGCGACTTATTGACCTTTAGTGAAGAGTTTAGAAAGTGTTAAGTAGTCATAGAATATTCAGTTTGGTGACATCTTGACCTTTAATGAGAATTGTTTAGAGAGTGTTGGTAGTCACGGAATATTCTACATTGTACCAATATATAAGTTTCCTGACACAGTTGGTCCAGAAATGTCGGAAGAATTGCAAATGCCAACGTCGGACGGACAGACTAAAGGTGGATTCTTTACGTGGAGTACAATTATAAACAGTCATCGAATTAATAAATAATACATGTAAACTCATTTTATAATATACCGACAAATAAGAAGAAAAAAAATTCTTTTTCGCTTCATTATACCAAAGGAAAACGAAAGAAATTAAATTGCAAATACCAGCACTTTCGAACTCGAAGGAACGTGGAGAAGTTAATTCGATGTTAAGGTCACGGCTTCCTTGCTCAGCGCTGGAGTCGGTACAATGATTCTTCTTAGTTCTTTTTGTGCTGACGCTCGCGTAAAAAGTTGATGGGTCGACTCTTGATGACGTCATGTCTTCTTTTCCATGCCATAAATTGGAATCGTCAGTCAAGATTTTTCCCTTGTTATGCTAGGTTACAACGGGATTCGGTGCTCGTGCTCTTGATGTCATCCAAGTACCCTGAACAACGTAATCATATTCAAATGACGGGCCCGGAATAGTTTTGGTCCAACTAATATGTGTTTTATCCGACTGACATTCAGTTTTCAGTTTTCACTTTTGCGTATTTTCGGATGGAGTTGTATTCATGAGTAGTTTCTGACTGAAAATCTTGAGCCGACGATACACTGGAATGTATTTGAAGTTTGCTTGTAGTACTCGTGGGTGATTTTGAGTTGAACCCACGTGCGTAATAATGACTTTTTCATAGCTTTTATTGTTTGTAAAATAGGCCGGATCCACTGCATTGTTGATTTTTGTCAAACTCATTGCAGACGCTTCGTGAGAAGTTGCTTCCTCAAAGTGCCTATTACTAGAAATATCAGCAGTATTTGGATTTCCATTCCTGTCCGTGAGGTCGTTAATCGTTGTCTTTGATACTGAAAATGATTAAATATGAAAGTTATGGAGAAAGACATATGTACAATGATGAAAAAAATGTTGCACTAAGTTTAATGAACTTGGTAATTTGATTCAAACTTTTGCGATAGAAAACAAAAATTTTAAATACTTTTACACAGAGGATGATAGCTTTGGTTTACTAAACTGACCAAAGAACAATACAATTTTGTGCTCTCTTTCTTTGTGGTTTATAATAAAAATCGTTCTTTTTCTAAATCATTCATTGATATGCACACTAAATATTATTAACTTGTTTTAATGCTAATATGTTCATAATGTTTTCTCGTTGTTTTCCACCAGCAGAAGCTAGTAACCGTTATGCCTCTGTGGTTAGCAAGCATGGTCCACTATCATAAAATAAGGGTGCGGATTTGTTCTTTGGTCCCATCTTCTCAGCAAGATATAATGTGTAAAGTGCTGATGTGCCATTAAATAGCATTTAATGAATCAATCAATTGTACGTTGGTTGCACATTGTCTATATTAGGTCGCAAAAATATCACAGGGATAGGTTTCATATGAAAGACTTGTGTACCTGCTACCAATAGTATGTGATGTTTGTTGCAGAAATGGGGAACATACCTCGATACAGAATTGTCCATTTGCCAATCGGAAGGTTAAAACAATATGTTCCATTTTGAAAATAAAAACTTCTCTGGTCGAAACAGTTCGCGACTATACTGTCCTTCATGGACACTTCATTGATGTCCAACCTTTCTGCTGTTGATTGTCTGAGTAATTAAATGATTAGTATATCAATATTTTGGCACCAGCTGTGGACTCTGATACAACTATTTCCAAATCAAGTAGTGTTCCGAAAGTAATATCTAACTTCACAATACGCTAAAAAAATGAATACATAAGCCCTGTGGATTTCAAACATATAATCCCTGAAAACAAGAATGAAACCTTATATCTCGCTTTTAAAGGTAAGAATTACGTCATCAAAATTGATCCAGTGTTTGTTGATTTCTTTTAATAAAGTAGCAATTGGACGAGAAGTTGGGGAATTGTTAAGAAACCGACAGGAAAATCCTTAGAAGCTGCATTTCCACTCAAGTAAGTGGTCTCTTTACTTGTCCTAACAATATACTTGCTGTTGTTGAACGATTATACCTTATGATTGGTGGTAATCGTCCTGCAAATAATTCTCCAGACATTATTACTGAAGCAGCTGATATTTGTCAACGATTTTATACTGGCGGTATCATGGATATTAATTATCGGTCTCTTATTGATGAAAGCGTTGAGTATTAAAACAGCGATTCAATAAATAACAAATAAGTTGATAATACATAATGTTCAACGTGGACTGATGATGTTCAAAGTGATAAATTCACGATTACCAACCTGCAATCGGTGATGTTGTCCAGGTTTGTTTTAGAAGGATAGCCCCAAAAGCAATACCATTTGAAACTTTTAATGAAAGCTTTGAAGTTGCTCGTGATCAAGGTATTGGAGATGTTGGTAATGTTGCAGGTAAAGCGTTTGCGGCAATCGATATTTTAGCAAGATTAATTCGACGAAATCCAAAACCATGAGTTAAATTACTCAGCAATAAAGTTATGCCAGCCAATGTCAGTAAAATAATACATCAAGTGGGAGATAGAAAACTAGCAGATTTTTCCGATGAAGCAGAAATAAATAATACCGCAAATTTAATAGCAGGAATAGGTTTTCTGGCCCTGCATTTGACATGGATGCGCCAATTCTCAAGTATGAATCTGTACGTGATCATCATTATTATTCTAATGATGCACGGCAACCAAATCAGCGTTGAAAAATCGAACTACAAGTTCAGGATAGAAATAGATATGTATTATCCACTGAATCATTTATTGAAGTAGAAAGTGAGCATAGAAGAAAACTTAATACACCAATTACGCTGATTGTAATGTTGGCTTTGTTGACAATGGAACTATGGCGTTGTTTGATAGCGTCACATATTTGATTGATGGAAGGAATACTGAAATAATTCAAACAAGTTGCTACAACGATACTTGGCTAAGCAAGATGTTTCGAGGATTATACAAGATCAGCTGATCTGTCAATGAAATTTGCTAAGGACATTACTGACCACCCTGAATATCATCAGTATGACATTGGACGTCCAGAAAACAATGCCAGAAACGCACGTGCGGATGTGGAAAACATTATAATTAACACTCATACAGATCTCAGTCTAGGATTTGCAACACGTAGATCAATGTTAATAGGTAAGGATAGAATATTTTCATGGGTAATTCCACTGTCCCAAATTTTGGGAATTTGCAGAAATGTAAGGAAAGTCATTTTGGGAGCAAAACATACAGTTGTACTTGTAAGAAAGACCATGGACGATGATGCAACGTTTCGTGATCATGGTGGTGCAGATGACATTGGTGAAGTATTAATAACAAAACTTTCGTTGTGGATGCCAGTAAGGACTCCATTGCTGAAGAACAAAACTTACTCGCTTTTATGGATCAAAGCGGTAAATCAATAATATCATGATGGACGGTAACAACAGATATTGTTCAAAATTTGGTTAATGTTTAACTTACATGGCATATAACATTACATCAGGGTGTTTCTGTATCATGACATATTTTCATTGCTTTTGAAAACATTGTAATATTAAACTCACAGAATCATAACAATATAATATTTGATAAATAAGGAATTTCTGAAGTTTTGTGAAGGATAAAGGACAAGAGCCATCTGAATATACTGAACAAATTTATCAACGAGGACCCTTGCGATGGCCTCGGTTGCTACAAGATGATCCTGCCAAAGAATATATTGCTGTATTATTATCTCTGATGGAAAAAGATGACATCTAAATCAGACGAGGACATACCGCAGTTTAGCGTGATAATGGCAATCGTTGAAGGATTTAATGGAAAACATGCTGAGCAGTTATGTGGATCTCAATATGCAAAGGAAATATTCATGCGCAAAATTCAAAAAGACATGAGAGCTCGCGAATGGGTTGCAAGACTGCCAAGTCTGATAACTGCATTAGATAATGAACTTACTCGTGCAATTTCTATGAAACTCATTATTGTCATCATCAAAAAATATACACCAATGAAACGACATGATTTTTCAGAACGACCAGTATTAGGCAATGTTACCGTAATATATTTATATGAGTCAGGTGAACATGAATGCGTTAGGAAAATAGCGACAGATCCTATTTGGAGCGTAACCTATTTGGAGACCCACAGGTAGACTGCAATCTACAAATTAGATTCAAATGCTCCTCAACAATTCCTGACTCGACTTAGATTACACTCAAGATATTTCAGCATGACATTTTCACGTGTGTGACCAAGACTACTATCAATTCTATCTACGGTAAATTGAACGAGACTGAAACGGCAATGTGAAGCCAACGAGGATGATTGATTGAGACTTTCCATTCATCACGACACCTTACTGATATACGGTCATCACTGTGAAAAATGTGACTATTACAATAACAATCGAGAGCAAGACAATCATTGTGGATCAAAATGCTCAGAATGTTTTGGCTTCTCAACCCGGTCTGGACAAAGGACAAGAACTATTGCATTGCCTAGCTTTTCAGCGCATTATTGTCAGTACAACATGTTGCCAACAACATCAAAAAACGCAAAGTTTACAGAAGAAAAGTGCTTGTCAACTCCTGAGATTGTTCCCTACTTGAGGACAAGGCATAGGTACCAATAATGCCACGTTACGCATTTGTCGAGGAAAGGAACGATGTCACATTTGTCACCAAACCATGACTTGGAACATGAATGCTACATTCAAAATATCACTCCAAGCAAGAGGAGGAAGTTGGCGCCAAGAAGAAAGGCAATTTCATCTTTTCGATTTCGAATTGATGCAAGAGTCTGGCATTCACATTCCTAATTTATGCGTGGCTCATCGAGCGTGCTAGCAGTGCATCCAATCACCTATATTTGGCCATTGTCTTTCCCGCATCAAGATTCAATCATTCGGAGACTGACCACGCTAACCGATTTTTTTTTGGATATTAGACTCCATCGACGAGACATAGAGCCAGGAGGACATCTAACATTATAAATATTGTCGTTGCTATGCCGTGGTAATGGCTCATAATTTCTCTGGCTAAGATGGACAGTTTCTTTTGAGATACTATATGGAATTAAGTTCCGAACGTCCTCAAATGACCTTGAACGGATCCAAAAATAGTATATTTGCTAGGGGGACAAGTACATTTTAAAGATTTGATGAGTCAATTGGTCATGTCATTGAATTGAATGCTTAAAACGTTTGGAATGCCAGAAATGCCAAAGGTTATTTTTGGTTCAATACTAAAGTCAATCAACACACCGTTCTACCCTATTTGGCTGGAGCTAACTACTACGACCCCGACAACATGCACATCCAACAATTAAGAGCGTTCTACGCTTGGTCCCAGACTCACGATCCGGACCCCTTAGAATTTCAAGAAGAATGTTGAAATATTGTCGATCTGACGTAGATATTTTACGTCGTTGCTATGGAATGTTTCAAGAACTCTTCATGAAACTCAGAGGTGTTTTCCCTTGAATTTTTCCTTGAAAATTGCCAATGTTCCTGAGTGTACTAGCAACGAAACATATCCTGGATGTTGTCAACCCTCAAGCGGCGAATTTTGTCAAAGTCAATACTCGGTCAGAGTCCTACGATGCCTACATTATTTATTCAAAATGGAAGACAAAAAGGTTCAAAACGCTCGAGACAGAAAAAGCGAAAAGGCCATCAGACCGTACTCGATGGATGGCTAAGATTTAGAAAACCTCGAAGATCGTGTACGAATTAAGGTTTGATTGTTTGACGCATGTCACCTTTTCTATCCGCAACGTGACACCAACAATCAGTTTTTACAACGAACCATTTAATATTTGAACTAGGCCACTTATTTGTTAGCTGCGTGTCAAGTTAGAACATCAAGGATGCGAAGTGTTGGACATGTGGAAACACAAGTACGATCACCGTTGAAAACAGATCCCGAGTTTAAACGCATTGTGAAAAGTTACAAGCTGGTGGAGCCATTGATTGTGAGGGACAGTTTGTACTTACTACGAATTAATGAAACCTGTTTGCTGTACTAAGTTGACGAAGAGAATGGAGAATAAATCCATACGTGTGCAAATATCGTCGCTCGTTTGCATGTCACCATCAATTGATGACTGAACTCATTGACCTGGACAGCATTCAATAATACGAAGGCAAGACGAAGTGAAAAGTCTTGCCTCCCACGGACTTGTACCATCCCCTTTTAAACCTGATGTCGCACTTGTGCCGAAACATAAAACCAAGACAAACCATGTCAGCACACCCAGGAAGAACTCGCCTTGAAAGGCAAGTGGGTCATCGTAGAATTATTTAAAGCTCTGGACATGGGATACCAATTGTTAGAAGTGTAGGACATTTACCACTTTCCCTTCACCTTTCGAAAAGGATTATCAAATCGTGTACCAGAAGAGAGTATGACTTCCTGACCACTTCGTTTTACCGTATGGACATGCCAAAATACATATTGGGTTCTAAGAAGATAGCCACAAACAAGAAGGATGAATTCGACACGACAGGAATCAATTAAGAGACCCTATGAGAACTCCAAGTTTAAACCATTTTCCAATAATCTTCTTGCCTGACAATTGTGATCATGCCGGTCGATTGGAAACGTTTCAAGTATGACCCAATGATAGGGAAGGATTATCTACTGCAAATGTTTTAGCTAGAACAGGATTTGACTATTTGGAACTTGAGACTGGATTGGGATATGAAGTATAATGTTTCAGTTGTGGTATGAAATTGCGAATGGACCTATGTATCTATACAGATTCAGCTATTATAAAAAAAACATTCCCGACTGTTTTCGCACGGTCTTCGTCCTGCACACGTATCCGTCGTCGACTTACAGCAACAAACATATATATAAACACCTCGGACACTTTGGGCCTGTCTCACACAGCGTCAACATGACGTCCATTCAGACTTATTTTCCCTTCAAATTGAATTTTTCCTTGCACAGCACCACTCGCGAGAAAAATCCACAAATATGTGCATGCGTCTTAGAAGCCAGTTTCGAGGAAGTCTTACAATGGTTTACGGTGACCGCATGAAAAATACTGCAAGGCTCCATTCACATTTCTCATTAATTAAAACTCTTTTTATAAAGAGAACCAAAGTAGCTGTGACGCAACCTGCCAATCATAGCATTGATACTCACAGCTAGAAGCAATTTATTTTGATACATGGAGGTAGCGATTCTCTAGGAGGTGTTATCATTTGTTATCTCTTAAAATGGGATCTCCATGCCTCCAAAGCTAAACTTCAGTCCCAAAAAAGCAAAACGTACCCAGAAGAAGAAAAAGAGAAGCGGTGTCAAGACACAGCAACAGAAAAATGAAAGCCCACAGAAAACGAAAGCGTAACAATAGAAACTAAAGTTTAATTCGAATCTCTATTAAGTTGACTGTCTTTGGGACGCTCTGGCTTCATTAAATTAAATTGTAAACTGATGAATGAAATTGATTCGTGTTGTGAATTTTGTTTAATATATTTGACATTTATTAATTTAAAGTAGATAGGGAGTACAAGCAAATGGAAGGGTGGTAAAATACTAAACCTTTGTTTTGTCGAAGGTTCCTCACAGTCACGATAGCCAGGAAAGCAGCCACAAGTATGACCACTACTGAAGAGACCAGAGGCCATAATGGCTTATCTGCAATGGAATTAATGTGTCCTGATATTACAAACCTGATATCTAAGATCGATGAAATATATATGTATAGGAATATATCCAATATATACATATCTACATATAGAGTGAGATGCGAACCTATAAAATACTTACATTGATATATATATATATATATATATATATATATATATATATATATATATATATATATATATATATATATATATATAATTCTAATTTTTTTCTAGTATTGGCAAATTGTTACAGATGCTGTTTTGGAGGGAACAGCTAAAAATGTTTATACATATAAGTCATGGGGTTACCAAAGAATACAAATCTTTCTGCACTCAATAATGGCAATGTATGAGATAATATAAGTGGTGTTTGTAGATTGAATTCAATTGATTTAAATCCATTGAAAATATTACAAATATACATTGGGTTTGAAGATACATTATTTTTGTAATAAATTTGGAGAATGCGCATTTGATAGCGCCCCGTTTTAAGCAAAGTTTAGATTTGTGTGATTATTGGGATTCTTCGCAATGGAAATATTCCTAGCCCGAAATAATTAGCCAATTAGCAGGAGCATACGTCACGGAGTTGAGTGTTATTGAGTTTGAACTATGCCATGGTTCGCTAGTAGTGAATTCAGGTCCAAACCAAATGACTGTCCTTGGCCTTGAGTAACATAGTCCATATTAAAATATCGTGGTGTACAACAGTGGTGTGACTGAGGAGGCAGTATTTACGGTAGAAAACTGATAATGACAGAAAGGAATCAACAAGTAGGGACTTAGTAAATGCCGTTTATGTGTCCTAGTGGAAAATAGGTACAGTAATGTTGGAGTAATGCGCCGGTAAAAACGTATATTGACTGGCCTAGGGTGGCGGCGTTAAATAGTTCCCAGTGAGAATGGGGATACTAGTGTATTTGTCTATGTCATAACCATCTAGCGGTACGAAAATCTGATGATGGCGAAGAAAAACCATGCAAATTAGCGGTTGATGGACTTTTGGCAAGTTGTTTTATTTGTGGTCTTAAATTGATTCGAGTACAATAGAGTATATAAAAGCATGCACATCTGGCTTTCCAACTTACATCTCCAATTGTATGGAAATCTTTGGAAATTTGGGGAAGTGATACCCTTGTGTGTGTAACATTACGTTGGCTAATAAAAAAGTAAAAATAAACAAACTGTACATGTAACATGAACTTTTCATTTTGTCTTTATTTATTTATCTCAAATGCATAGATTTAAATAATCATATAGCTTCATCACTTATCTTTGTCTATCAGTTCTTACCATTTTCTTCTTTATGGCTTGCAGAGTCAAGGCTATGTGTACCTTGCGGACATGATCCATTGCTGTCTTTTAAAGAAAAACACAAGAATGAACAATACATAAATGGGTACTGTGAAGTTTTGTAATTATCTCAGTTATTAATTTTAGTGAACATTACAAGTCAATTGTATGTAACATCGGTCTATACTAGCAAAAATGTTATGGATGACACGTCCTTTATTGCAATCCGTCTGAGAGAGAGAGAGAGAGAGAGAGAGAGAGAGAGAGAGAGAGAGAGAGAGAGAGAGAGAGAGAGAGAGAGAGAGAGAGAGAGAGAGAGAGAGTTTGGTTAGTATCGCTGATACTACAGTTAAGGTAGTTTTAATTATACTTGCAAGATCTATAGTTAATAATTCCCAGTTTTGACGATTGATAGGGGAAACTTTTTCCAGACTTAAAGAGCCCGATAAAGAATAGAGGCCCCATGTACACGTTTATAGCAAAGTGTCTGGACAGATAAGCAAAATGTCAAATCGAAATAAGCGACTAAATTAATAATCTTTCTGATTGACGTTAGCAAGTGGTAATATTGGATTAGTATGCATGTTAAAAATTCTAAACGATAATTCTTGGTCTTATCTTTAGAAAGCTTATAATCACGAAATCAAGCAAATTTTTTGTTCGGAAATAAATTTTTGTGCTCGAGACTATTTAAGAGTACAAGCGGTTGTTTTAGAACACGTAGATTATGAGGTTGAGGCCCAACGTTGTTAATGATTACGTGTCTTCATATTCATCCAGTGGTTGGATTACTAAGGTCTCAGTACGAGTACCATCACCAAACAGGGTTAATGTACAATGGACTGACGTCCAATTTGGAGGAAACAATGTGCCATTTATGTCATGCATGAAAGCTGGAATTAGCTAAATTTATTAACCAATTAGTAGCAATTTATACTGTTAAAATTATATAAAGAGGCCGATTTATGACCTTAATACATTCGTGTAGGAATTCAAAGACATTGAAAAGACATGTTCAAAATGATTTTTGCTAAATAATACTATTCATTTGCAAGATTGATTTTATAAATTCAAAAATGGCTAAACTTACTTAAGTAGAGTACCGGGTATGCAATATTGAATTATCAGAAACTATTTACCTATAATGCAGACAAATAATACATCTAAAAGTAATCCCTGGTCATCCCAGGCAGTATTGGCGCCCTTGTCCAACCATACTAGTTCACTAAGGGTGAGATCAAAGTTAGCATCATTTAACACACAGCTGAAATTGCGATCCTTATAGTCTGCCGTAACATTGGTGTATGTACAGCACTTACGTGCCACATCATAGATTATATTATCCGAGTAATCGAAAGCATGACTCTTGCCAATTTTAATTGAAGATGTGTTGGTGTTATTACACATAAACGGCAGTCTCATCGATTTAGAAACTTGTCCATTTAATATGCGACCTAGAAAAAGAAGAAAATAAAGTGGAGTTATAAAAAGGAAAACATTACCGAAGATCCTGCTAGTTTTTATAAAAAAAATATGGTTTCACATTATCGGTTCATATTTCTCTCTTCATTTTTGTCGATAATAAATTAAATTTTCTTTAATTTAGGATTTTGCTTGCAGAACCGATGAAACCATTAAGGATTTCAGACAATGCAGAGGCAATATGGTGTGAATATAGAGACTGCAGAATCAGATGGTACTAGCATCCGCTGGGCAGTTACCATTTCTGTATTAGGTCGAATTGGCTGTAAAGGGAATAAAGTATATGTTGGGTAGTTAACTTTCCTGCATAACGACGTCCCTTTTGTATATGGACACCAGCATCGGCTGGTCCATTTGCGTTGCTGTATCCTGTCATACCAGTTGTAGTTTGCTTGGAAATTTACCCTGCTGTACCGAATCGTCCAAGCGTTAATTGAGAACCCTAACTCGCTACACGCCAGGGAACCTGTGATAAAATACCACCGTATGGTTCATTAAGAGGGACCTGTAGAACCAGCCAATCGAAAACTCATGTAGATAAAATAAATACTTGGTTTGATTACGGCAAACGTATTTTAAAGTATCCGACCCGTACATCAAGAGAATTAACAAAACATATTTGTTAAAATAATATCGTTGATGAAAAAAGAAAAAGAAAACATTAGATCCACTAAGAAAAAAACTAAATAAATTGTCAGGCAGCTTAAGAGGGCAAAAATCTTATTACGGTTAATCCTATTCGATGGATATCCTCGTTTACAATCTGACATGTATTAAAAGCAACTGAGACTAATAAACTGAAAGTTGACCTACATACACGTCTACGTTAGGTAAATCACACGTGATTATTAATTAGTCCTGTACTCAATACTCAAATACATCTATCCCAATGAAAATTCGCCAACCCCCAGTCCAATATCCCTTGGTCCATTATATATATATACATATATATATATATATATATATATATATATATATATATATATATATATATATATATATATATATATATATATATATATATACTATTTTACTTTAATACAAGAGGATTGAATCAATTTATTGTTACCAACATTAAAAGAAGTTGAAGAGAATACATACGTGTGAAAAGAATACTTCGTTTTCCTTTCTCCAAGGAACCTTCGAAAACTGTGTAATTGCCACTGTCCATAAATTTAACATTTAATAAAATAAATTTGAGACTGCCATGTTTATGTTTATGTCTTTTATTCTGCTAGAGTAATTTCTACTAACTTGTATGAGGTTCCCATTGTTTGTATTTGGTGCCATGATGATCATATGAATGACATTTAGCTTTTTTGTAAAACCAGAAAAGATTATCTCCAAAACCTTGATTCCATCAGTTTGAAGCTTTTTTATGAGCACAGTTGCATTATCTCCATGATTGAATATCTCCGGTTTCGAATATGCTGGAATAAATAATGTTAATGTAAAATAAAGTTAAAATGTAAAACTAGTATTCCACTTAATTTCTTTAAATTAGATGTAATCTAAATTTTACATGTAAGCGCATATATATATATATATATATATATATATACGATTTGATGCATCATTCATCTATATTAATAAGGATAAATACATTAATTACTTTATCCATTCATTAGTTCACCTATCCATCCATTCATGCATATTATTATTGTTTTCGATGCGTAATAATTAATTTGGTATTTTTTTGTAAAATAAAGAATTCTTTTTATTATCTGCACATATGTTCCTGACTTAAATCTACAACACCTTTCAAATTAAATGATCTTTCAAACTTCTAGTTGGATAACGGTCAGACATGCTACGCAAATATGGTCATTTACACAAATCACGAACATTTACAGTTTACTTCATACAAATGTTATAATAAATAAGTGAAACCGTGGTTTCAGGAAATTGTTAAATATTTAGCAAATTCACTGAATCCCCGATGTACTTTACTTTGCATGAAACCGTTGAAATGTACATGAGTTTTAGGTAATTTAAAAAAATATTGTAGTAAGAAAACCGTAGCTTTTTGGCGCTTGTTCTTGTAAACCTGTTATATCTGAAAAGAGAATGTCTGTGTTGAAAACGTAATTTTCTATCTTCAGTTTCTTCATATTGAGGATATTTGAGAAGTATGATTGTTTTATCATATATATTTGTTCGGTAGTACATTTACGTCTGTGATCACATGGATGTCATGTTGACATCGAGAAAATGCCAATGTTTTGGTTGTGAGAAAAGTATATTCTTTTGTCCTAAAAAGAACTGCTATGAAAGAAATATTAAGTTTAAAACTTTTGTCACTCACAACAAGAAATGTTTTAGAAGCGGTAGGAAACTAAACACACAGAAAATACTTTTATTATAAAATTTTCATGTTTATTCTTCTTTTTCCTCTTCATCTTCTTCTTCTTTTTCTTCTTCTTTTTATTATTTTTAAGTGCATTATTATTATTATTATTATTATTATTATTATTATTATTAAGTGTATTGCGTCTCTTATGAAATCACGGCCCTCTATTTTGGATTGTTATTATGTGAAGAATATTTTAAATTACATAAGTGCTATGCAGACAACATTAAAGTTCGACGTATAACTTAGAACTTGATTATAATGTAGGTGTCTGGGTATTACTTTGCTCGTAGGGCTATGTGTACAATTATTACTTGGCTATACTACTATGTGACTAGTTACTATTCCATCTACACCCCACTTATCATAGTAAGATCTGGACTAATTCCATAGTGTTTTAAATTTAATGAAAGCATCAGAATGAAATCTTAACACAAAAGAACGTGGACTTCGGCAGTATCTAACAGATTTAGCATTTTAAGTCTAGTCAGCCTTTCTGTGCATTAACATATATGCTTTAAATAATGAAATGCTGTAATCACGGCATCTTTTATCAACTTCAGTCCTAATGAATCATAATACTGTAACGTTTATTTACTTTGCATTGTTGATTAGTTATTTTCTTTTGGAATATTTTGAATCTCATCATATGCCTTTGTAATGTAACATTGTTTGTTGGACTTCACTTTGTCTGAAATGAAGTTTTTTTTCTACTTGAATTGAGGTCAAATAGAGGATGTTATAATCATTTATTTGGAAAGAGTATTTATTCGTGCTAAAGATTTAGCAGAATCGGAATCAATTCTTATTATTGTTTTGTGCAAGAGTTCATTTGGGTCGGAATTTCTTCCTCCAAATTATTTATTTGAGTTTGTTTCAAAATATAGAATGCTCATAAAATATAATAACCTTGGGAAGAGACATTTAATGGCATTTATAATGAATTCAAGTTGGAATTATATTTAACAAAACCCGACTCTTGGTACAACAACATAATAAAAACCTCCACAGACAAATCAATAACTTGAACGTTGGACCTAATTTGAATTTCTCTTAAATTCAGAACTTTAAATTATTAGGACTCGTATCTGTTATTCTAGGATTATTTTGTGATTTCATTCGCTGTGCCTTAAGAGTTTCCCTCTTTTCGGTTACTTGTTTTAAGAGATTAGACTTGTGAGAATATACTTTTCTAATTTCCTAATACTGTGTCAATTAAAAACAATTCATAAAATACTTCAGGTTCTCATATTTGATACACAAGTCGGTTGAATACAGTAATAGTGTGAGTGAACCATCTGTATAATGGCGGGCGCATTTATTCCTCTCGAAATGATGCTTAGTTTGCTTACAAATGCTGGTGCATTAATTTCAAATATAGATATACAATTATCTTTAGTGCGTTAAGATATAACTTTTCTCGACGAAATATATAATGATGAACTTTGAAATGGAATTAAAACGTTTGTATTTGCATGGCAGACACATTAATTCCTTATTTAACTAACAGCTGTTAAATCGTGACGAAGAAAAATAAGAAATGTATGAAAAGATAATACAAAATTGGTTAATTGTGAAAGATATTAACATTAACCTTTGGCTCTGGACTCCGACTGGAGATATGCTTTGTACTTTAGTCTGTTTGGTAGGAATATTTTCTAGGTAGGCGATTGACAATAAAATAGTCAGGCACCTAATTTATTGTAAATAGCCAGCTAAAGCAGTTTATATCATTACATACCGTTACCATATATTGCCACAGTAATAATATTGTTTGCTCAACATTTTGTAAATTGAATAGTTTCCTTAAACATTAGTACCTGGACTTACCATTTGTTTGACATGTCACAAACACCACCAGAAGAATGCATATCGTGGTTACAGTTTCCATTATTTTTCAAATAGTTGTCGTACCGAAAAATTTTCAAAGTATACAATTGTATTGAAGAACCTAAAAAAGCGGTCTGTCCCGTTGTGATATTTATTACAGTCTATACTCAGAATCACAGATTGTAAAAATAAACATATGTTTCCACTGTTACCAAAATCATTGTAGATAATTTTGTCGCTAAATCCGATTCTTAGGAACTGTAGACACTAATAAACAGAGATTGAAACGAAAACCCTATAAAAGCACACCAGAAGAAAACCCAACAGCAAATGAATATTTGAGACACCAGCGATGTCCGAGATGTTTCGGAAGTGAAACAATGAAGATCAAGATGTTTCGGTGGGGAAGTAGCAACGATATTTAGTGAGGACATATATAAAGGCGCAGGAAAACATTTGACATATAATTTTATAGAAAGTGGAATTTATTAGATACATTAAGTAGGAGAATATGATTTATTTACTGTTTTAATATTTTATTTAGTAACTCTCGTCCAGATCCCGTGAGTTAAATCTTCTACATTTCAAGTTACTTCTGTATACTCAATTATTACTTTATATAAATAAAGAACTTAGTAAACAATATAAATTTTCTGTAACAGGTGTTTGAAATGATCGATGCAATCCATATATGCTTTCGTTTTGTTTCATCATTAATAACTTCTGAGGGTGCACTCTCAAGCCTCAATGAAATTTGTTTTCGACAAGTATTTACTCTCTAATAATTTCATACTTGTTGTATTCCATGTTATATACATTACGAAATTTATTCGATATGCTAATTATCGAGAACTGATATATTTTTGAGCATTATCTAAAAAAAATGTAAATGGAAGTTTTACATTATTTGTAACAGTGTTAATTACATCAGAGATGTGGATGACCATTATAAATCTTGGACAAGTACAGACATACAATCAACAATAACAAGGTTTATAATGTCTGTTATTGTTGTAGGGTTTTATGCCATTTTTCTGCACACGAAAGGCTATACATGGCGGCTATGTTTAATTGGTGGAGGAAGAACCCGGGAAAACCCCCAAAAAGAACCACCTACCCCTGAGATTCTACTGGCATTCCTTCTCACATAACTACATAAGTCGAATCTTCGACTTGAACCCATGCAGACAGAGGTGAAATAGCAGTCATTGTTAATGGAAAGCGCTTTAGATCACCCAGCCATTCAGGACCCCTTTTACAATGTCTGATTTTGATAATAAGGCAACAAATGAAACAGAATATTTATCATAGTGTTAGCTTTTTTGGCATTTTGACAACATGGTTCAATTTTATCATAAAGAAAGCAAACAACACTTCTACCTATTTATGCAGCAATAAATTATATGTTTCGTGATTATGTCTCCGAAACTCGTCCCTCCAGCATTGAAACCCAACGTCCCGCACTAAAAATCAACATGGACAAGAAAGAAAAAAACAAAGGAAAATCAAATCTTTGTACTTTTTATACTAAGTAAATGGAATATTACCATCAAAGATGTATTTCTTTTATTTCCATTTATTTATATCATTGCTTCCCATATAATTATTAAACGTATGTATTTATATTGTGGCTACGGGTGGCTTAGTAATGTAGGTCATTCAACCTTTTAGGTCATTGACATGTAACCTGTGCGTGGGATTTGATTTCTTGCTCACTCATGCGAGAAATCTTGCCATTATTTGCCCGTGGGTTAGTGGTGATTTATTTTCCAGGGCTCTTTCCCCACTATGTGCTGAACAGAAAATTAAACCCAGAAACGAAATAATGTAATTTCCTTATTTCTAATGAAGAGCTTTTACAAAAATGTCTCCAATTATGATTTTTCTTTTGCTTCTTACCATTTTGAAAATTGTACCGCTCCGATGGCTTAGTGGTTAGAGCGTTCGCCGCGTAAGCGGGAGGTCGTGGGTTCGATCTCGGCCGAGTCATACCAAAGACTTAAAAAAATGGTACTAACAGCTGCCTCGCTTGACGCTCAGCATTAAGAGGTTAGTGTTAGGACTGGTCGGCCTGGTGTCAGGATAATGTGACTGGATGGGACATCATGCTACATGTCTGCGGCATGATGCCTCAGTGCTAGACATCACTATAAACTGCCTCACTGAATACATCGTAGCGATATGACTGAACAATTGTGAAAGCTACGTTAACAATTCTAATCAAACAAACAAATTTTGAAAATTAATATAAGTAATTTGTGGTAGACGTAAAAGTCAGGTAACCATTGCTGGTAAGCTTGAAGTTTTCGTGTCTGAACCAATCTAACAGAAAGGGAAACAAAAAGAAAATAAACAATAAATTTTGAAGGGTTCATCGAAGTGATAAAATATTTAATTTGGAGGTCACTGACATCTCACTTCTTCTCTCTGTCTCGATCTCGGGCAATATAGACATGCGAGAAATTTTGACAAAAGCTTTTCTTGGATCGGTGAATCTTCTTCATGCTTTTGAGGTATTTGTCCTCGAACTGATATACTGGCAACTATGAATAGATGTGCTGAACAATGACATTCAATCCACAAACCAACTGAATTAGTTTCTTTATTTGTAACGCAGAGTGAAAAAAAAATAATTTGTCCTCTTCAAAAAGTTAAGTGTTTCTTACACTACGTACCATTTTGGATAGCAGTGTTAAACATCATATGTAGAAATTGAGAAAAGGAAAAAAAAATAACACAGTAGGGTTCAGTCGAAGATAGGATTGATTTGGTCTGAATTAGGCGATTATCACATTTGTAATGTGGAAAAAAGTTGGGAAATTATTTCGCACAGTTGACGTTCTCATTTTGTTAAACGGTTTTGCCTGCTTTACATACTAATACAAGAGGCGACAATTTTTAACATAACAGGTCATCAGTCGGAGTTTCGTCTTTAAAGTTCATTTTTATGTAAATCAATCAAACATATCCTACTCTACCGACTATTTTATTTCACAATCACGAGAAAAGTCATTATGTTAAAAAGAACATTTGACACCGAACTTGTTTAAGATTATCAAATTTTAATCATTTTTACACAGGACAAATTCTATCATTCAGAGAAAATTGTAGTTTTGTCTGGTTACGTCGCTAGGACGGGGCACACATATATGTATTAACACACAGGTAGCCGATTCATGTCTAATCAAGGATGATATTTCTATCAAGATATTACAATGAATTTGTAATCTGAAGCGGCTACTTCGCCTTAGAAACACAACTATTTGTTTAAAAGGATACTACTCTATATACTACTGGAGGCAAACTTATCAGTAGTCGAGTATGTAACTTTAGAGCCAAACGGTAGTCTTGTTTTTTATAGTCAAACGTTTTTAGAGATAAACTGGAAATTAAGATCAGGCAGCCATTTTGAATTGGATATTTTAGCCGTGTAACAATCTGCGTCTGTCTTCTTTCTTTTAGAAGTACCGTATTATAAAACGAGTCTGAAACATGTTAGATGTATTTTGTCGAGAATTGTACACGGTTGCAAACTGTATGCCTTCTCACTAAAAAGTATATAGGTCGATGAAGTATAATGTTCTCTGGCCTCAAACAGTATATTTTACTAATTTGCTAAACTTTGAAGTATTAGTTAAAGCTATTCATAAAATATTTCATGTCATCTTAGTTGATCATATCACAAGTCGGTTTAATACAGTAATACTTTACGAGATAAAATTAAACATGGTGGGCGCATGTCTTCCTGTGAGAATGATACATAGTTTGCTTACAAATGCTGGTGAAAACGTACTAGTTTCAAACACAGATATCAAATTTTATTTAGGTGCACTGCAGAAATAAGTTATCCTGGCGAAATATATAATGAACAACTTTGTAATGCCGATAAAACGTATGCTTTTGCATAGGAAACTCATTCGTTCCGTAGTTTTCTAAAAGCTTGAAATCGTGAAGTAGAAAAATGAGATGTGTAGGAAAAGATAAATAATAAATGATTTGTTTGTGAAACATATTGGCATTAAATCTTGGTTGTAAACTCCGACTGGAGATATGTTTTGTACTTTCGAGTGTTTTGGAATGAAAAGTGACCATATTTGTCATTTATCTGTCAATTGTTGTAGTAATATTTTCTTGCTTGGCGATTGACATTGAAGTTATTCATTGTTTCTAACAGTGGTATGTACATCAGAGATGTGAGTCATCATTATAAAACTATGAAACGTTATGTTTTAATGATAACAATAAAAAATAAAATATTTTGATTGAATCGCAACTAAAAAATCAGAAAATATAAAAAATCTAAAATGTTTAAAGGATATATAAGAATGTATTTGGTGTGATGAAAATCTAATTAGTTCCTCAATAAATACAAACATATATACTAAATGAATTATTTTTGGAAAATTGAGTTTGTGCAGTCGTGCTGAGTGGCTCAAGACAACTGCACGGACGAAAATACAGATTGACCAACGTACGCACGGACGGAGCAAAACAAAAAATTTAAAGTACATGCCAACGTTTAATTCTGACAGAAGTGAGTGATGGGGGAAATTGTGGTTAACACTTAACAATAGGAAATGAAAATGCAGCTCAATAGATTACAATCTTCACTAAGTATATTGTTACAGAAAACAATTATGATACATGAATGAATATAATGTATTCCTCGGGTCACGCATCCCAGTCGAAAGAAACAATCACTGACAATCTACATTAAACGTCTCTTTTGGCATGATGCCAACATTTGTTTAATTGTTTAATAATTTTATTGAAATCAAACACATACAACATAACATTTGTCATAAAGTCATCTCTTTTGGCATGATTACAACATTGGTTTTATTGTTTAATAAAGAATGCAAACAATACTTCTACCAATTTATGCAGCGAGCAATTATGTTGTTTCGTGATTATTCCACCGCAACCCGTCCCTCCATTATTCATAATCAACCTCCCCCACCAAATAGAAATATGGACAAGAGACAACAAGTAAAATAATAACTTTGTTCTTTCTATAATAATTAAATAATAATATCACCAAATATGAATTTATTTTCTTTCTCTTGATTAATCTAATATCATCTCATCTAATAATTAAACGTTTGTATTTATAGTGTAGCCATGGGTGGGTTAGTAGTGCGAGTCGCTGGCTCTTATATGTCACTGACAACTAACCTCTTTATGCGTTGTATCGAATTTTTCTGTGTTATTCTTTTCATTTCCTTCTCAGATAATCTGTTCATACTGTACAAAATGAATAATGGCACCCGCTATATGATTACGTCATCTTGTCATCTCTCTCAAATTTTATATATAATTTTTGAACACTGATATCAAAAATGGTAATTAGTGAAAGAAACTTTTAAACTGTTGAGGAGGACAAATTATTTTCTTTCAGCTATGTATTAGAAATAAATAACTTTACTAGGTTTGTGGATTAAATGTCGTTTATTTCAGCACATCTGTTCATGTTTGCCAGTATATCGGTCTGAGGACGAGTGCATCAAAAGCCCCCCGACCCCCCTCTTGCGGGTTCGGGGTTGTAGAATTGGCCCGACGTGCCTCGCCACATGTCGTAAAAGGCGACTAAGTAGAGGCAACCTGTTTGCCGTGGGTTGCGACCAGTGTCGGAGGAGGAAAATATCCTGGTAGTTGCAGCACACTTCTTTGGCGTCTACTTCTCTTAGACGGATGGTCGAGATTGGCCGGGTCTCGACAAATCGGCTGGTCACGCCGAGCCCTAGGAGGTTCTTTTTTACTTACTCATCTTCTCTTTTTTTCTTGTATCTCTCTTGATACCACCGTTGCCCATACATTCTTTTCCTTTAGCTTTCACTTTCCCAAATTTTAGAAGACTTCCTAGAAGGTGGTGGCTCAACGGGTCAATCGGGAAGAAGTAAAGGCACCAAACCACTGTCGGACTCGGATGAAGAAACATGTGGAGTGGAACCACGCTTCATGGTTATTCAATCAAAAGACGAGTCTAGACCAGTAGCTGCACTATCTCCGTTTGTTATCGTGAAAACCATTTCGGGCTCTATTGGAACAACTAAAAGTGTGAAAAAACTAAAATCGGGTTGCCTTCTTTTAGAATGTGAGCGAAAGGGTCAAACAGACAATATCATGAAAATGAAAATATTCTTTGATATTCCAATGACCTCATTCGCCCACACTACACTGAATTCGTTCAAAGGCGTAATGCAATGTCGTGACTCGGCTGGAGTCACCGACACAGATATCATCGAAGGGATGAAACAAGAAGGTGTCACTGCAGTACGAAGAATACGTATTAAACGTAATAACATTCTGCAGGACACCAACACATTTGTACTTACCTTTAATAAACCGATAGTGCACAAAGTTGTGAAGGTTGGGTTGTTGCACGTAAAGGTCGATATCTACATACCAAACCCCCATCGATGTTATAAATGTAAAAAATACGGCCATCACGAGGAACGATGTTCCAGAGTCAAGGTATGTGGCCGATGCTGAGACCACTTTCATCGGGAAGCTGATTGTAGAGTAACTCCGCATTGTGTCAACTGTGGCAAGGAACATCACGCCAGATACAAGGATTGTGATACATGGAAACAGGAGAAGGAAATTCAGGGGGTAATGTTTACCTCAAACATTTCCTACCCAGAGGCCAGAAAAAATGTCCAGGCAAAAACATCCCTTCCTGGCCCATCCTTCTCCACAGTCGTAAAACACAATCCAAAAAGCACGAAGGACGTGCAAACACAAACGGATCAGCCCGATTCAACCACAAGTGCCAATGTCCCGAATTATAAGGCAAGTAAAAGTACAAAATCAACTCAGACAACATTTAATAACAATCCACCACCAGAATCACCAAAACAGAAACACAAAGCACAAACAAATAAGCAGCAAAAGGGGTCAAATGACCACATTAAACTTTATAACAGGTTTGGAGACTTTGAGAGCATGGATGTAGAAGAAACTGCTCCATGTACTCAAAGTAGCTCCAAACCTAGTAAAACTAAATATACTCCCGTACTTCCTCCAGACAAATAACAACACATACTTCCTCCGCGAATAGTCTAACCTAGCTCCAGAATTTCCAGCATAACATTATAATGAAGAACACCATCATACAATGAAATTGTCGAGGACTTAAAGCTAACTACAATGATATTCTTCTGCTTTTAAATGAACACGATCCTGTTGTACTATTTGTACAGGAAACATTCCTGAAAGAGACAGAAAAAATTACTTTAAAACACTTTTCCCTGTTTAACGCGTACTGTCAAAACGTTGACAGGGCCTCAGGAGGAGTCTCTATTTTTTGCTGTGAACAATAGAGCCCCTCAGAGAGTCATTACTTTAAATACAAATTCACAAGCCATTGCTGTAAGTGTCACTCTACATCGAGTAATTACTTTCTGCTCCATTTACTTACCATCAAACACCAACCTAGTACAAAAGAAATTAGACAATCTTGTTGAACAACTTCCCTCGCCCTTCGTTTTATCCGGTGATTTTAATGCCCATAACATTTTATGGGGATCAAATCACATAAACTACAGAGGCCATAAAGTAGAAGATTTCATTTCTAGACACGATCTGTGTCTATATAACATGTGGCGTTTTGCCCGATCCAAAATAGTATAGAAACATCTATAATCAAAGTAATTCGGACAAGCCATTGTTTAATATTAAATATGACAGCAGGCTAACACTATCCCTTACGTAAGTTTGCCGTAGCTAGGGTGGGAAACCCGACCAAGGCCGTCAGAAGCGCAATTATCACCTTGGTGTTGAAGAGCTTGTTCAGATAAAAGAAGTTGCCCAAAGGAGTGGATGTGCCTTATCTTTTTGTTCCGCAGACTGACAGCCAGGTTGAATTGGTCGCTAGTCGATTGGACAGGACCACAGCGCTACACAATCAGAATCGAGATAGGGACGTGACCCTAATTTGGCTAAGTATGATATCCTTAGACCTGCCAGCAAGATTTAGTTCGCTATAGTTCGTTAGAGAGATTGGCAGAAGATAGCAGCTCCGATCAGCCATACGTTATTGGCAGGGAAAAACCTTAGGACAGGATTCTAAGTGCAGCTTCTAAAGGAAGCGTCGAGGGACAGACCAGTGACAGTGGTCTCAGTAGTCTACGATAGAGAGATGGAAGAAATGAGAAGGAAGGAGAGAAGTCGGGAGAGGTGAAGTCAAGGAGGAAAGGGAGGAACGAAATAAAGAGATGAGTAGAACCAAAGGCCAGGGGAAAATTGAACTCACACTGAAAATCACGAGATGAAGTAGGCTGTCTCTTGGAGAACAAGTGATTGAGTTTATCATTTAAAATTATCGACTTTATTAAATTGTTATTATTTTGAATTTCATCTTCCTGTTCTATATAATTTAACCGTCCGTCGGCAGTGCTGACTGGTGGATCAGAGCGGTACATCGTTTTCGTCAGTAATTTAATTTTATAACTTCACAAGCCAGGGTGGAATTTCCATAATATTTGAATTAATATATTGGAAGTACTCCACCCCAACCTTTGCAAACGCTACATAACTCTAACTCACCAACATATTTACACCCAGGAACGGGTACGTACACATGCATAGATTTGACAATTCGCTCTCCTTCACTGCTTTGGGACTATTAATGGAAGGTCGCTGATGACTTTCACAGCAGTGATCACTTTCTAATCACTCTTGAAAATAACTATAAAATTAATGATGCATTCCACAATGGAATATAAAGAAGGCCGACTGGGCTATGTTTGAAACACTATGTAAAACTACACAAAATAATGATACAGTATTCAACGCTGTTAATACTATACAGCATTTTACCTCAGTTATAATTTCAATTGCAGATGAATATATTCCCAAGTCCTCAACGAACAGTAAAAGATCGCAAAAACCTTGGGTAACCAATGAATGCAAAGAAGCCATTAGACAACGCCCAGAAGGATTAAAACATTCAACAATCGTCCAAGGCCCCAAAATTTAAACAAATATCGTATTGCCCGGGCTAAATCTCGAAGCACAATCAAAGAATGTAAACGTGCATCCTGGAAGAAATATATTTATTCTTTAAACTCTCGTTCCTCAATGAAACAAGTTTGGGATACTATCCGAAAAATAAATAGAAAGAGGAAACACAATTCTATTCGACACCTGAAAACAAACAATAGCAATTTCAGTTCGAAACGTGACATAGCAAATATTCTTGCCGATAGTTTTTCGAAAAACGTATCATCATCTAATCATTCAGATGCCTTTAGAAGATTGAAATCTCAAAAAGAAAAGTCACGTTTAAAATTTACATCGAACAACACTGAAAACTATAACCAGCTGTTTTCTTTATTTGAGTTTAGGGAGTCATTGGACAAGGCCCATGATACATCCGCTGCGCCTGACGAAGTACATTAGTAGTTCTTGAAACAACCCGCAGAATCTTCTCTGACATTACTTTGTAAAAATCTTTAATGATTTATTGATTGCTGGTAATGTACCTAAGAGCTGGAAAGAAGCAACAGTGATACCGATTCCAAAACCAGACAAAAATAACGAAGATCCTAACAGCTATCGGCCCATAGCACTGACAAGCTGCGTATGCAAAACAATGGAACGAATGATTAATTCTCTGCTTGTATAGTACTTAGAAAGTAATAATTTAATATCTCCTTTCCAAAGTGGCTTCCGTTCTGGTCGTAGTACTAACGATCATCTGGTTAGGCTTTAAAGATTTATTCGAGATGCATTTATCAAGAAGGAACACTTAGTAGCAGTCTTCTTGATTTATGAAAGGCCTATGACACAACATGGAAGTACGAGATACTAAATGGCCTGCACGATCTGGGTCTAAAAGGCCGTCTGCCCTCTTTCATCTCCAATTTTCTCTCCGACAGAGAATTCAAAGTACGAGTGGGCTCTACCCTCTCCGATATGCACTAGCAAGAGATGGGTGTGCCCCAGGGCGGTACGCGCGGTACTTATATTCTTGCGACATCTAACATGATATGAATACGTCATCATATGAACAATATTATATGATCTAATTGCGTCACGAAATAGCAAATACGAAGATTCGTGTATGCAAAAGACATTCTGGAGAACAAAAGTAACCATGTTTGCGTTATTGACTTCATTGCAAAAGCAACACCTAAACCGTCCTAGAACAGTAATTCAATCGAATTTCTTAAAAAATCTTGCGTTAATCATTGACCTTACTGTACTAATATATTGACTGAGATCAAAACATTTACACTGATTTGCAGATTTTCTAACTTTACTTTATGACAGTATATCCGTTTTATTACTTTTAATTGGAACACCTGATGTGGTGCAATAATGCAGTTTGATACATGGGTACGTGCATCTGGTGCTAATTATAAATGGTATGCTGTGATAATTTTGGACAATACACTGCTACTGAAGTGTGTTACTGGCCGAATGGGTGTCATCAATTTACCCTTATAAATAAACGAAGTTAATGTTGTAATTAGTGAAGTGGAAGTCAGTTGAAAACAACATATTGTTCTAGTTTGAACTGAATATACTGAACTATCTGCAACTGCGTGAACTCACGTTAAATTTACCTTTTTGGAAAACACCTTTCTAATCAAAGTGTCATTATACTTCAAATGTTTTATTTTTTTAATTGCATATTTTTGGGCACACACATCAGACTACAAATTTTACTTCATATACATGTAGCAGTAAGATTGTGAAACCTGAATGACTTAAGTCTTCACTAATGTTCATTTTTAAAGAACATACTTATTGCACGATAAAAATACATTTGTCACATTGTGTGAGTCAGTGTACTGATACCTTTACAGAAAGTATGTGAAAACATAAAATACTTGACCTCAGACAAAGGTTAGAGAGTTAACATCATATTTAACATCAAACATCTCTTACGACTTTATGGTTTGAAAGTAAGTAATAGAAAAGAGGAAAAACTAACAAGTTTTGTAAAATTTAGCAAATAATTTATTTGCGTAAATTACAATGTGAAATTGTAAAAGGGAATTAATAAACATAATAATTTAATCCATTATATCCTTACCAGAATTCACAACAATTCCAAGGTAGTGTTCTGTCCAAGAATATTATTTAAGAGCACTTTGTTTTTCCAGTAACTGATGCTTTGATTAAGAAAATAAATCCAAATGAAATTCTGCACACAACATTAATACTAATATCTGCTTCAGATTATAGCGCATGATTGAGTAATGTCTCAAGTAACAAATTTATAAAGCCCTCGAGCTTGGTCAAAATTGTGTTTCCTGGAAATATTATGAGTTAATGTAATTTCGAATTCTAGACGATTCTGCGGTTTTCAGCAACATATAATCTGCTTCTGAAATTACGGGAAGCTCTAAGTGGTAACTATTTGATAACCTATGAATCTTTATGGGAAAACCAATGTCATAGGACGTGATGATGGACAAGATCATGTCCAAGAGATTCTTATGCGAACATTTAATCATGGAGGTAAAAAAGTGTAATTAAGACAAAAGTTAAGTGTACATAATTCATGCGCTTTGCGATGAAGAAAACACTTATTGTGTTCTATTATAAAGAACACAAATTACATATCTATATTGATGAGTAGAGATTATTAATCATGTTTGAGAAAACTAAAAGAAAATTATGAGGGAAACAAAAATCATAAACAAAAGAAAATATAACTTAAAATGAAAAGGCAAGAAGTATGCAGCGATTTTAAATTTCTTCATTATTTACAATTGTCTGTGTCAGGGCATGAACTTTTATCGGTGCAATTTGCCTTAGATGACGAGGTGACATAATAAAGTGGTGCTATTGAAGAAATGGAATGCATATTACTGCTAGATTTAGACGAACGTATAAAATATTTATTATGCTTCAGGCTATTAATTAAAGTTGTTATATGCAGAATAAGAATATTATTTTCTAGGATCAATAACATTTACATCTACTGTAGCAAGTAACAAAAGATGTGACAATTTACGAAATAACATGTTTGTGAAAGGATGATTCGGGTTGGGGCGAGACTATATCGGGGACATTTAAATTATTTTAGTGAATTATTTGTTTATTAGTAATATGATTGAGATAATGAATACTAAAGAGTGTTGCATCTACCACCTACGTATCAAAGTATCGATTTTCAAAACTGTGAGGATGACAAGGAGCCACCTCATACAACGTCTGACGTTACTGCCTCCCTAGCTGACTAGTGTCCATAAGTACCATGGCCATGGTGTAATCAGAGGCCAGACCGCCTAATGATTTGAAAGAATAAATATGGAGAATAGTCTCTAATACTTGTTTAATATGTGTCGTATGCTTGAGCTGTAAATATGTAATATTAAGATGAAGTAAGCATTAGCGGCCAACTTTCATACTACAATAACGAAACTCTGTAGTTGTATCATTCATGTACATAAAGAATGCTGTACACTTTGAATGAAATTCGCGAATAAAAACTAAAGTTTTAGGAAAAAGTCGAATGAAATAACGATCTCAAAGAAAGGAAGGAACTGTTATAATATACTTTACATCAAAGACGATAATCACATTCTCGCTTATCTTTATTACTTTGTATTATAGCGCCAATGATATTTAAACTGCAAAGTTTCGCACATGATGATTTTCTTGCTAATTGTTTAATATGACCCAAAGCTCACCTCAGAGACAAAATAAATTGTTAACTGGGTTGTAAAATTGATATAATGAGAATCTGGTAAATACTGATTTAATCAACACAGTTCCTAACTTTAGTTTGATCACCAACTATGTTTAAAGATATAGATAACCTGACAGTTAAACTTAGTATATGTTGAAATACTTCATCAGTTATTGTCGGAATTAACATAATAAACCTAAGCGATCTTGGACTAATTAGTGAAATAAAATGAAACACACACACACACACACACACACACACACACACACACACACACATACACACACACATCCCTTTTAGAAATTGAAAACCTGATAATACTATGACTTATGTTTCACGAACAAAATGTTACAAAGTATCTCGTGACATCGTAGTAGACTATTGCCTAGATGGAGTAGCAATGTTTTTCTAGTGCAACTATTAATGAGAATTATAAGCCTAATTTAAAGAACGTAGAGTAGAACTTAAAGAAATGAAACGTATTTTCTCCCACGATATAGTCCATATAATTGAATTGTAATATTATCAAGAACAATTGGTTTACTAGATGAAATAGATAAGATCTGTGTTTACATGGTACGTTGACATTAAATTGCAGAAAGAAGGACAAATATCCTCAGTTGTAATGAATTTTGCAAAAAAGCTACCACAAATTGTTAATTACGTCTCTTCGAAACTGGCCTAATTACATTATAAAGTTTTCACATTTTTACAAACACCTGCTATAGTTACACCAATATACACATGCAAAGATAAGTGTCATCTCGCTGAACAGAATGTATTGTGACAAAAGTGAGCAAAAACAAACAAACGCAAAAACAAAGCTAAGCGATTTTAATAGTAAATGACGTTCCACTCAACCTTATGCAAAAAATTGTCTCACTTGATAACACCATAAACAGCATACATAGTTATTGATTATTTCTGAGAACAACTTTCCTGAACAATATGCCATTTTAAACGAGTTTTTTTTCTTTACTCGATAGAATGCCTTGATTGTTATGTTGTATTTATTTGTTCTTATTCCTATTTTGATGTTTCGCAAATATGTTTGCTTGTGAATTAAAACTGGCACGGATATCGGAATTTGAATCATTTGAGAATATTGTTAAGAAAATAGTTTCAAACTGGAAGTACAATAAGGAAACGAAGATTAATCATTCGTATCGAAGTCTCGATTAGAGAATAAATGGGTATGCAATGTTTAAATACGTGAAGGTTATATGTCCACATTCTTTAATTTTGTTATTGTTTTACATTTTAAAATAAAATGTTGATTACATGTGTATTAAGACCATGGATTGTATGTGGGTTACAAATGTTAATATGTACACTTTTATCTATTTTATTAATTTTTTCTCTGTAAATAGTTTTTTTAAAAAGTGTTTTAAAATGTTTCTTTTGGGGATATTAAAATATGCAGAATACAAACGCATTTTTCCAGTATAAATCTATTCAGATTAAGAATTTCTAAATATAGAAAGGTTCTAAAAAAGGTACTTAAGTATTTCCGATCCGTCCGCGGCCTTTTCACTAAATTAGGTTAAACAATAGCAAACCATAGTTAGCTGGAAATCGAGATAACTTTCCATAATGAAGTTCCATGTATAGTGTGTCATCTTGGAGTTGGAATGAATCTGTACCATCAATAAGTACATGTATGATACAGTTATCTAAAGGTAAATATGGTGCTATCAATGGAAACATGGATAAATAGGTGGAATCAATGTTTCTCGATAGTACATTTTATAATGTAATACAGAAATACACTGTGTATTTCCCCCATATAATAGCAGATAACATAGTGTCTATTTTACCAGTTCTATGTAATACGGAAGTCATGTTGATAACATGTATATTGATACCATGGATGTTACCTGGTTCCCAAATGTTAAAATGTACACTTTTATCTTATTTTATTAAATTTTTCTCTCTAAATAGAGAATTTTAAAATGTGCAGAGAGTACAAACGCATAGTTATATTGTCAATCTATTCAGATTAAGAATGTCTGAATATATAAAGGTTCAGAAAAAGATACTTTAGAATTTCTGATCAGTCTTCTGGCATTTGACAAAATCAGGTTAAAGAACATCATTTTGAATAGCCAACCAGAATACATTGTAAATCGAGATTCCTTTCTATAATGAAGTTCCATGTATATTGTGTCATCTTGGGGTTTCAATGTATCTGTACCATCAATGCGTACAGGTATGATACAATAATCTACAAGTATATATGATTGTATCAATGGAAACATGGATAAATAGCTGGATACAATTGTGTTTGAATATAACTTTTGGAATGTAATGCATAAACACACTGGGTATTTTCCCCCAGATAATAGTAAATAACATAGTGTATAGTTTCCAAGTTCAATGTGATTGTAGATCTTTAGTATACCTAAATGATATCCTCTGGTCGTCAAGAACGATACATATTGTTTACTTGATTTTCCTATGGATGAAGCCTTTCATAGACATTTACAGGCTGAGCTGAAAAGAAAAGTAACGTCATTAACGTAAATCCCGTGAGCCAGTCTCTGCCTCGGTATATAGAAAGAAAAGGATTTTCTGAACAGTTTGACTATTGAATGACTCTATGTTAATATATGCATCGTTAGTTACAAGAAGTCAGTTGTATCATACATCTGAATATGCTGATTAATTTCGTTTTAGTAGCGGTCGTGGATAAAAAACCTGATAAATTGTGCCATGATACTAAAGAACATTAGAGGAATATATCGGAGTAGTCTCTTATACTTAGAAATGTTTTATTATATATAATCAATCAGATGAGTGGAGTACCAAATTAAAATATACACCTCTAAAAACAGTAAGAAGGAATAAAGAAGAATACCCAGTACATATTGAGGCGATCTAAATATATATATATATATATGTATATATATATATATATATATATATATATATATATATATATATATATATATATATATATATATATATATATATATATATATATATTATATAAAGGCGGAGAGAGAAACATGAGTTAGAAAGAACTCCAAATAATTACAAATGGGTTCTATGTATGCAGTCAGTTCCATGGCATTGCTACGCGGTTCCTCATATTTCCTTTCATCATCATCTTCATCGCTTTGGAAATCTGTATTAGTTCCCTGGAACATCCTCTGGTCCGGATCAGAGCTGATATCACTCAAAGAAAATGGATATTATTCTGTGTTTTCAGTTTCAATAGATACTATTATTTCCATCATATTTGTATTTAATATATTCAATCAATAACAGGCGCCATAACCTTAGATAACATGTAATCAGAGTCTGAAAATAGTATAACCCTGAATGTATAATAACGTCCTAAGGAGAAAGCAGTACATACACGATTGATATTGATACTTTAATATGAACCCATTTATTAAAAGGTACTGTGTCCGGATTAACTCAGTATCAGTTTATAAACATATGATCCCATATTGTACTATCTGTTTCCTCACGCCAAGAGAGTTTAGCAATCTACTTTTTAACATGTCAAGTAATTTCAACCCGTATTTGGTGTATTTGTCACTATGTACAAATTTACCAGAGTTACGTGAAGATATAGCCTTAACTCATTTTTGTATATCAATAATGATAGAATGTGGTTGTTGATGCGTTACAGTTTCGGAACTTTCGACATCACATCCTGCTTTTTTACCCTCACTCCTCTTTCTAACCTGATTTCATATTGGCTATTGTTTTCGCATCGATATCTTCTGTAATATTTGTATGAAGATTGTCGCATGTTGTATTTGTCAAAGAGTGTGACTAGGATGATGAAATAAACATTGAAATACTCAAAGGGTGGCAATTTTGTAAATCCGTTCCTGACCAAGTGGTTTATAATCTTTAGTACGGGCATACCCTATGATAATATAGCTTCATATTGAACACCGTCTATTGTTTTTCTTACTTATTCTCTAGTAATATTTATATGAAGAGTATCACATGTGTTATTTAAAGAGTTTGACTAGAAAAATTAAATCCACCTTGAAATACACAAACGATTCACGTTTAAAAATGTTTTGGTTTCCATGACATCATCATGCTTTAAGTCAATTTCAAGTACTGTAGCATATTTATTTGTGAGGGCAAAAGCGATTATAGTATATTATCATATTTAACTTTGATTTCTGCCCTTGACATCATATAAGATCTTCTAAGCTTGTGATAATTAATTAAGTTTTATGTGGATGGTAAGATAAAAGTTCTTTTAAAACCTTCTCTGAGTTTCTTTTTGGAATTTTTACATTTCGGTTTAAAACCCTTTTTAAACCTCCTCTGTGTTGTTTTCACAAGATAACCTGGGACGGGTAATTCTGTACAAATCTTTTCTTACGTTATTATTGATTTATGATAAATAGTGTACTGCTCTATGGAAGCTACAAAAATAATTAATCATACTAAAATATGGATCATAACATAATAAGATAATTAAATACGTTATATACTGAGGAAAAATGCGGGTCTTCATAGTCATTTGGACCAGTGAATATTGTGAATTAAAAAATCACTCTTGTCCATAATTTCAGGGGTACTATATTTTTCCTAATCTTGAAATGTTGTATGTCTAAAATGTCCATGTACGTACGTAATATGAATTATTCTCTAAACTGATACAATTGGTGTGCTGGAGTCGGCCTGATTCCTATACAGAAAGTGTAACCTCACCAAATATGTGTTATCATTAACACACCATGCACTGGAAAATCTACAAGAAAACATTAAATCGCAAATATGAACTCTTGTTCTTTCTTAAAGTGTGGTCAATGTTTATTGTTCATTTATATGTCTAGGAAAGTCTTAAGACATGCCCGTTGGGTGGAAACTGGCAAGTTCCCTATTCTCAGTTGCTTCAGTGTATCATCTTTTTATTCTACTTTGTATATACCTTTGAAGAGAACCATTGTTGGTTCCTAATAGCGCGTAAATTGCACAGTTGAGGGCCGTTGCGAGGGCTTGGAATGTTAGCTAATTCGGATACTTTCAATTCCAATGTTTGTTATTTTTAACATAAATATACATGTATATATTGTCATTAGTTTCTTTCGATGTGTCTTTACTTGCTTTTTTAGACCATACAAAACGATATTTCGCAACTGCATGAGTTCCATGTCTATATCACTTCATTTTGGTTTTGACCTTTTGCTCCCGTGTTAGTACAAAATTCTTCAAGACAGCAAAATTGTCCTTTAATTGGAAGATTTTTCTTGGGCTGATGCTGATCTTAAATTGAATGACTGAGTCTTGTCTATTGGCTATTTATTAATTAATTATTATATCTAAAATAATCGTCGTAATATTAACATATGTACATTCTGTATCCGTCTCCGCCTGAAAAATGTAATACAGTGAACGATCGGTCTCCTTCTGTTACTATTGTAATGGAATTATTGAAGAAGTATCTACATAAGTGCTATTTATGCATCGATTGTTTTGATGATCCTAAGTATGAATGTACTAACGCACACTAACAACAACATAACATGTGTATTGCTTTCTGGGATATTAGTTGTCTCAGTTTATTTGTTCTCATGTCATAACAAATAACACGTTTTGTACATTATGTTTCAAGTGAAGCGTTTGACTAAACATCATCACTAAAGTCACACATTAGGAAAACGACCAATTCATTTTGTATAAGACATATTGCCTGGTAGGATCCCATACTGTACATCCATACCAGAAACGACAAGATGATCAAGGAGTATCCACTAAGTAACACTAATTTCCGTTTTGCATTAAACAATTTTCTTGGTTTTTTTTTATTTCTGTACATCTCTTTCATGACATTTGTTTTGCTTTAGACCTTGAACTATGAAGTTTGCCTGTTGAGTTCATTCTTGTTTTTGTCTCATAAAGATTATTTAAACCTTATACTCCTTTGCACATGCATTAAAATTCGACTGCCTGATGCTTTATAACTTTTACTTGTTTGATTCCTTTTAGGTTTTCTGTTTGTGACACTTGTATTCTTTATGCCTCCTTAAGATAATTGTAGTCTTGTTTCGGCGATATGAATGATAAATACCAAGGTCATGTATGTTTTGTGCGGATTTATAAAACTGTTTCTTGTTACCATCAGAATGTTTATAACCTAGAAAGGATTGATTTAATTTCGGTCTTAACATGTGATAATGAGGAAATTTGGTGCATGGACAAAAAGGTGCAGTGATATATTCTGATATATTTTTGAATTAATCTTACCAATTGATTACTTCTTCTTTTGTCTTTATTCCTGGAATATATTGATACGTGTGTAGGTAGTCATATATGATTGAGCTTTTCTTGTTTAAGAAGTGCTGCATCAATGTAAGTTCAGAGAAAATGATCTATAAGAAATGAGACGATAATTTATTCTAATTTCCTCAAAGATATGTTTGATACGTCTTTGACACAAATCCATTGGTCAATGAATGAATTATAAGTTGGTTTTAGATTCACTATATTGTCTTCTTGAAAAATCACACGTGTAGGTTTCGGATCAAAGAATGTTGGTTTATGTTGCCAAAGGTATGTGGTAAGTTATCAAGAAAAAAATAAATTAGAACAATGTCTATTTTTCATTTATCACTTAAGAAGCAAAAACTTGACTTGCATATATATTGCGGCCGTACTAATTACGTGTTCACAGTATTTTTACATGTAATAGTTTCCTTAAACATGAGCAGCTGGACTTACCTTTTATTTGACATGTCACAAATACCACCAAAAAAACGCATATCGTGGTTACAGTTTCCATTAGTTTGCAAACAGCTGTAGCTCCCAAATTTTTTTAAATGTTTACAACTATAATTAAATCCTGAAGAAGCAGTCGGTCCCGTTGTAATGCTTATTACAAGCTATCCTCATAATCACAGATTGTAGAAATGTATATATTTCACCACTTGTCACAAAGTAATTTTAGAAACGTTTGTCTCTAAATCCAATTCTTAGGAACCGTAGACATTGAGAAATAAAGAGAGATGCGAATACCACACAACAGCATATCAGAACAATAACAAATGAACATTTGACTAAGTAACGATGTATAATACGTTTCGGAAGTGAAATAGTGAAGCTCATGATGTTGGTGTGGGACATGTCAAAAGACGACTGCTGAAAAATTTATGTCATACGTTTATAGAAATTGGAATATATCAGTCATATTAACTAGGAGATAAAGGTTACTGTTTTAATGTTTTCTTTTGTAACGCTCGTCCAGATCCCTTGAGTTAATTCCGCTAGCTTTTAAGTTATTTCTGTATACTCAATTAATATCTTCGACCATAAATAAGGAACTAAGTAAATAATACAAATTCTCTCAAACAGGTGCTTGATTAGATTGAGGCAATCCATATATGCTTATGCTTTAGATTTGTTCCATAACTTATAATGTCTGAGAGTGGCAGTAAACTCAAAGAGACATACTTTGTATAAATTTTCTCTCAAGCGTCAATGAAATGTCTTTCAGACACGTGTTTACTGGCTTTATAAATTCGTTCTTGCTGTATTGCTATAGTATGTACCATACGAAATTTCTTCGATACTATCATCATCGAGGACTGATATATTCGTGATCAATTTCTAACATACATGTACATAGAAGTTATACATTGTTTGTAACAGTGGTATTGACATCATAGATATGTGAGTGATCATTATAAAACTATGCAATATATGTTTTAATGATACAAATTAAAGTTACAATATTTTTTGTAAATCACGTGCACTAAAACTGCACACAAAAAGGATAAGACCACATATTTGAAACAATATAAAACTTAATTTGCTGTCCAGGAAATGTATTGTAAGATATATCTGTGTGATCAATTAATTACATCTGAAAGTAAAAAAATATGTAGTTAATACGTTCCATTGAAACAACATGAAAATTGATTCAGGCAATCCACTCTTGTCTTCGTTTTCTTCCATAACGTATAACGTGCGAAACTGGAAACACTATCCGAAATATATATTTTATATACTTTGTAAAGCTTCAGAAAACATATTTTCAGGCAATTATTTACTGGGTTTTTCATTTCATGCTTACTGTATATCCATGGTATATACGACACCACATTTTATCCCTGCACAAATTATCGCGGACTGATATATCCTTAAGCAATGTAGATCATAAATGTACATGGAGGTTTTACATTGTTTGTAATAGTGTTATTTACATCATATAGATGTTGATGACAATTAAAAAACTATAAAATATATGTTTTAAGGAGAGAATTTAAAGATGCAGTATATTTTGTAAATCACAAATCCCACAAAAAGGATACAAGTCCACAATAATTGAAACAATATAAAAATTAATTTGCTGTCCATACAATCTAATTAGTTCAACATTAAATTAACACATATAAACTAAATTAAAAACTGCTATTGTGCAGTCATGTTAAGTGGCAGAAGTCGAACACACGGACGAACATACAAGTTGACACTCATTCGTACGTACGGACTAAAATAGAAATTTGGAAAGGAGACAACGAAAGTAGATAAGCTGCCAGCAGTTTGTGATGGGAAGATTTGCCGTTAACATTTGAGAGCAGGAAATGAAAACACAACTGATTACAATCTTCACTAAGATATATTGATATAGAATAAAATTATCGCGCAATGTCACTAAAATAATGAGTTCACCAAGACAAACTACATTAAACAATGTTTTTTTTTGTTCTATATAAAAATGCAACATATTAAATAGAACTTTATCACAGAATCAGGTATTTCGGCAGGAAAAACAAAATGACTTCATTATATAAGAAACAATCTAACGAAGACTTTATGCAGCGAAAGAAGGTCCGGAAACCCGTCTCTCCGCCCTTCAAACTCCAGTCACGAACCAAACAATATAAAAAATAAGAACAAAAAATAACCAACATGCGAGAAACGCATGTGAGAGCGTTTGCCAGAATCTTCCTGTGAGTTGATGGTACTTGACCGAGAGTCTTCAATGTTCTTCCTCCACCATGTGCTAAGAAATGGCGTTAAACCCATAAACCAAATTAAAGTAATTTACTTATTTCCCATACAGAGCTTTAACACAAAAAATTTAGAAACCTTTCCAGTTTTGATTTTTCTTTACCTTGTTACCATTTGATATATCAGAGTGAGAAATAATAAGTGTAATTTGCGGTCGATATTAAAGAGACGGATACATTGGTGTTAAGCTTGCGTTTTCTGAACCAAAGAAACACAACAGGAAATATGAGGAATACGGAAGAGTTCAGTCGAAGTCTGCAAGATTTAATTTCCAAGTAATTGACATCTCACCTCTGTTGTCTCGGGATTAAGCGATATAGGCATGTGATAATTCTTGACAGGAGCTTCCCAGTGATCGGTTGTTATTATTTGCTCTATTGGAGTACTCTTAATTCACCAATTATAATGTTAGCCATGTAAATCTGTGATAAAAAATGACATGAAACCCACAAGCCAACTAAAGTCATTAATTTATTTGTAACGCGAAGACGCAAAATAATAATTTATTCTTAAAAATAATGTTCCTTTCACTACATACCATGTTTGATAAGAGAGTTAAAATTCATGTTTGGAATTTGGCGCTAATGAAAAAATTTGATTATAAACTTGATGATGTAGTTTCTGAATAAAAGATTGGAAAAGGAAAGTAAATAATGATAAGCAAGGAGTCATTCGAATGTGAGAAAGAGTTAATGTACCAGAGACCATTTGTACACTTGTAAGATGTAAACAAGTTGAGAAATTATGTCATTCATTTGACCTGTTTGATTGAGCGTATTTGCGCACTGTACAGGCTAATAAATGTTGCGACAATTTAGAACATAAAAGTAATTAGTCCGAGGTTCGTATTTTGAAGATTATATGAAACGAAGGTTTCTTAAAAGTTGGATGGTTTTTTGTTTGGTAAATCAAAAATGTTCCCCACCCTACTCCTATTTATATTTGACAATCCTGAGAAAGTTCATCATATTAAAAAAAAACACTTAAAACAGATCTTGTTTAACATTGTAAACTTTGCATCCCATTAACACTAATGAAAAATACACAATATATGCGCACATTTATTTATAGATATTATCTTTGCCTGTTTGCGTATATATGACTGGATATATATACACACACACACACAGACACACACACACACAAATGCACACACACAGACACACACAGACACACAGACACACACACACACAGACAAACACACACACACACAGAGGCAGAGAATTCCTGGATAATCAAGATACTACAAAATAATTTAGAAACAAATTTTGTTTGGACAAAATATGTTAATGTATGTATTTTCTGGTGGCAAAGGATTCATTAGTAGATTACGTTTGCTCTTACCATCGTACGATCCCTGCTTCCGTTTGTCGAGACCACCTCCCGCTCATTGCATGAAACGATCCATCTTGCAATTCGTTCTCCCAGTGTTGGATTAATTGAAATGCACGTCAGCGCTTTGGTAACACGCAGGATCAACGCGGATGATAGATAATTCCCCAGGTTTTGCAAGTTTATTAGAATCAAGTAATATATCTAGCACTGTAAAAGCCCACAGTGATTATAACCAGGTAGGTGTGTTACTTCACTCTACTTTGTTAATGCAGCTGTGAGTTCCAAAAACCTTTTTTTAAGCATAAAAGTGATTTTCCTTGTTCCACCTTCAGCGATCAGTATTCTCTTCTCTTTCATTACTTGTTTCAATTCCTGCTGCATTTGTGGTACGTGTTTTTCAGCGTCATCGCACACAATATAAAGACACCATCGTATTAATACTATGAAATTTATTCAAAAACGTCATGAAAAAGCAAATTCACTAATGCTTTTGGTAACAATGCCAACATAAGAAAAGGTTATTTGATAAAAGAAAGCAATCATGTTTTCGTCATTGACTTTTTTCTACGAGCAACACCTAAACAATTCAATCATAGTGATGGAACCGTATTTCTAAAATCAATTCGTGCACTAATCGTTGGTATGTCACTATATCCATTTTATTACTTTTCATTGGAACATAAGTAGTTGCTTAGGAGCTCATTGGTCGACATGTATTTTCCTTCACGGTTAGATGCATATTGTGCTAATTACAAATGTTATACTAAATACAAATACTATGTTGTGATACTGTCTAACAAGGCATTGTTATATGAGTATGCTGCCGGCGTTTTAAGTGTGAAAAACTAATTGAAGCATGGCCATTGTGACTGTCTGTTGTAGAAATAAAATACGCAGTCAAAATAATTCTGGGTTCACTCTGAAACGTTCAGTTGCATTGTCTCCGTATAGATCTGGTTTCGCATTTACTGGTGTAAATAGTGTTAATCCTTAAAATGTGATAACAATATTTGGATTAATGTTTTGGAATTAAAAGATGTATAAGGCATATAAGCCAGCTATTTTCTTTACAGATTTAAAACGTCAATCATATACATTCGTTAATACTGTTTTTGTTTGAAGTGAATATATATATATATATATATATATATATATATATATATATATATATATATATATATATATATATATATATATATATATATATATATATATTTATTTATTTGCTATACGTTATCTCACGTTAAATTGACATATTGGGAAAAAAACCTTTGTAATCGTATTGTCATGTTCTCTTAAAAGTCCTTTTTGGTATTCTATCCTTCTACAAATATTATTTCATATACATATTACCCTTAGATTGTAAACTCAAGGTGTTCATGAAATTTCCAAATATTTAGTATGTCCAGGAATTTTCAATTTCATGAAATCACTGAGTCTTAAGCATACTATGCAATTACTGAAAGATGATGGTTGCATATACATCATTTTGGATACTTCAGTACGTATGCGTAATATATGCACGAAAGGTCCTTGATTTGACCAAACTTAATTTTTATTTGGTTGGAGTTAAATTAATACTAATATTCAGTTAGTTACAAAACCTGACACTTAAAGATGTTTCAAACATAGTACAGTTGATATGCTTTGTTGACCGATAGATTTCATTCCGTATCACTTTTGAAATAATACAGGCGGATTGGTTTGAATGACTGGATATGACATGTTCTGGAAAAACAAAATAAGCAACTAAATAAATCAATACATTTAGTTTTGAAATAATACACGCATTCTGAGGTATAACAAATAAGTTCTGAAAGTGTTAATAAACTTATAATGTTCCTTTAGGTTAAAAATTTCTTAGGTTTGACAGGCTGAAACACTGCATGATAACTACATTTATATTGTGTGTAAGATATGAAATGTTTACTCTGCAGAAATTAAGGAAGACTGATAGATTGTATATATATATATATATATATATATATATATATATATATATATATATATATATATATACATTTTGGTCAGGTTAAAATTTGACATTTTAAGTTTAAGATTTATTCATTGTTAGATATTATTTTTAGAAAGGGGGATGACATGTACTCTTAAGAATAAACACCAGGTGTTGAACTCATTTATGACTTGGCTTCAGAGTTGTAAACAAGCTTTAAAAATAATTGGCTGGTTCCAAGGACATTATGGAGCTTTGTTATCAACATCGTTCTATTTTTAGTTGGGTCATACGGTGTGTATGATTTTTTGAACGTAAATTGGTTCTAAAAGGTTCTAGAAGATCATGTGACCCCTTTCTTGTTTACGTAAAAGCAGGTATATAAATTATGTTTTGGAGCGAACTATTTAGTAAAACTTGGGCTGTTAGAATCCTAAGTTGTGTATCGTTTTAAGTTATTTAAATTTACCTTGTATTGGAAATTATCGTTTGGAGTAAGAGGATATATTTTGCTAATTATCTGGAAAGTAATTGTGCTCATTCAATTCCATTACCAAGAACTGACTTCATCACGTGACATCGTCTTCCATCTTGGATACTTCACTAAGATTCGAACTTGGAATTATTTGGACATTTTATTACCAGGACTTTTGCAATTTCTCTAGTGCATAATATTTTGAATTATTTTTTGATTAATTTTGGAATTGAGTCTTAAAACCGTAAGTTTATTTTTCTTTTCTGGAAAATATTTGTTCTCAATAAATTGTTTATTATGTTTTACAAGCTTGTTATTTTCACTCTTTCTATGTTACTGCTTATTCGAGCCTAAGCACATAACAATATATACATATATATATATACCTATATGAATATATATATATATATATATATATATATATATATATATATATATATATATATATATATATATATATATATAAAGTTGTCTAGCCTAAGATATATATTCTAAGAAACTAAAACGTGTATTCTAAAATGTTTTTAAACATTGCTTAATGACATCATAATCGTATTGATCATTTATAAATGCAAACATGCATGCTAAACCTTTTTTATATATAAAAGGTTTGCGTCCATTGGTAATAAAAATTTAGGCATCGAGGGACGAATAAGCAAACAGTCCAAATTACGCACGCAACAACCAAAATATGGAAATGACATACTTAGCACTCCCTGGTGGATGGAACGAGTGATGGGCTTGGCTAGGGGTAATAACCATCAGCAGCAAATGTAAAGCTAACCTAATTTACTCTAATCTTGGTCAATTTTTATGGTTGATGAATATAATTATTGCGACATCGTGTGAGTCAGTCAAGAAGAAATGGAATATAAAATACTGCTGGGTTAAGACGAATGCATAGAATGTTCATTATGAATATGCAATTACTCGTATAATTAAAGATGCAGATCTGCTGTAGCAAGTAACAAACATTCAGTTAATTTACTAGATAACGGGTCTGTAACTTGATGATCCGGATTGAGAAAAGACTATATCAGGGACTTTCAAAGCAATTTAGAGATTTAGATGTTTAGTAATAATATTATTGAAAAAAATGACTAACTAATTCATATACCAGAATGATGAATACTGAGTTAAACGGATTGAGAAACTTATCCTAACTCCAACGAATCATAAGATGTAACTTAAACTAGTATTCAACAAGAACGAATGAATGGAAACTGTAAGGAAATATGATTGATTAACTTAAGGATTCATCACTATGTACAATGAACGATCAGAGATTAAGATTAACCTATTGCATATACAAGCAAATGTATGAATGTGTGCATTTACACAATTATTACCTAGTTCTGATTATTCACCAAGATTGAACAATGAACACAATTTAGATTTTAACTGAGTTTTACTAATAAATTCAAAATCGGATAGATTACTCCTAACGTCCAGTAACTGATAAATATGTTTTTTTTTTCAGTGCCACTGTTGTGTGGGATGACCAAGGAGTCACCACTCACGGAAAAACGCACCCAGTCTGCCGAACGATCCTTCAAGATATCTCTTGTTCACTGCAGATCAACTCGTTACTTTCATTTGTTCCTTCACCAAGAAATATCCACTATCTATCGCTGAGACCATGTCAACTATTAAATATTTTCTCAAACAAGTTTTTCACTCGTGCAGCACGGTTCGAAACGAACTCAATATTTTGAAACAACGTCAGACATAAATAAACCAATCTTAGAAAGCCTAACATCTGAGATTAGGTATATTTGTACACAGTGATATAGTTTTGGGAGAAAAAGGATCAATGAGATACACTTACGTGCAGACAAATCTTATGAAAACGTCGTGACAGAAATGACAGATGTCACATTTGTCAAGAGGTCTGAAAAAAAACTTGCTTAAGAGACCTTATGAGTTTGGGTCCAAATCTCAGTTTAACGGAAATATCTAAAATAGTAACCTATCTTTAATTTGAATATTTAATATTAAGATGAAAAAAGGATATGCTGCCAATTTGTGTACAACCGAAACTGAAGTTTTACAATTGTATCATTGATTGCTCAGAGACAGTTATGAACTTTAAATGATTTTGGCGAATACAAGCTGATGTCTTAGAATAAAATGCTAATGAAACAATGGAACGCAAAGGCAGAATATGATATAGCGTACTTAACATCAACAATGATAATCGTATTCAAACGTTTCACTTATACGTTGTATTATGTCGCCTTTGGTACTGAAACATAAACGGCATATTTAACTCATGATGATTATCTTGTACATCTTTCATTAGTTCTTTTTCAGAGTTCATTGTTTTCATGTAGTAGTAGTAATAGAGAAGTGTGGACTCTGGTTCACTTAGCTCGTAGAGCAAACAGCGCATGCCCCATGGATCTATTATACTAAGTTGTGAGGATCTATTGCATTTGTTTTCTTTATGGTTCACTGCGTCACCATGGAACTGGATTGTGGGGTTTGAAGTTCACCTTTGTGAGACTTTGTGTCCATGAGCGAGAGTGGGAATGCCATTGGTGGAGTAACATTTGTCATCAAAACAATTTAATTGATACACTGCATCTCATTTGGTTGTGAAGGATGTTTTAAAATCTCCTTTGTATCTTTTATGACATTGCCTTCGTCAAGGGTGATACAGTACATTTTAGCCCGAAGTTCGATTAATTCGGCGTGGCGTATGCGTATGCTGCTTCTGAAATCTGTACTTCTTCGTCTATTGTTCCATCTCCTTTTTAATTTCCTCTCTGAAGAGGTCTTTTGTCATGTCTTCGGTCACTTTTAACATTCTGACTTTCTCTATATCTTCAGGTTTCGGTATCAGACGTTGTCTGACACGATGTAAATTAACTTAAGCTACGTTCAGCTTAGCTAGTCCTGAAAACATCTTCATAGGATGATGGATCAAAAATGGATGGTCAGAAGTCTTCGTTTTATTTGAATTAACGAATTACGTACATGTGCATCGAATTTATGACTGCACAGCGGTCTGTTAATTGTTCCTATGGAAAGAAATTAGTGCCTCATTCCCCAGGCGTTTATGTGAGCAAGGGGCACTATTAATTTGGCCTTGTGTCATGGATCCATATAGATCCTTAATGACCCGAATGGTGGGCTATCATGAGTGGGAATGGACCCAACGTGCTTATAATTGGTTTCCAGCTGAAGCAAGGGATGGATGGTTTTTGAAGGCAGATGACTGTCCAAAGTAGAGGTGTCCGCTGTTTCCAGGTCATTTTGTCTTAGTTGGCGTTATGCGTGAATTTTGAACTTTTGGTTAAATAGATTGGTTTCCGAAAGTATCTGAATTTTGAATTTTTAGAAAAAAATGGTGAACTGTTTTAAGAAGAGATTATTACTACTCTTAGTGACTCATAAAAGTATTTAGTTCATAAGTTGTTTATTTGTTTATGTTATTACTTTGTGCGGCCGGGCCTGTTGGTTCTGGTTAAGACCACCTTATACAAATAAGGTGGTTTAAAAATAGACATACATTTTTGGTCATACTTATTTGTCCAATTTATTTATGTGCCGCACTGCGCAGCCGGACATTATGGTTCAGGGATTTTAGACCATCTTATACAGTTACAAGTTTGTGGTCTTGACTAAATTTCCTAGTTAGTTAGGTGCATGATTGTGAAGCTGGGCTTCATGGTCCTGGGTTTAGGACCACCTCATATATTCTATGTTCGGGCCATATTGTTGTGACCTAATTATGGTGAATGGGTTGTTATTCATAATCTACAGTCACTATTTTGGCAGTATGGTTATAGCTGGTTAGTATATACCAGGTATGTAGAGGAGAAAAACATATTTTTAAATCTGTTAATTTTTTAAATAAAGGGAGTCATTGCATCTGAATTAAACACATTACACATCTTCAATGAACCCATATGAGGAATTGGTGTTGATGGAAAACTTACCCAGTTCCGTCTTGGAAGAAGCGCAAGACTCGGTGCATTATATTTATGTCTCTAATTGTTTTAAAAGAACGTCTAAGGCTGGAACGGTTCTTCTTTTATTAGTCTTTCTAGCCCTAGGGGTATGAAGGCCTCTGGGGTGGGGGGGGGTCTTATTCGTCTCTCTCTGCCTTGTCCTTAATGTGGAGATATGAAAACAGGAATGACTGACTCGGTACCGTCCAGGGCATTAATATGAGTTTATCGACGACCCAAAATCTATATACCGGTTAGTTTTTGTTTTGACCCTAAACTTTCCCGGGGTGGGGTGGGTGGGTGGGTTGGGTTGGGTGTCTGTAAATTATTTTCACATAGACCCTACGGTATCCACTATAAGAACGGTCAGTTCCCTCAAATTAATATTTCGTTCCCTCAAGGTAATCTTTTGTTCTCTCCAGATAATTATTCTTTCACTCAAATTAACATTTCGTTCCCTCAGATTAATAATGTGTACCCTTAAGTTATCATATCGTTCCCTGAAGCAGTTTGTTCCCTCAAATTACTATTTCGTTACCTCGAAATAATAATTTGTTGCTTCAAATTAATATTCCCTTCCCTCAAGTTCTTATTTCGTTCCCTTAACTTATTCAACTTGTTCCGTCAAATTAATTCTCTATAAATATAAACATTGAATTCGTCTGCAGCGTAATAGAGACATCCTTGTCAGCAAGGTTTGTTCAGGTGTGGATATCAGGTTACTATTTAGTTTAGACAATGAATGCAATTTGTATGGAAGATATGTAATTATAGTGTGATATTTTGAGATATATGTTCTTCAATGGTTACTTCATACCTTCACTTTTACATGTCAGACATATGGAATGGTAATTATGTACGATGAATTCGAGAGGCTTGTTGAGGACTGGACTTGTTTTGTTGTTGTTTTGAATTGAACGATCGATATATTCTTCTAATTGTAGATTGAATATGAATATAAATTAATCCTCAAATACCTAATATGAAAGAGACTTTCGCCAGAAAAATATACAATAGCCCGGGACGCTGAATTTATTGTCTTATCGGAACATATTAAAACTGTTTTTCTATTGCTGCTTACTTATAAGTTTTAAAGTTTCAATAACGTTTACTCTTTCTATTCCATTTAAACAAAATCTTTGTCAATCAAAGCTCAAAGTTCGTAAATGTATATTAAATAGCATGTGGTAGATTTCCCAGATTAACGTAACATGGTGAACAACACTACATTATTATCATGTTATTTTCGCCTAAGTTAGGTATGATAGCACGAACGTATAATAATATAATAAAAATAAATTGCAACTGTTCAATGGGAAGGAATGTCCATGTTTGTACAAGCAGAACATGTCAACATTAAACAAAGGATCTAATGATCAAATGGAAAACACATATGTAATTAATGTGAAAATCTATGAATAACAACATTACAAATTAACAACAATTATAATTTATCTTTTATATGAATTGTCGGAAAGCAAATATAAATATATATATAAATCCTATTAATGTTATTATTAATGTTATTATTGAAATATTGCCGTTTTCAAGAAAGTTAAATGTTGTTTTCTTATTTATATATTAATAATAATAATAATAAAAATAATAATAATAATAATAATAATAATAATAATAATAATAATAATAATAATAATAATAATGAGGACTTTGTATAGCGCCGAATCTCTCGAAGCTCTAAGCGCTTTACACCATCAATAATGATATGACTACACTACAGAACAACAAATGACAAAAACAATGAAATTGGAAAACATGAAAACATGCTGAAAACATATGATACAAAACATGATAGGTCGCTAAGTATGTCCCTGCAGTCGAAACAGGTGAGTCTTAAGAGCACTCTTAAAAGTGACCACTGTGTCTTTGTGTCTAATTTCCACGTCACGGGGCCCTGGTGTGCGATCGAACGTTGTGCATATGACTTTGTTTTAATATATATATATATATATATATATATATATATATATATATATATATATATATATATATATATATATATATATACACACACAATTAGCTCTAAAGAAGATTAGACTAGCAAGCTAAAATAGGAATTCAGTCTCATTTAATTGAAAGTATGATTGGTAAGTAAGATAACTAAATTTATGTTAATGGAAGCAATGGTTGAATATACTAAGGTGTTTTATAATTATGCAGGATTAGGCTCGTGTGCTATTATAATGATGCTGGATTATACATTTATTATTACAAACATGAGGGATTATATATTTGTGTTATTATAAACTTGCAGGGTAATATATTTGTGTTATAATAAACATGCAGGATTACTTGTGTGTTATTATAAGCATGTAGTATTATACCATTGTGTTATTATAAATATGCAGGAAGTTACCTTTGTGTTATGATAAGTATGCAGAAAATACCTTTGTGTTATTATAAGTATGCTAAAAATACATTTGTGTTATCATAAGTATTCAGGATTAATCATGTTATTATAAGCATGCAGGGTTATACGTTTGTTATTAAATCATGAATGATTATACCTTTGTTATTAAAATCATGCAAGATTGGTATCCAACTAAAAATTGCAATGCTTGTTACTTCAATAGTGTAGCTAGAAAACAGATGGCTTCACAAGATCAACACTTCATATATCCATGAATAGGCTGTGTAATATCAGAACCAAGTCTTTAGGGCAATAGGACAAGTTTAATAATCCCATTGTAGTTACATCTTTTATATTGCAACCTGTACAACAATTTACATGCATGTAGCAACTTCATCTGCTGTAAGGTACCAACCATTTAATTTGGGGGGAGGGAAAAAGGCTGTTATTTTCTTTTGAGTTGACAAATTTAATTTTCTTTAATCTCAAGATAAGTAATCTTATTTCCCAATACTTTATATAGCAATGTGCTAATTTCCTATAAATCAGAGGAATATATTTTTTTCCAGTTATTAACAGATGAAATTATAAAACGTGTCAGGCTTCTGTCCAAGAACATTGAATTGTTGGTACCTAATATAATTGCGGTATGCCATGGTATATATTGCAGAATGTTGAGAAATATTGCTTTGTTTGCAATACCCAGATCTATTATGTAAAGCGAATTCGGATGGGTTGAACATCAAACTCTGCTGTACTAAAAATCCTTAGAAATGTTGAGACTGCTGTGACATCACAACATGACTGTTCTTGTGGTGCCATGGGGAATGACATTATCAGTCTTGTGATCGCACAGCGAAAGACATCATGACTGTCCTTGTGTCATATTTGCTATTTTTAAGAAAAATGATTGAAGTATTGTTACAATATGGAGAATAATCCGGTATTTAAAAATTTTAGTACCTTGATGTTGCTTTAACTGTAGCTAAAAACATTTGTATGGCGTATCCGATACATGACTATTTTAGCTACATTAATGACAGTAAAACCACCATTAACATCATGTAATCCTTGAATGCAAGGCTGTTATCACTGATGCGATTCATTCGTATCATTTTAATAATAGTCATATCAGTAAAAAAAAGCTAATGTAATTACCAATGTATTTACCCTCAACAAAAATGCAAAGTTAGGCCTGCTATGACTTTGCTATAATTACCAATGTATTTATACACACCCAAATGCAAACAATTATTCCTAAGCACTGTTGAACTGAAGGAACAGTGAAGATGTCTTGATAAAGAAGTCCTAGCTTGAAGTAGAACTTAATAAGATCAATTCTAACACCAGCAAACGCCATTGTAATGGATTAATCAAGTGCACAAGGTATCAGTTTTGAGAGAACGAAATTATAACTTGATGGAACAAAATTATAACTTGATGGAACAAATTATTAATTTGAGGAAACGAGTTATGATATTGAGGGAACAAAATAGTAACTGGAGGGAACAAAATATTAATTATTAAATTGAGGGAACGAAATTATAACTTGATGGAACAAAATTATAAGTTGATGGAACAAATTATTAATTTGATGGAACGAAATACTAATTTGAGGGAACGAATTAATAATTTGAGAGAACGAATTACTTTCTTGAGGGAACAAAATAGTAACGTGAGGGAACGAAATATTAATTTGAAATACCGAAATACGAACTTGATGGAACTAATTATTAATTTGAGGGAACGAATTAATATTTTGAGAGAACGAGAAGCTAATTTGACTAAACAAATTATTAATTTGGGGAAACGAATAATACTTTGAGGGAACAAACTATTAACTTACTTTGACGAATTGGCAATTTGAGGGAACGAATTATTTTTTTGATGAAACGAAATATTAATTTGAGGGAACGAAATACTAACTTGAGGAAACAAATTTTTAATTGTGAGAACGAATATTAACTTAAGGGAACAAAAAAATAACGTGTTTGAACAAATTGTCAATTTGAGGCAACGAAATATTAATTTGAGGGAATGAAATATTAATTTGAGGCAACGAAATGCTAACTTATGGGGACAAAAAGTATTAATATGAGGGAACGAAATGCTAATTTGAGGAAAGAATTCATGAATTTAAGGGAATGAACTAATAGTTATTTAACCTAGTGTCTGTCTGAATCAATATGGACATGAAAATAGAAGAAATGAGGTTATCTTAAAAGAAATAACTAATGATATTTTTTTATGTCTCTCCATACCAAATTCCACTGCGATTTGTATCACATATCTCCCAGCACTATCACCATCACCATTCTCACGTTTGCCACTCATGGACTGTAACCCTAAATCCGTTACATTTTTGGGTAATCCTGTTGTGAGCGTATTCATAGAGCGTAAATAGAGCAGTAGTTGAGAAAATGTGATATCACGATGGAAGACCTATGGACAATCTCCAAAAGGTGGCCTTACATAAAAAAGGAACGGTGTAAGATTAGACATACTTTTACATACATTTTCATTGCGTTAACTTTAAATTCAAGGCCGCATGCATCTGTCTCTCTTTTGTGATTTCAAGAAAACAATCTGCATTTTATTATATAATATAGATCCACATCTTCAGAGACTTCAGTAAGATCTTTACGGATCAGTATGCTACTTATCTTTTAATTCAAAACAGAAGATACAAATTATGTTGACATCCTTGTACGTATGATTCAGATAAAGAAAGTTTGTTTAACACTAAAGATGGTTTAATTTATATTTAAATTGAATTCTGTCAAATGAGCTTTTCTAGGTTTGAAAAAAAAATATATACACTTTATATGTATTGTTTTGTGCAATCTATTCTTTACACTGTGTTAGCCACACGAAATTTTATGAGGGTGTTTTTATTTGAGTGTGTGTGTGTATGTGAACATATGTGCTTGTATGTGTTTGTGTGTGTGTGTGTGGGGGGGGGGGGGCTCGTGTGAATCTAATTTCCTTTAACTCCAAATTAATAAAATACGAATTTGCATAAAATGTACAAATATTTAAAATGTCTTAACAGTAACAAGTTCCATTTCCTCGGCATAAAGTTAAATTTTATAAAAAGGGCAGTGCACCAATATGGGTCTGTGCATGAATAATCTTTAAAACAGTTTTGTGCAAATGTACACCGGAAATAAAATAGGGCTTGTCGTCGAGAAACTATACGAGGAAATATGTATCGACGACAAATCAGCGTGGTACATGCCACATAAAACATATTAAGTATAATTTACTAAGAGCTGGCAAAGTAAATTGCAGAACACGCTCTCTTATCGTATGTCCTTAATAACAAAGCAATCAGGGTTGAGCAACAAATTCCCTAACTAAGGTACAACCCTTCCCGCCCAAGATAAAAATAGACTCCACACAATGTAATTCATGAAAGAGAGAAAGAGATAAAAGAAAAAAAAGATGTGTGATACAGATACTAATATACAAATGTTTTGTCATTAGCCATTTACAAACATGAAGTAAATTAGGAAATTTTCTTATTTCCTTAATAAAATATTAAACAGATTTAAACAACGTACATATTTTTCTTCATACTATAGCTGAGATTAACCTTGTATACTTCTAAGCAGTAATTATTTACGGTTTTGTTATTAACTTTTAAGTAACTAACTTTCAAGGCAAAGACTCCACACAATGCAATTCATGAAAGAGATAACATCGAAAAATATGTGTGACACAGATACAAATATACAAAGATTTTGTCATTAGTCATTTACAAACATATGAAGTAAATCAGTAAATCTTCTAGTTTCCTTGATAAAATATTAAACAGATTTAAACACTGTACATGTTTTTCTTCAAACTTTAGCTGAGATTAACCATGCACTAAAATGGCAATCGTGTATGGGAAAGTATGTGACTGCAACTTTGTATGTTTGTTTGTTTGATTGTGATTTTTAACGTAGTTTTAACATATTTTTTCGTTTTTTTCGCTACTATGTCTGCAGTGAGGCAGTTTATAGTGTTGTCCAGCACTGGGGCATCATACCGCAGACACGTAGCACGATGTCCCACCCAGTCACATTATCCTGACACCAGGCCGACCAGTCCTAACACTAACCTCTTAATTCTGAGCGCCAATCGTGGCAGCTGTTAGTACCATTTTTGTTAGTCTTTGGTATGACTTGGCTGGGGATCGAACCTACGACCTACCTCATCCACGGCGGACGCTCTAACCACTAGGCCACCGGAGCGGTGACTGCAAGTTAGTAAGACTTATGTTAATCTGCATAACGGTTACATTAAAAAATAATGAGATATAGTTCAGTTGTGTTCTTATACTTATATATAGTGATTAATTCCTTGGTTGATAAATACTTAATTGGTGCACAGCAATTACCTCAAATTCTTGCAAGGAGGATGAAATATTTGGTGTACGGTATAGCGGTGGTTTACATGTTTAGCAAGTCATTGGGAATCTACATTCACAAAGGATGGAAAAATTCTTAAATTGTTGATGTTATTTTACAAAAATAAGGTAGAAATAATACACGACCTTGACATTTCTAACTTAATCTCAAATATGGAATATCAAAATGAAATTTAATATTAGGTTATTACTTGTTAGATAAGCATTTTAAGATGGTGATTCATTATAAGGACAAAATGAACATTGACGATCTACAATTTTATGCAATTCATATAATAGATGGAATGTATGTTTGTTTTGCACACAGTTTTGACCAACCAGTTTCTCATATAAACGTTTTCAGTTGTGGTCTTTTAGTAACGATGTTTGTATAAAAGACCACAATGCCAGACTGTGACAGATGCATTGAATATATTACACAACCGTTCGCACATTTTTAAATAGTTACGAGCTGCATAAATTGTATGATAAATATGGATAAACTGGTGATGGTATTCATCGAATGACAGGGTAGAAATCTTGACTGGTACTTCAATGAGAATCATTTTTATAGAGATAATTACATTATAAACATTTGAATATGACCTCCTGTGTTATTTTCCTATTACAATTCAAGAATTATATTGGTCTGTACTTTGTATAATCACTCCAATCTCTTTCTAATAAATGATATGTTTTTGGGAAACAATGTTTTCTGAGTGATTTATTAAACAGCGGATTGCAAACCGTACATGTGAAATTTAGTATTTTATGGCTAGTTCTGTCGCGTGCTTGATGGTTCGGAGTATTTCGCATTGCATCCTCGTTTAAATCATCTCAAATAGCGATATTTTCACACACACACACACACACACACACACACACACACACACACACACATAAACACACACACACACACGCACGCACGCACACACACACACGCACTCACACACGCACGCTTAGCAAAATACGTTTCCTGAAGGAAATCTATAATATTTATAAGAAGAAAGACCTTCTTTAGAAACTAGGATCTCAAATATATTATTCTTCGATATTTCTAAATGTAATATAAGAATGACCGGTGTTTTGAGAATGTTTTTTGAGATGTAAATAACGACTTCTCCGTGATTGATCCTATGAAATCTAATCGGGTTATTACAAAATTAAGTCATCAGCATAGACATATGAATCAAGTCGGACAAGATCAAGTCATCAAAAGACAAACATTCATTAAGTCAGACAAAATGAAGTTATCAAGAAACACATATAAGTCAAGCTAGACAAAATGAAGCAATTCAAATACAAGTTTAGTCAGCAGTGGACATGTACGGTTTACAACAGACACAATCAGGTCATCAGCAGACGCATATGAATCAGACCAGACACAATGAGGTCATCAGTAGCCATATATGGATCAAGCCGACACAAAATTATGTTATGAAAAAGACACATCAATTAAGCCAACCAACACATTAAGTTCAAATTATGTGTTTAACGGCATTTTCCAAGAAGACAGATATGATGTTGTAGTGATCGGTATATGCGAGTTCTTGAAACCACTCAGCCACCGTGACCCCAAATATTTAATTATCATATACATACCACAGACGTACATAGACAGAAAATGAAGAAATTACTTTACTCACGTATGTATGAAGTCAGACACAATTAAGTAATCAACAGACACATACAAAACAAGTTGAACTTCAATTAGCTAGATAACATCGACATACTTTAGCTCTTGTTCAATGTGATATAACTTTTTACGTGCCGATGTAACTAATATGTAGGTGAGCTATGCATCAACAATTGTCAAAGTCAGCAGCAATTCAAATATTGCTGGCTCGACACCTGCCTAGACCAACCTTGGTAGGGTGCCTCTGTGTGTCCTTGGGAAAGGCACTTCACATTTCCTTGGCATGACAAAGCCATTGATGTCAAACAATTACTGTTAAAAAATCCATCCAAAAAAACCAGAACTATATTGATCTAATAAAAAAATATGTTAAAATATTGTATACTTATTGTTAACAAGACAAACAACACTATTATGATATAATAACAATATTTTACATTATTGTATACTTATGCTATATTGCAGAAAAATAATATGAGAATACTATAATATACTTGGAAATTTAAAAACAATATTCTATGCTGAAGATTGTTTGAGAGTACATACTTGTTTCTCTATCAGTCAGATTAAGTTTACAGCATTGCCATAGTCATGCACTTACTGCTGATGCTAATGGAATTGGATATTTAACGGGTGGGACTAAGTATAATGCTCACAGGAGGAAAGTTGGTAAGTTAGGGTCGTATGCGCTGAAGTCAGTAATCATATACACATGTCCAAATAACAATATTAATTAGTTATCCACAACGGATGTGTGGAAATTATATTGATATTGTTGTTGTCCGAACATAAAAACCAGAGGGTCATGATATATATCGTCCTTTCGTTTTGAGACTTTCTTTTTGTTGGGTTTTGGTCATTTTGAAGAAACTTATCCAGTCTCATGTCCAAAACGAATCCATCACTCACACTTGCACACATAACATATGGACGATCTAGGGAAAATCTCCACGTCATATATTGTAATGAATATAAATCCTAGCCCGAAATGACAGTGTTCGCAAAAAACAAAACAACAAACTAGACAATCTCTGTGGGTTGTGCTTGTAAGGCAATCTTTTGAAACAGAAGCCGTAAAGGGAATCATAACAGTCTTCGTCCATGCATGTCCTAACCGAGCTCTTCCTGGAAGGTCGGACACTGGAGTCAACCATCAGATCTCCGTTTAATACATCACATGACTGATTCTCCCGATGCTCTCTTTAAAGGGCAGATGAATCATCAGAAACGTCTCTTGCCAATTCATAATTTAAACCTTGCGGGGCACCACGGCTTTTGATGTCGACTGAAGTTAAAATGAGACAAAACGAGAAAAATGAATAATACAAATTGCAACTTTTATAGCGCGTTTTCAAAGAGTTTCTTACGTTTTGCAAAGCATCTATTACTATACATGTTTTGTTTAAGTGTCACTCGAGAAAAAGTGAGTACAACGGACTTCCTAGTTTGTGCATATTGGAAGAACAAAAGAGAGCTTGCCTGAGATTGTTTTCTTATACCTGGTATCACCTTGATGCCAGAATCAAGAGATGTTGCTAAGGTCATCAGGGTTAGTAGGATGCTTACACTCATATTTGGTCTAATTAAGATAATCCTGTTTAATGTTTGTTTAAATTTAAATTCAAGTTCTAGCATCGGCCACCCTAATTATTATTGTAGATGTATATTATTTGCAGCATACTGAAAGAGTTGTTTAGAGAGTTTTGGTAGAGTCATGGAATATTCAGTTTGGTGACTTTTATTTTACCTTTAATGAAGAGTTGTTTAGAGAGTGCTGGTAGAGTGACGGGATATTAAACTTTAATTCTTTACGTCGAGCAGAATGCTAAACAGTCATCTAATTAATAAGTGATACATGTAAAATCATTTTATAATATACCGATAAATAAGAAGAAATAATTCGTTCTCGTTTCATTATACCAAAAACAATTGAAAGGGGTTAAATTGCAAATACCAGCACTTTCTAACTCGAAGGAACGTGGAGCAGGTAATTCGATGTTAAGGTCACGGCTTCCTTGCTGAGCGCTGGAGTCGGTACAATGATTTTTCTTAGTTCTTTTTTTGTTGACGCTTGCGTACGAAATCGATGGGTCGACTCTTGATGATGACGTCTTGTCTTCTTTTCTATGCCATGAAATGGAATCGTAAGTGATTACTCTTCCCTTGTTTTGCTTGGTTACAAACGGATCCGGTGCTCGTGCTCGTGATGTCATCGAAGTACCCTGAACCACGTAATCATATTCAAATGACGGGCCCGCAATACTTTTGGTCGAACTGAGATGCGGTTTATCCGACCGACATTCAGTGTTCAGTTTTGCACATTTTCGGGTAGAGTTGGATCCATGAATAGTTTCGGACTGAAAATCTTCAGCCGACGATACACTGGAATGTATTTGAAGTTTGTTTGTAGTTCTCGTGGGGGATTTTGAGTTTAACCCTCGTGCGTAAGAATGTTTATCGTTTGATTTGACTTTTTTATGGCTTTTATTGCTTGTAAAATGGGCTGGATCGTCTGCATTGTTGAATTTTGTCAAACTCATTGCAGACGCTTCGGGAGAAGTTGCTTCCTCAAAGTGCCTATTACGGGACATATCAGCAGTATTTGGATTTTCATTCCTGACCGTGAGATTGTTAATCATTGTCATTGGTACTGAAAATGATTAAAGATAAAAGGTATGGAGAATTACATATGTAAAATGATCATATGAATGTTGAACTAAGTTTAATGAACTTGGTAATTTGATTCAAGCTTTTGCAATAGAGACAAAAATTTAAAATATTTTTACACAGAGGATGAAAGCTATGGTTAAATAAACTGATCAAAGAGCAATACAATTCATTTTTCATTTTCTTTGTGGCTTATAATATAAATCGTTATTTTTCTAAATCATTCACTGATGTGCAAAATAAATATTATTAACTTGTTTTAATGCTAATATGTTCATACAGTTGTCTCGTTGTTTTCCACCAGCAGAAGCTAGTAGCCGTTATGCCTCTGTGCTTAGCAAGCATAGTCCACTATCATAAAATAAGGGCGCTGAGTTGTTTTTTGGTCTCATTTTCGCAGCAAGATATACTGTATCAAGTGCTGATGTACCATTAGATAGAATTTAATGAATCAATCAATAGGAAGTTTGTTGCTGATTGTCTATATTAAGTCGCAAACATATCACAGGTATAGGTTTCATATAAAAAAACTTGTGTACCTGCTACTAATAGTGTGTGATGTTAGCAGCAGAAAGGGCCTCATTTTGAAAATTAACCTTCCCTGGTCGAGAAAGTTCACGACTATACTGTCCTTGATGCACTCTTCATTGATGTCGCGACTTTTCTGCTGTTATTTATGTCTGAGTAAATAAATCATTATTTTATCAATATTTTGGCACCAGCTATGGACTCTTTACAGCTATTTCTAAATCAAGTAGTATAGACGGATCAATATCTAACTTCACTATTATATAAAGAAATGAATACTCTGAGCTCTGTGCATTTCAAACATATAACCCCGGATTACTAGAATAAAACCTTATATCTCGTTTTTAAAGGTAAGCATAAGGTCACCAAAAATGATTCAGTGTTTGTTGATTTTGTTAACAAAGTAGCAATTGAACAATAAGTTGAGAAATTCTTAAGAAACCGAGAAGAAAATCTGGTGTAAGTGGCATTTCCACTCAAGTAAGTGGTCTCTTTACTTGTCCTAACAATGCACTTCCTGATATTGAACGATTAGACATTCTGATTGGCGGTAAACGTGCTGAAAATAATTCTGCAGACATCATTACTGAAGCAGCTGATATTTGTCAACGATTTTATACTGGCGGTATCATGGATGTTATTGTTTTTCTGTATCTTATTGATGAAAGCGTTGAGTATTATAACAGCGATTAAATAAATAACAAATATGATTATTATACATAATGCTCAAAGTGGACCGATGATGGTCAGATTGATAAATTCATGATTACCAACCTTTAACCAAAGCCATCAGTTAATTTACCCAGCAATAAAGTTATGCCTGCCAATGTCAGTAAAATAAACAATCGAGCCGAAGTTAGAAAACTGATGAAGCAGAAAGAAATAATACCTCAAATTTAATAGCGGGATGAGGTCTTTTGGCCCCTCCTTAGACATGGATGAGCCAGTTCTCAAAGATGATTCTGTACGTGATTATTATTATTATTCTGATTTCGCACGTTAACCAAATTAGCGTGGAAAAATCGAAATACAAGTTCAGGATAGAAGTAGATATTTCTTATCCGCTGAGACATTTATTAAAGTAGAATGTGAACTTGGAAGAACAAATAATACAACACCGACGCTGATTTTAATGTTGGGTCTGTTAACAATGGAACAGTAGCGTTGTTTGATAGCTCCAGATATATGATTGATGAAAGAAAAAAAGATAGCAGAATATATCCAGAAGAAGAAATAGAGAAGCGGTGTCAAGATCAGGTCACAGCAGCAGCAGGGGCATGACGCATCCTTACATTCACAAACAACGACCTGCAGCGACGGTAACTGCGGTTCCAGTAGCCTCAGTCTCTTACAGTTGTCTGTTGCTTGTGATGCCAGCCGGACCCAATTTGACACCCGTTCTTCCTCATTTGATAAAACAACGGAAAGCCATGTCTCCAAAGAAAGTCATCGACAAGATTAAACACGTGCAACAATCCAACGACAGTTTCACATCACGGATAGAAAAACGACACTGTTCATGACCCACGTTATTATCTTTCTTGTTTAAGACATTTTTTAGTCGTTTGTATGCTTGTCCGTGACTGTATATTGTATGTTGTATGTGTTAAATAAGTCCATGTCCATGTCCCACACTTTGGTTCCGATTGAGGTGAGACCAGTGCACACGTTTCTACAATAGTTGCAACATTGTTACCAATCTCCAGTTCGTCAGGTCACCATACCTGTTCCATTCCTAACCCAATTTACTCTTGTCCGTAATCAGGCCCAATATTACCCATGTTCAATTCCTCATGTAACTAAACGTTCCCATGGTGATTTTGGTCATTTCATTAATAAATTTATCATTTATAACCTGATTGTCGCCTAACAATTTCATATTATTGGCGTTTCAAACCAAATAGATGCGATAGATGTAAATAAACTGACAGTGCTCACTGTCGTTTCTGGGTTTTTAAAAAAAATTGTGGCGTCTGCGTCCACTATTTGCAATGTCAATGTTAATATTTATTAAAAAAATGGAACAAATAACAAAGAAGGAACACTTACTTCTATTCACGTGTTCAAACAGCTGTATTTCGAATATTTACGGAATTATTAAGACTATCAAAGACGGTGAACAATATACCACAACTGTTGCTTGAAAAATATAGACTCTCTGCAAATATAGTGACCTTATGACAATAGAAACTCCCGTTTGATTCTAATCTCTAATAAGTTGACGGTGTTTGGGAACCTCTGGCTTCAATTAAGTCAAAATTATAAACTGATTTATGAAATTGATACGTTTTGTGCATTTTGTTTTATATATTTGACATCTTTTGCGTTAAAAATCGATTAGGAATACAAGCAAATGGGAGTCAGAAACCAAACCTTGCCTTCGTCGAAGCTTTCTCACAGTCAATATAGCCAGGAAAGCAGCCACAAGTAAAACCACTACTGATGAGACCAGAGGCCATGTCTTCTCTGCAATGAAATGGATGCGTCCTGATATTACAAACATGATACCTAAGATCGACGAAAGATATATAGGTTATTTACAATATATACATACCTACTGGCTGAGATGCCTACCTATAACATACTTGCATCCATCTATCTATCTATCTATCTATCTATCTATCTATCTATCTATCTATCTATCTAACTATCTATCTATCTCGCTCTCTCTTTCTGTATATATATATATATATATATATATATATATATATATATATATATATATATATATATGTATATATATATATATATATATATATATATATATATATATATATATATATATATATATATATATATATATATATATATATATATATATATACACATACATACAAATTATTCAAATTATTCCTAGTATAAGAAAATTGCAGATGATGTTTCAGAGCTAAACTTATTTATATATGGACATATCAAAGAATAAAAATCTGGATGCAAGCTATAATGGCATTATTGAATAATTCAATTTGTAGGTACATTATTATGTTTCAAAATACAAATGAATACAATACCCTACGGTTAATCTAACATAACCGTTTCTTTCTTTCTTTATTTGTTTGTTTAGCTCGTTCTTTCATTCATTTTTTCCTTCTTTCTTTATCTCAAATGCATGCATGGAAATAATCAGTTAGCTTCTTCTCTTATCTGTGTCTATCAATTCTTACCATGTTCACCTGTATGGCTTGAGGAATCAGGGGTAGATGTACCTGACGGACTTGATGTGCTTTGGTCTTTAGAAGAAAAAGAATTGAATATTACGGCATTAGATACAGAAAAGTGTTGTAATTATCTCAGTTGTTAATTTTCAGTGAACATGAAAAGACTATTGTTTGTACCATCGAGCTATACTAGCAATAATGCATGACATGACACGTCCTTTATAGCAATCTGTCTTTTAGAATTGAAGGCTAAATGATCTTTTGTTATAGTTTTTTTTTGTAGTATTTGATCATTAAAATTACAATTCTAAAAATGTAAATATTAACAATTGCATGAAACGATTACGTTCATAACGACAAATTTAAAATTAAATTTACAAACGTCTGTCAGTCACTGCGTCCAGAGAAATGGTCAATAGCTCTTTCAAAACTATGTGCATCTGTTTATGATGGCCATAACACGTATTAAGTTTTAAACCGACCCATAATTCCATTATGAACACCGAATGACTAGTAGCGTTAATAATATTGTGTTATACACTCCATTAAATCACAAAACAAAAGCCATTAACATCAAGAAAAGTCGTGAGAGCAGCATGGTTCCTTGATATTTGCTTTTTACATATTGAAACGACAACATTTACCAAATTGTATAGCAATTCATCAAAACATTGGACAAATTGCTAAAAAAACAACAATGAAGACCTTAAATCTAACAATAAATTGACGAGGAAAGTGGTTGGTTGTCAGGTGATGTCCGTTATATTTATTATGTTTCAAGACAATTCATGAAAAATATTGCGGGAGTCGTTACTCAGTTGAGAGACTCAAGGAAAATCGGACTGACGGACAAGAGGATCACTATATATTCCTTTTGCAGTGGTAAAATATCACTACTTTTTTGCAGAACTACCGTTTCATTATTTTAACCGAAATGATCAGATGCAAACACATAATTCATTTTCAGTCGAGAAAGGGTGATAACTATACCAAAAGATGTGTCGAGTAAGCCCAAATGACAAAGCACTTAATTACACCACAATGCATGTAGTGTGCACCAAAAGATTTGTAAACAAAATCAAAAAGGGTAATAAATCAACCAGAACCTGCAAAGTATATGTAAACCCACTCAGTAAAGGTCTTCATATTCATGCAGTGGCTGGATTACTAATGTATCATTACGAGTACCATCAGCACACAGGGTTGATCTACAATGGATTGACGTCCCATTAGGAGTAAACCATGTCTTCTTTATGCCATGAAAGCTATAAGCTAAATTTATTAAACCATTAGTAGAGATTTATAATCTTAAAATTATATAAACATGTCAATTTATGATCTTAATACAGTATAACGGTGTAGGTATATAAAGACATTCAAGTATTTCAAAATGATTTTTATTAAATAATAATATTCATTCGCAGGACTGATTTAATAAAATTAAAATTGGGTAAGAATTCATAAGTAGAGTATGCAAGATTGAATTATTAAAAACTATTTACCTGGAATGCAAAGGAATAATGCATCTAAAAGTAACTCCTGGTCATCCCAGGCAAAATAGGCCCCCTTGTCTGACCATGTTAGTTCCTCTAAGATGAGATTGAAGGTCGTATCATTTAACACACAGCTGTCAATGCGATCAAAATAGTCTTGCGAGTGATTGGCATATGTACAGCTCTTACGTGCCACATCATAGATTATATAATCCACGTAATCGAAAGCATGACTCTTGCCAATTTTAATTGAAGAAGTGTTGGTGTTAATACACATAAAAGGCAGGATCATCGGTTTAGAAACTTGTCCATTTAATATGCGACCTAGAAAAAGAACGAAATAAAATGGAGTTATGAAAAGGAAAACAGAACCGAAGATCATGCTAGTATTTATAAAATATCTGGTCTCATATTATCGACTCATATTACTGTCTTCATTTTTTTCGATAATAAATTAATTTGTTTTAAATTTAGGTTCTTGTTAGCAGAACTGATGAACACATTAAGGTGTTAAGAGGATGCAGAGGCGATATGATCTGTTGGAGACACCGCGGAATTAGATCAACTTGTTATAAGTTTTAGTTCCGTCCATGCGACTAATGTTTGCGGTTTTGAGCTAAGTACTTATAGGTGGGGCCCGTTTTTAAAGCTGTAAACTAGTATTAGCATCCGTAGTGAGGATACCATGTACGTATTAGGTTGACTCGGCTGCAAATGCAATCCAGCATATGTTGGCTAGTTAGCTTTGCTTCATAACGACATCCCAGTTGTAGATGGACACCAGCATCAGCTGGGCCATTTGATTTCATGTATCTTATCATACCAGTTGTAGTATCCTTTTTGGTTATTAACCTGTTTCAATTCAGTCGTCTGTACTACCATCACATGCTGGTTAGGTAACCTTGCTGCATCTTCTCATTACAATTATAACTGGACAGCAGCATCTTCTAGGCGGATAACATATTGTGGATTGGGGTCATATTTAGCGTCATTTGAGCACTCTAAACAGCTACTCGCCAGGCAACCGCCGTATGGTCCATTAAAAGGGACTTGTTGAACCATAAAAATAGAAACTTATGTATGTAAAATAAACAATGGATTTGCATCCGGCAAACGTATTCTAAAAGTATCCTACCCATACATCAAGTGAATGAACAAACCATATTTGCTAAAATAATATCGTTGATGAAAAAAAAAAGAAAACATTAGATCTACTAAGAACTAAGAAACGAACTAACACAATTGTCAGCTAGCGCGAAGTGGACAAAAATCTTATTACGGCACATCATGAAATTGTATGTGGATATCATTGTTTACAATCTGACATGTATTGATAGACAATAAGACTAATAAACTAAAACTTGACCTATTTACATGTCTAGGTAAGGTAAACCACACGTGTTTATAACATAGCCCAGTATTCAAATTCATCTATCCCAATGAAAACTCGCCCATCCCCAGTCCAATATCTCTTATATATATATATATATATATATATATATATATATATATATATATATATATATATATATATATATATATATATATATATGCTATTTTACGTGCATACAAGAGCATTAAATCAATTAGTTTTCTCAATATTAAGGGAAGTTGAAAAGAATACATACGTGTGACAAGAATACTTCGTTTTCCTTTCTCCAAGGAACCTTCGAAAACTGTGTAATTTCCACTGTCCATAAAACTGACATTTAGTAATAGAAATGTGATAGTGTCATTGTTCATGTTTATGTCTTTTATTCTGCCAGTGTAATTCCTACTAACTTCTATGTAGCTGTCTTTGTTCGTATTCGGCACGATGATAATCATATGAATGTCACGTAGCTTGTTTGTAAAACCAGAGAAGTATATCTCGAAACTCTTCCTTCCAACAGTTGGAATTTTATCAATGAGCACAGTTGCATTATCTCCATGATTGTATATCTCCTGTTTCGAATATGCTGGAATAAAATAATGCTAATTAAATTAAATTTAAAATGGAAAAATAGTATTTCGCTTCATTCCATTAAATTTGATGTAATCTTAATTTTACATTTAAGCGCATATAAATAGCTCACTTTCATCGATTCATCTATATTTATAAGGATAAATCCATTCATTACGGCATCGATCTATTCGTTCACGTATCCATCGATTCATTCATATTTTATAATTGTTATCGATGCGGAGGCACTACTATGGTATTTTTGTAAAATAAAGAATGCTTATTATTATCTGCACATGTTCCAGACTTTAATCTACAACACCTTTCAAATTAAATGATTTTAATTATTTCAAGCTTCTAGTTGGATGACGTTCAAACATATTAGCAATTATATCCATTTATAAAAATCACCAACATATACATTTTACTTCATACAAAAGTTATAGTAAATATTTGAAACAATGGTTTCAGGAAATTGTTAAATATTTAGCGAATTCACGGAATCTCCGATACCCTTTAGGTTGCACGGAACCGTTGAAATGTACATGAATGTTAGGTAATTAATGAAATCTGGTAGAACAAAAAACAAATCGTAGTTTTCTGGCAGTTGTTATGGTAAAGCTGTTATATCTTAATGGAGAGTGACTGTTGAAAACAGAATCTTTTCAGTGCCTTCTTATTAAGGAAATTTGAGAAGGAAATCTTGTGTATCAAACTTCCTTGTTTGGTAGTGCATATACGTCTATGATCACATCTATCTCATGTTGACATTTAGCAAATACCAATGTTTTCGTTGTGATAAAAGTGCATTATTTTGTCCTGAAAGAAGCGCTATGAAACTAATATCAAGTTTAATATTGTTTGTATTATTATTAAGTGTAGTGTGTTTCTTATGAAAACACTCCCTCTATTTTGGATCCTTATGATCATCAGAATATGTTGAAATACGTAATTTCTATGCAGTCAATATTAAAGTTCGACATATAACTGAAACATTTATTGTAAGGTTAGCTGTCTGGGTATTACCTGCTAGTAGGGCTGAGTTTGTAGTTATTACTTTGTTATATGGATAGTTGAATAGTTACTATTCTATTTCCTACCCGTTTATCTTATTTAAATATGTACTAATTCCGTAGTGTTTTAAATTTGATGAATGCCTCAGATAAGAATGAGGACTTAACACAAAACAACGTGAATTCGACAATAATTGTATTAACATTTTAATTCCAGTCAGCCTTTCTGTGCATTATCATTTATGTTTTAAATAAGAAATCACGGCATCGTTTTCATCTTCAGTCCTAATAAATCATAATACTGTTATGTGCTTTTACTTTGCAATGTTGATTAGTTATTTTGTTTTGAAATGTTTTGAATCTCATCATATGTTTTTGTAATGTAACATTGTATGTTGGACTTGACTTTGTATGAAATGAAATTGATTTTTTACTTGACCTGAGGGCAAGTGAGACAGTGGGTGATGATCTATGACATCTGAGAGCGGTTGCGTGTATAGAATTTAGAGGACAGGTTCACGAACATCACCTGTGGAATACCACAACCTAGATAAACTGGGCTGGAGTGTATTCCATTTGCAGATACAATTTGTGTCCAGTTGGCAAAGTAAGACTTGAACCATTGTAAATCTGTATTGTGAATGCCAAATACATGCTGGAGACGGTAAAGTAATATATCATGGTGTATTGTGTTATTTAATTCCATTGAAAATAATACAAATATATATTGGATTTGAAAGTACATTACCTTGTTGGCAAATAAAAAAAAAAAAAAACACAAATAAGGTACATTTAAAATAAACGTTTTGTTTCCATCTTTCTTCATTTATCTCAAATGCATATATGGAAATAATCATATAGCTTCATCACTTATTTTTGTCTTATCAGTTCTTACCATTTTCAACTTTATGGCTTGAAGAGTCAGGGCTATGTGTACCTCGCGGACTTGATATGATGTTGGCTATCAGAAATGAAACGAAAACAAAAATGAACAATACGGCATTGGGTACAGGAAATTGTTGTAATTATCTCAGTTATTTATTTTCAATGAACATTAAAAGGTGTATTTTATGTACCAACGAACTATATTAGCAATAATGCATGGCATGGCACGCCCTTTATTGCATTCCGTCTTTTAGAAATTAAGGCTAAATGATCCTTTGTTATATTTTAGTTTAGTAAAGGAAATGTGGGTAACACCTTCATAGTGTCTATCTGCATTATCAACAGAGGAACATAATTCTTGATATTAGGGGTATGGTGCTCGCATAAATATACCCGTCCAACTCCATAATGGAGCTGAGTCTATGGTAAAGAATGACATTAGCTGTCCGAAAATAGTTAGATTATAGTGTTTTGTCAACATTCATATCGTCTACTGATGGGTTTAACATGTGCCAAGTTTCACAGTAATTAACTAATTTAGCATCAGCTGTGCAGACGAATGGCTATATGGTAATTGTTAACATTAAAATTCTAAATAAGAGAGCAGGATTTTTTTTTGATATTCGCTTTGTCATATTAAAACCATAACAATTACCGAATTATAGGAATTCATTAAAAACAATGGGACATGTTGCTAAACACACACACACACACACACACACACACACACACACACACACACACACACACACACACACCAAGTAACATCAGCTGGGCAGAGTAATGGTTATATGGTGATCATTAAAATTATAATTGTAAAAATGTATATATTAACAATTGCACGAAACCTTTACGTTGATAACGACAAATTTAAAATTAAATTTACAAAAGTCTGTCCGTCACTGTGTCCAGAGAAATGGTCAATAGCTCTTTAAAAACAATTTGCATCTGTTTATGATGGCAATAACACGTATTAAGTTTTAAAGCGACCCATAATTTCATTTTGAACACCAAATGACTAGTAGCGTTAATAATAATCACTCAATTAAACCACGAAATAAAAAGCATTAACACCAACAGAAGTCGTGAGAGCAGCATGGTTCCTTGATATTTGCTTTCTCCATATTAAAACGATAATATTTACCGAATTTTATAGCAATTCATCAAAACATTGGACAAATTGCTAAAAACAAACAAACAATGAGGACAGTAAATCTAACAATAAATTGACGAGGAAAGTGATTGGATGTCAGGTGATGACCGTTATATTTATTATGTTTCAAGACAATTCATCAAATATTGCGAGAGTAGTTACTCAATTGCGAGACTCAAGGAAAGATGGACTAACGGTCAGGAGGATCACTATATTTTCCTTTTGCGGTGGTATAAAATCACTACTTGTTTGCAGACCTATCGTTTCATCGGTTGTACCGAAATGATCAGAAGGAAACACATAATTCATTTCAGTAGAGTAAGGGTGAAAAATGCACCAAAAATATGTCGAGTTACTGGTATGCATATATGACAAAGCGCTTAATGACACCACAATGCATGTAGTGTGCACCAAACCTTTTGTACACACAATCCACAAGCGTAAATAAACCAGAACGTGCAAAGTATATAAAAAATCACTCAGTATGGATCATAATTTCACTACAAAAAGTAAATTTATTTGTAAGCCCAATCGATACGAGTCTTAATTGGACAAACATATTCTACGTTCTTTTCAAATTGTTTTCTTTCCTACGTGATTTAAGTTTGAATATTTGTTCATCATCGGAGGAGAGTACTGAACGGGCATAAACAATCAATGGAGCAGACAAAAGGATATACACATCCATGCAGAAAAAACAAACGTTGTAACTTGTGTTCAATACCCAGACGCCCTTATTCGATTTGAGTGGGCCATTTAATACATGGAAATAAAATACAATTCGAACTGTCGTACACCAGAACTCTAAGAGAGAGAGAGAGAGAGAGAGAGAGAGAGAGAGAGAGAGAGAGAGAGAGAGAGAGAGAGAGAGAGAGAGAGAGAGAGAGAGAGAGAGATTTATTATCACTGATATTACAGTTATGGTAAGTTCAATAATACTTGCAATATTTATAATTAAATCATTCCCAGTTCTGGCAATCGATAGAGGCAATTTCGTCCAGACTTGCTGAGTATCTAACTATTTGCAACAGTCCGAAAATGTAGTTAGGCCCCATGTCTACATTTATAACAAAGTTTCTGAGAACAAAGGCAAAATTTCAAACAGAAAGAAACGACTAATCTTTCTGATTAACTTTAGCAAGTGGCAACACTTGCATAATATACATGTCAAAATTCTAAACGATAATTCTTGGTCTTATCTTTAGAAAGCATATAATCACGAAATCAAGCGAAACAAATTATGTCGGAAATAAATTATTGTGCTCGAGAATTTTGAAGAATACAAGTGGTTGTGTTACAATACGTAAATTATGAGTTTGAGGCCCGACGTTGTTAATGACCACGTGTCTTCATATTCATGCAGTGGTTGGATAACTACGGTGTCCCTGCTAGTTCCATCATCACACAGGGTTGATTCTTCAATGGATTGACGTCCCATTAGGAGTAAACCATGTCCTCTTTATGCCATGAATGCGAGAATAAGCTAAATTTATTAAACCAATAGTAGAGATTTATAATCATAAAATTATATAAACATGTCAATTTATGATCTTAATATAACCGTGTAGGTATAAAAAGACATTCAAGTATTTTCAAAATGAGTTTTTTTAAATAATACTATTCATTCGCAAGATTGATTTAATAAAATTAAAATTGGGTAAGAATTCATAAGTAGAGTATACAAGATTGAATTATTAAAAACTATTTACCTGGAATGCCAAGAAATAATGCATCTAAAAGTAACTCCTGGTCATCCCAGGCAAAATAGGCTCCCTTGTCTGACCATGTTAGTTCCTCTAAGATGAGATTGAAGGTCATATCATTTAACACACAGCTGTCAATGCGATCCCAATAGTCTTGCGAGTGATTGGTATATGTACAGCTCTTACGTGCAACATCATAGATTATATAATCCACGTAATCGAAAGCATGACTCTTGCCAATTTTAATTGAAGAAGTGTTGGTGTTAATACACATAAAAGGCAGGATCATCGGTTTAGAAACTTGTCCATTTAATATGCGACCTAGAAAAAGAACGAAATAAAATGGAGTTATGAAAAGGAAAACAGAACCGAAGATCATGCTAGTATTTATAAAATATCTGGTCTCATATTATCGACTCATATTACTGTCTTCATTTTTTCGAGAATAAATTATTTTTTTTTTAAATTTAGGTTTTTGTTAGCAGAACTGATGAACACATTAAGGTGTTAAGAGGATGCAGAGGCGATATGATCTGTTGGAGACACCGCGGAATTAGATCAACTCGTTATAAGTTTTAGTTCCGTCCATGCGACTAATGTTTGCGGTTTTGAGCTAAGTACTTATAGGTGGGGCCCGTGTTTAAAGCTGTAAACTGGTATTAGCATCCGTAGTGAGGATACCATGTACGTATTAGGTTGACTCGGCTGCAAATGCAATCCAGCATATGTTGGCTAGTTAGCTTTGCTTCATAACGACATCCCAGTTGTAGATGGACACCAGCATCAGCTGGGCCATTTGATTTCATGTATCTTATCATACCAGTTGTAGTATCCTTTTTGGTTATTAACCTGTTTCAATTCAGTCGTCTGTACTACCATCACATGCTGGTTAGGTAACCTTGCTGCATCTTCTCATTACAGTTATAACTGGACAGCAGCATCTTCTAGGCGGATAACATATTGTGGATTGGGGTCATATTTAGCGTCATTTGAGCACTCTAAACAGCTACTCACCAGGCAAACGCCGTATGGTCCATTAAGAGGGACTTGTTGAACCATAAAAATAGAAACTTATGTATGTAAAATAAACAATGGATTTGCATCCGGCAAACGTATTCTAAAAGTATCCTACCCATACATCAAGTGAATGAACAAACCATATTTGCTAAAATAATATCGTTGATGAAAAAAAAGAAAACATTAGATCTACTAAGAACTAAGAAACGAGCTAACAAAATTGTCAGCTAGCGCGAAGTGGACAAAAATCTTATTACGGCACATCATGAAATTTTCTGTGGATATCATTGTTTACAATCTGACATGTATTGATAGACAATAAGACTAATAAACTGAAACTTGACCTATTTACATGTCTAGGTAAGGTAAACCACACGTGTTTATAACATAGTCCAATATTCAAATACATCTATCCCAATGAAAACTCGCCAATCCCCAGTCCAATATCTCTTATATATATATATATATATATATATATATATATATATATATATATATATATATATATATATATATATATATATATATATGCTATTTTACGTGCATACAAGAGCATTAAATCAATTAGTTTTCTCAATATTAAGGGAAGTTGAAAAGAATACATACGTGTGACAAGAATACTTCGTTTTCCTTTCTCCAAGGAACCTTCGAAAACTGTGTAATTTCCACTGTCCATAAAACTGACATTTAGTAATAGAAATGTGATAGTGTCATTGTTCATGTTTATGTCTTTTATTCTGCCAGTGTAATTCCTACTAACTTCTATGTAGCTGTCTTTGTTCGTATTCGGCACGATGATAATCATATGAATGTCACGTAGCTTGTTTGTAAAACCAGAGAAGTATATCTCGAAACTCTTCCTTCCATCAGTTGGAATTTTGTCAATGAGCACAGTTGCATTATCTCCATGATTGTATATCTCCTGTTTCGAATATGCTGGAATAAAATAATGCTAATTTAAGTTAAATTTAAAATGGAAAAACAGTATTTCACTATATTCCATTAAATTTGATGTAATCTTAATTTTACATTTAAGCGCATATGTAATAGCTCAGTTTCATCGATTCATCTATATTTAAAAGGATAAATCCATTCATCCCGTCATCGATCTATTCGTTCACGTATCCATCGATTCATTCATGTTATAATTGTTATCGATGCGGAGGCACTACTATGGTATTTTTGTAAAATAATGAATGCTTTTTATTATCTGCACATGTTCCTGACTGAAATCTACAACACCTTTCAAATTAAATGATTTTAATTCTTTCAAGGTTCTAGTTGGATGACGTTCAGACATACTAGCAATTATATCCATTTATACAAATCACTAAAAAATACATTTTACTTGATAGAAATGTTATAGTAAATATTTGAAACAATGGTTTTAGGAAATTGTTAAATATTTAGCAACGTCACGGAATCCCCGATACTGTTTAGGTTGCACGGAACCGTTGAAATGTATATGAATGTTAGGTAATTAATGATATCTGGTAGAACAAAAAACAAATCGTAGCTTTCTAGCAGTTGTTATGGTAAATCTGTTATATCTTAATGGAGAGTGACTGTGTTGAAAACAGAATTTTTTCAGTGCCTTCATATTAAGGAAATTCGAAAAGGAAATCTTGTCTATCAAACTTCCTTGTTTGGTAGTACATATACGTCTATGATCACATCTATCTCATGTTGACATTTAGCAAATACCAATGTTTTCGTTGTGATAAAAGTACATTAATTTGTCCTAAAAGAAGCACTATGAAACTAATATTAAGTTTAATATTGTTTGTATTATTATTAAGTTTAGTGTGTTTCTTATGAAAACACTCCCTCTATTTTGGATCCTTATTATCCCAAGAATATGTTGAAGTACATAATTTCTATGAAGTCAACATGAAAGTTCGACATATAACTGAAACATTTATTGCAAGGTTAGCTGTCTGGGTATTACCTGCTAGTAGGGCTGGGTTTGTAGTTATTACTTTGTTATATGGATAGTTGAATAGTTACTATTCTATTTTCTACCCATTTATCTTATTAAGATCTGTACTAATTCCGTAGTGTTTTAAATTTGATGAATGCCTCAGATAAGAATGAGGACTTAACACAAAACAACGTGGAATTGACAATAATTGTATTAACATTTTCATTCTTGTCAGCCTTTCTGTGCATTATCATTTATGTTTTAAATAATAAATCACGCCATCTTTTTCATCTTCAGTCCTAATAAATCATAATACTGTTATGTGCTTTTACTTTGCAATGTTGATTAGTTATTTTGTTTTGAAATGTTTTGAATCTAATCATATGATTTTGTAATGTAACATTGTATGTTGGACTTGACTTTGTATGAAATGAAATTTATTTTCTACTTGACCTGAGGGCAAGTAGAGGATTACATAATCTTGTGATTGGAAAGAGTATTTATTCGTTCTTAAGATGTAGCAAAATTAATTAGTATTATTGTTGTGTAGAAGAGTTAATTTAGGATGAAATTTATTTTTTCAAATTTTTTAAGTGAATTTGTTCCCGAAAAATAGAGTGCTCATAAAATATCATATTCTTGGGTAGAGACTTTCACTATGATTTGTAGTGAATTATATTTAACAAAAACTGACTGTTGATACAAAAACAAATTACAGGCTTCCACAGACAAATCAACACCTTCAGCTTTCGATTTAGGTTTGAATTTTAATTAAATTCAGAACTTTAAATTATGAGGGTATGTATCTGCTAATCTAGGATTATGTTGGGATTTCGCAATTCCATAAGATGATCCCTCTTTTCGGTTACTTACTTGAAGAGAATATATTTGTGAGAATATACTTTCCTAATTCTTTATCACTTAAAACTATTTATAAAATATTTCGTGTTGTCATATTTGATCATATCACAATTAGAATGAATACAGTAATAGTGTGAGAGAAACAAATGCATAATGGCGGACGTGTTTCTTCCTCTCAGAATGATGCTTAGTTTGCTTACAAATGCTGGTGAATAAATTTCAAATATAGATATAAATTTATCTATAGTGCATTGGGGATATAACCGTTTTCGACAATATATATATATATATATATATATATATATATATATATATATATATATATATATATATATATATATATATATATATATATATATATATGTGTGTGTGTTAGTGTGTGTGTGTGGGTTATGATCAACTTTGAAATTCCATTAAAACGTATGTATTTGAAAAGCAGACACTTTCGTTCCGTATTTGACTAAAAGCTGTTAAATCGTGAAGTAGAAAATAAGAAATGTATGAAAAGATAAAGAAATAATGTTTTGCTTGTGAGATATTTTGGCATTAAACTTTTACTCTGGAATCTGACTGGAGATATGCTTTGTACTTAAGTGTGTTTGTAAATGAAAAGTGACTATATTTGTGATTGATATGTCAATATTTATAGGAATATTTTCTATGTAGGCGATTGACAATAAAATAGTCAGGCACCTGATTTATAGTAAATAGCCAGCTTTACCAGTTTATATCATTCCATGCCGTGAACATATATTGCGGCAGTACTAATTACGTTTTCTCAATATTTTTACATATAATAGTTTCCTTAAACATATGCAACTAGACTTACCTTTTGTTTGACATGTCACAAACACCACCAGAAAAACGCATATCGTGGTTACAGTTTCCATTATTTTGCAAACAACTGTAGCTCCCAAAAATATTAAAAGTATACAACTATAATTAAATCCTGAAGAAGCAGTCGGTCCCGTTGTAATATTTATTACAGGCTTTCCTCAGGATCACAGATTGTAGAAATGAAAAGATTTCATCACTTGTCACAAAATAATTTTAGAAACGTTTGTCGCTAAATCCAATTCTTAGGAATTGTAGACATTGAGAAATAGAGCGAGATACGAATACCACACAACAGCATATCAGAACAATAACAAATGAACATTTGACTAAGTAACGATGTATGATACGTTTCGGAAGTGAAATAGTGAAGCTCATGATGTTGGTGTGGGACATATCAAAAGACGACTGCTGAAAAATGTCTGTCATACTGTTATAGAAGTTGGACTATATCAGTCATATTATCTAGGAGATAAAGGTTCCTGTTTTAATGTTTTCTTTTGTAACGCTCGTCCAGATCCCTTGAGTTAATTCCGCTAGCTTTTAAGTTATTTCTGTATACTCAATTAATATGTCTTCGACCATAAATAAGGAACTAAATAAATAATAAAAATTCTCTCAAACAGGTGCTTGAATAGATTGAGGCAATCCATATGTGCTTATGCTTTCGTTTTGTTCCTTAACTTACAATGTCTGAGAGTGGAAGTAAACTCACAGAAACATACTTTGTATAAATTTTCTCTCAAGCGTCAATGAAATGTGTTTCAGACACGAATTTTCTGGCTTTATAATTTCATTCTTGCTGTATTGCTTTAGTATGTACCATACGAAATTTCTTCGATACTATAATTATCGAGAACTGATACATTCGTGATCAATTTATAACAGAAATGTACATAGAAGTTATACTTTGTTTGTAACAGTGGTATTGACATCATAGATATGTGAGTGATCATTATAAAACTATGCAATATGTTTTAATGATACAAATTAAAGTTACAATATATTTTGTAAATCACGTGCACTAAAACTGCACACAAAAAGGATAAGACCACAATATTTGAAACAATATAAAACTTAATTTGCTGTCCACGAAATCTATTGTAAGATATATCTGTGTGACCAATTCATTACACTGAAAATAAATAAATATGTAGCTAATACGTTCCATTGAAACAACATGAAAATTGATTCAGGAAATCCAGTCTTGTCTTCGTTTTCTTCCATAACGTTTAACGTGTGAAACTGTAAAAAAACATCCGAAAAATATGTTTTATATACTTTGTGAAGCTTCAGAAAACATATTTTAAGGCAATTATTTACAGGGTTTTTCATTTCGTGCTTGCTGTATATCCATGGTATATACGACACCACATTTGATCCCTACACAAATTATCGCGTTCTGATATATTCTTAAGCAATGTAGATCATAAATGTACATGGAGGTTTTACATTGTTTGTAATAGTGTTATTTAGATCATATAGATGTTTATGATCATTATAAAACTATAAAATATATGTTTTAATGAGACAATTTAAATATGCAGTATATGTTGTAAATCACAAATCACACAAAAAGAATACAAGTCCACAATAATTGAAACAATATAAAAATTAATTTACTGTCCATAAAATCTAATTAGTTCAACATTAAATTAACACAAATAAACTAAATTAAAAATTGCTTTTGTGCAGTCATGTTAAGTGGCAGAAGTCGAACACACGGACGAACATACAAGTTGACACTCATTCGTACGTACATAGTAAAATAGAAATTTGGAAAGGACACAACGAAAGTAGATAAGCTGCCAGCAGTTAGGGATGGGATGATTTGCGTTAACATCTGAGAGCAGGAAATGAAAGTACAACTGATTACAATCTTCACTAAGATATATTGATATAGAATACAATTATCGCACAATGTCACTAAAATAATGAGTTCACCAAGACAACCTACATTAAACAATGTTTTTTGTTGTATATGAAAATGCAACATATGAAATAGACCTTTAGGCAGGAAAACCAAAATGACTTCATTATATAAGAAACAATCTAACGAAGACTTTATGTAGCGAAAGAAGGTCCGGAAACCCCGTCTCTCCACCCTTCAAACACCAGTCACGAACCAAACACTATAAAAAATAAGTACAAAAAAGAACCAACATGCGAGAAACGCATGTGGGAGCGTTTGTCAGAATCTTCCTGTGAGTTGATGGTACTTGACCGAGAATCTTCAATGTTCTTCCTCCACCATGTGCTAAGAAATGGCGTTAAACCCATAAACCAAATAAAAGTAATTTACTTATTTCCCATACAAAGCTTTAACATAAAATTTTTAGAAACCTCGCCAATTTTGATTTTTCTTTCCCTAGTTACCATTTGATATATCAGAGTTTGAGAAATTATAAGTGAAATTTGCGGTCGATATTACAGAGACGCATACATTGGTGTTAAGCTTGAGTTGTATGTAAAAAAGAAAAGGAAATATGAGGAATACGGAAGAGTTCAGTCGACGTCTGTAAGATTTAATTTCCAGGTAATTGACATCTCACCTCTGTTGTCTCGGGATTAGGCGATATAGGCATGTGAGAATTCTTGACAGGAGCTTCCCAGTGATCGGTTGTTATTATTTGCTCATTTGAAGTACTCTTAATGCATCAATTATACTGTTAGCCATGTAAATCTGTGATGAAAAATGGCATGAAACCCACAAGCCAACTAAAGTTATTAATTTATTTGTAACGCAAAGATGCAAGATAATAATTTATTCTTAAAAAAAATGTTCCTTTCGCTACATATAATGCTTGATAAGAGAGTTAAAAATCATGTACGGAATTTGCCGCTAATGAGAAAATTTGATTATAAACTTGATGTAGTTTCTGAATAAAAGATCAGAAAAGGAAGGTAAATAATGATACGCAAGGATTCAGTCGAATGTGAGAAAGAGTTAATGTACCAGAGACCATTTGTACACTTGTAAGATGTAAACATGTTGAGAAATTATGTCATTTATTTGACCTTTTTCTTTGATTAAGTAACTAAATAAATCAATACATTTTCGTTTGAAATAATACCCGCATTCTGAGATATAACAAGTTCTGAGAGTGTTAATAAACTCGTAATATTCCTTTAGGTTAGAAATTTCTTAGGTTTGACAGGCTTAAACACTGCATGGTAACTACATTTATATTGTGTGTAAGATATGAAATGTTTACTCTGCAGAAATTAAGGAAGACTGATAAATTTATTTCTAGAAAGTGGAGTGACATGTACTGTTAAGAATAAAAACCTGGTGTGGACCTCATTTCTAACCTGGCTTCAGAGTTGTAAACAAGCTTTTAAAATGATTGGTTGGTTCCAAGGACATTATGGAGCTTTGTTATTATAAATCTTTCTATTTTTAGTTGGTCATACGGTGTGTACGTGATTTTATGAACGTAAATTTGTTCTAAAAGATTCTAGTCGATCATGTGACCCATTTCTTGTTTACGTAAAACAGGTATATAAATTATGTTTTGGAGCGAACTATTTAGTAGAACTTGGGCTGTTAGAATACTAATTTGTGTGTCGTTTTGAGTTATTTTAAATTACCTTGTATTTGAAATTATTTCAATTCATTTGGATCAAGAGGATTTTCTTTGTTATTTATAAGGAAAGTAATTATGCTCATTAAATTCCATTACCAAGAACTGACTTCATCACGTGACATCGTCTTCCATCTTGGATATTTCACTAAGATTCAAACTTGCAATTATTTCGACATTTTATTGCCATGACTTTTGCAATTTCTCTAATGGATAATATTTTGAAATATTTTTGGATTAATTTTGGAATTGATTCTTAAAACTGTAAGTTTATTTTTCTTTTCTGGAAAACATTTGCGCTCAATAAATTGTTTATTTAGCTTTTGCATGCTTGTTATTTTCACTCTTTCTATGTTACTGTTTATTCGAGCCTAAACACGTAGCAATATATGCATCCTAAACCTTTTTTATATTTCAAATGTTTGCGTTCATTGGTAATACAAATTTTGGCACCGAGGGACGAATAAACAAACAGACCAAGTTACGCACGCAAAAACCAAAATATAGAAATGACATACTTAGCACTCCCTGGAACGAGTGATGGGCTTGGCAAGGGGTAATAACCATAATCAGCAAATGTATAGATAACCTAACTTACTCTAATCATGGTCAATGTTTATGGTTGATGAATATAATTATTGCAACATCGTGTGAGTCAGTCAAGAAGAAATGGAATAGAAAATACTGCTGGGTTAAGACGAATGTATGGAATTTTTATTATGACCAGGCCATTATGCAATTTTTCGAATAATTAAACATACAGATCTGCTGTAGCAAGTAACAAAACTTGAGATTATTTACTAGATAACGGGTCTGTAACTTGATGATACGGATTGAGAAAAGACTATATCGGGGACTTTCAAAGCAATTTAGAGATTTAGATGTTTAGTAATAATATTATTGAAAAAATAACTAACTAATTGATATACCAGAATGATGAACACTGAGGTAAACAACTGATCCTAACTCCAACGAATCATAAGATGTAACTTAAACTAGTATTTAACAAGAACGAATGAATGGAAACTGTAAGCAAATATGATTGATTCACTTAAGGATTCATCACTATGTACGATGAACGATCAGAGATGAAAATAATCCTGTTGCATCTACAAGCTAAGGTATGAAAGTGTGCATTTACACAACTGTTACCGAGTTCTGATTATTCACCAAGATTGAACAATGAACACAAGTTAGATTTTAACTGAGTTTTACTAATAAATTCAAAATCGGATAGATAACTCCTAACGTCCAGTAACTGACAAATACGTTTTTTTTCAGTGCCACTGATTTGTGGGATGACCAAGGAGTCACAACTCACAGAATAACTCACCCATTCTGCCAAACGATCATTCAAGATATCTCTTGTTCACTGCAGACCAACTCGTTACTTTGATTTGTTCCTTCACCAAGAAATATCCACTATCTATCGCTGAGGCTATGTCAACACCGACAAAAGAACACAGTATATACAAAACCTTACCGAATTATACAACTCTGCATTCACGTTTTAAGCTCTACAACCACAAGCACACTCAAACTTCACTCCCAAAATCACAAACCTCTACAACTGAAGATCGCTTGCGTAAATAAGACAGTTCGCAACGAGACAAGTGACATTACTGCCTATCTGATTTAGGTTAATAAGTACCATGACAATGGTATGACATTACAGCGTGACTAAAGTACATAAGCGTCATGGACAATGTCAAATCTACGACCAGAGAGCCTAATATTACAAATTTTCTCAAGCAGGTTTTTCACTCGTGCAGCACGGCTTGAAACGAACTCAATATTTTGAAACAATGTTAGACATAAATAAACCAATGTTGGAAAGCCTAACATCTGAGTTTAGGTAGGTTTGTACTCGGTGATATAGTTTTGGGAGAAAAAAAAAGATCAATGAGATACAAAAATCTTATGAAAACGTCGTGACAGAAATGACAGATGTTACATTTGGCAAGAGGTCTGAAAAAATAAACTTGCTTAAGAGGCTTTATGAGTCTGGGTCCAAATCTCAGTTTAACCGAAATATCTAAAACCGTAACCTTTCTTTAATTTGAATATTTAATATTAAGATGAAAAAGGATATGCTGCCAATTTTTGTACGACAGAAACTGAAGTTTGCAATTGTATCATTCATTGTACAGAGAAAGTTATGAACCTTAAATGATTTTTTGCTAATAAAAGCTGATGTCTTAGAATAAATCTCTAATGAAATAATAGAACGCAAAGGCAGGATATGATATAGCGTACTTAACATCAAAACTGATAATCGTGTCAAAGTGTTTCACTAATACGTTGTATTATGTCGCCTTTGGCACTGAAACATAAACGGCATATTTATCTAATGATGATCATCTTGTACATCTTTTATTAGTTCTTTTTCAGAGTTCATTGCTTTCATGTAGTAGTAGTAGTAATAGAGAAGTGTGGACTCTGGTTCACTTAGCTCGTAGAGCGAGCATAGCATACCCCATGGATCTATTTTATACTAAGTTGTGAGGATATATCGCATTTTGTTTTCTTTATGGATCACTGCGTCACCATGGAACTGGATTGTGGGGTTTCAGGTTCACCTTTGTGAGACTTTGTGCCCATGAGCGAGAGTGGGAATGCCATTGGTGGAGTAACATTTGTCATCAAAACGATTTAAATGATACAGTGTACCACGCTACTGCATCTCATTTGGTTGTGACGGATGTTTTAAAATCTTCTTTAGTATCTTTTATGGCATTGTCTTCGTCAAGGGTGATACAGTACATTTTAGACCAAAGTCCGATGAATTCGGCGTGGCGTTTGCCATGCGATTCACTTTTTAATTTCCCAAGCACTCTTGCATTATTGTCATCGCAGTGGAAGGGACTGTGCTGTGGATACAAACTAAGATCGATGAGGTGTCTGTATTAATATATGTATGTCTTCATAGACAATGTCGGTTTTAATTTCGCCGGCGATATTCGAGCTTTTTCATCAACACGACAGTCCACAATTCCTCAGACCGGTTCCTGCTGTTGTTGCTGAAGCTTTCTCTCAGTTCTCTTTGCTGCTTCTGAAGTCTGTACTTCTTCGTCTATTCTTCTATCTCCTTTTTAATTTCCTCTCTGAAGAGGTCTTGTATCATGTCTTCGGTCACTTTTAACATTCTGACTTTGTCTATATGTTCAGGTTTTGGTATCAGACTTTGTCTGACACGATGTAAATTAACTTAAGCTACGTTCAGCTTAGCTAGTCCTGAAAACATCCTCATAGGATGATGGATCAACAATGGATGGTCAGACGTCTTCTTCTTTGTTTGAATTAACGAATTACGTACATGTACCTCGAATGTATGACTGCACAGCTGTCTGTTAATTGTTCCTATGGAAAGAAATTAGTGCCTCGTTCCCCAAGCGTTTATGTGCCCAAAGGGCACTGTTAATTTGGACTTGTGAATATACCAGTCATATTAACTAGGAGACTCTGATTTAGTTACTGTTGTAGTGTTTTCTTTAACTCTACTACCTTTTAAGTTATTTCTGTGTGCTCATTTTGTCGACAATAAATAAATACTATGTAAATAAAAAAAATTCTTTCAAACAGGTGCTTGAATTGCTTTAGGCAATCCAGATATGCGTTTCTTGTTTCATAATTTATAATTTATGAGGGTGCCAATAAACTCACACAAACGCATTTTGTATAAAATTTACCCTAAAGCTATGATGAATTTTGTCTCAAAGCATTGTGTTTATAAGTTTATGCTTACTGAATTTCATGGTATATATGATACGAAATTTCTTCGATATGCAAATTATCGAGGACTGTTATATTCCTAAGCAATTTCTAACATACATATACATGGAAGTTTTACATTTTTTGTAACAGTGTTTTTATACATCAGAGATGTGGTTGGTCATTAGAAAACTATGAAACGTTATGTTTTAATCATAAAAATGAAAGATACAATATTTTGAGTTTCTCGGGTATATTTCCATTTCAACCAGAAAATATACAAATCTAAAATGGTTGAAAGAAATATAAAAATTGTATTTGGTGTCCTGAAAATCTAATTAGTTCCTCAATAAATACAAACATATATACTAAAGTAATCACTTGTTCAAATATCATTTTGTGCAGTCGTGCTGAGTGGCTCAAAGATAAACGGACAAAAATACAGATTTACCAACATACGCTAGGACGAAGCAAAATGAAAACTTGAAAGGACATACTAACGTTTAATGCTGTAAGCAGTTAGTAATAAGGAATATTAAGGTTAACAGTTGGCATCAGGAAATGAGAATGCAACATAATCGATTACAATCTTCACTAAGTATATTGTTATGGAACACAATTATCACACGTGACTGAAAATAATTCATTTGACAAGTCATGTATCAAAGTCGAATGAAACAATCACTGACAGACAATTTATATTAAACTATGTCTGTTTTTGATCAAAAGGAAACACATGAAACAGAACATTTATCATAGAGTCATCTCTTTTGGCCTGATGCCAAGACTGGTTTAATTGTTTAATAAAGAATGCAACAAATACTTTTTCATATTGATACAGCTAGAAATTATCATTTTTCGTGATTATTCCCCCAAAACCGGTCCCTCAATTACTCAAACTAAATCTCGCACAACAAACAGAAATATGGACAAGAAAGAGACAACAAAGCAAAATGATAACTTTGTTCTTTTAATGATAAGTACATAATAATATCAACAAATATTTTTTTATTTTCTTTCTCTTTATGGATCTAATTACATCTCAGTTAATTATTAAACGTTTGTATTTATATTGTAGCCATGGGTGGCTTAGTAATGTAAGTCGCTCGCCCTTACAGGTCACTTACATTTAACCGCTGTATGCGTTGTATCGAACTTCTGTGTTATTCTTTTCATTTCCTTTTCCGATAATGTGTTCAGTCTGTACAAAATCAAGAATAACACCATATGATTACGTCATCTTGTCATCTATGTCAGATTCTAAATATGATTTTTGAACATTGATATTGAAAATGGAAATTAGTGAAAGAAACATTTAAACTGTTGAGAAGGACAAATTATTTTCTTTTAGCTTTGCGTTAGACATAAATACATAACTTTGGTTGATTTCAAGTCTTTTTTTAAAGGAAAGGTTCCTTAAACGTAGGATGTATTTTTGATGTTAAACAAACAAACATATCCTACCATACCTCCGAGTTTATTTCACAATCACGAGAACGTTCATAAAGTTATAAAGAATATGTAACATCGACCTTGTATAAGATTGTCAAATTTGAATCACATTTACACTTACAAATGCTAAGGTATGAGCAAATTTACTTGTAGTTTTCCATGTTTACGTCGATAGGACTGTACAGACACAGACACACAGACACACATACACACATACGTATATAAATACACACACACATACTTCCATACATACATACATACATACATACATACATACATACATACATACATACATACATACATACATACATACATACATACATACTTACATACATAGAGATAGACTGAAAGACATACAGACATACATACATACAAACATGCATCCATACATCCATACATACATGCATCCATCCATACATCCATCCATCCATACATACATACATACATACATACATACATACATACATACATACATACATACATACATACATACATACATACATACATACATACATACTTACATACATACATACATACATACATACATACATACATACATACATACATACATACATACATACATACATACATACATACATACATACATACATGCATGCATGCATGCATACATACAGGTAGTCAATTCATGGCTAAGCAAGTACCATAATTCCATCAAGATATTACAACCATTTGTTTCTTGAACCTGCAATTTCCCTTTGGAAACACAGTTGTTTGTTTACAAAGATACTTCTGTATGTATTTTCTGGAGGCAAAAGCATCAGTAGTCGAGTATGTAACTTTTAAAGCAAACAGGAGTCGTGTATTATATAGTCAATCATTTATAGAGCTAAACTGGAAATTAAGATTAGGCAGCCATTTTGAATTCGACGTTTCAGCTGTGTAACGTTTTCGTCTGTCTTCACTTTGATAGAAATACCTTATTACAAAACGAGTCTATTTGTAACGTGTTATATGTATTTTGTCGAGAATTATAATAGGTTGCAATCTGTATGACTTCTAAAACAAACGAATATAGGTCTATCATGTATAGGGTTATCTGGCCTCTAACAAGAAATTGGATCACTTATCAACATTTGCTGTTTCAAATGTTATTTAAAGATGTCTGCAGATATCAGATATAGTGATTTACTGACTAAACAGAATATTATGTACAACAGGTACATATACAAAATAGTTCTCACCGACAACCCGATGATCCCATTTAAATAAGTACAATATTTCTAGTCTCTGTATGATCTATGCATAATCCCTTAGTTGCCTATTTCACGAAAACATTTATCAAATTGATACAAGACTGTATGTATAAGAAGGGTATACAACATAATTTAAATGCCTAATGAACAAAACAAATTTCGCTATCACGTATTACCACTCTACAATCCCTGAGCAAAACAGGCGGGACTAATCCCCACCAATCTCCTGATTGAATGAAAGAAATCATTATAAAACGAATTATGCACGTTTATAAATATAAATGATAGCACTAAGCGTATTTATTACGCCTTGATTCGTGTCATAATTAAAGTTAAATTCAGTATCACTGTTTGATTGCCTTGATGACCTACTAATATCAGCTTTTCTGAAAGCAAAACTATTTTCCTATATCTTTTAATCATGATTCCCATAATATTAATGATGAAGTTGAAGAAGAAATAAATGTAGGCGGCCGTTTGGTATATTTTTCTGTGGCATTGAAGGACAGCGAGACATTAACTTTAAGCTTCCCTATCAAAGACTTTAAGAGGACAAAATCGTTGTACTCAACAGGCAACACACCATTCATATTTTTTTTAATTGAGGCAGGTGAGAAATATCATAAAAAATGGTCTGTGTGCGTGTGAAGATCTTGTTTGTTAATAATCCCCCACTCACTTAATTTTGACAGGGTATATTACTTTTGAAAATTGTAGAGCACATTCCAAAAGTATATTTTTTATATATCGTTTTGCGTAAGATATCTATCTATCTATCTATCTATCTATCTATCTATCTATCTATCTATCTATCTATCTATCTATCTATCTATCTATCTATCTATCTATCTATCTATCTATCTATATATATATATATTATATATATATAGAATACGGCGTGTATCCTAATGAGTGTGTATTTTCGTCAACCTCCTTGGATTCCTGGTATATATATATATATATATATATATATATATATATATATATATATATATATATATATATATATATATATATATATATACTAGGAATCCAAGGAGGTTGACGAAAATACACACCCATTAGGCTACACGCCGTATTCAAATCGAATCTTGTTATTATTTAGGTTAGAAGATAATTTCCTCCACATAAAGCAGATGGAAACGTTTATAACTGTAAGGTGTCTTAGAAATTAAACTGTTCTGTCTTTGTCATCTTAGATACATTTGTTTGTATATTTTAACATATTCATGAGTAAAATATGGCAAATGCTTCAAATAAGTCAGATGACACTAAGTTTAATGTCTTAATCTTCAACATCCGATGTCATAGAAATGCTTTCAATAAAAGTTTGTTTTTCCATATCTGAACAATTGTATGCAGAAATGACAGACAATGCGTCCATGCTCCAACACGCGTATTCATTGATTAATGTAAAAACCTCTTTAAAATATACTGACATACTGCTATATACTTTTTCACGTGACAAAAAATATTGTTTTGTAATGCACGGTGACTTTGCTAAATTGCTTTAATTTCTAAACATGGGCATATCATTTTGTGTGCAGAAGACGTGGTTTAAATCTCCTTATTCCGCTAACGTTCCTTTTGGGATGTAGTCTGAAATCTAACAAAATTAGAACGAGTAACGTACGTTCTCTTTGAATCACACTAGAATTTTGAGTATTTTAAACGCATTTGTCGCATGTACATTGAGCCAGAAAAAAAGTTCAGGTGAATTCTTTTGTCTCTTGATGGTATTAAAAGTGAGAAAAACAGATACAGTCTACATATTGATCACATTTCGTTTTTGTGATCTGGTCGTCATTGAATCCTTTTGGTTTGTTTGTCAAATATATGATTATAAAACAAATGGTCAACTTGGACAACTCGGACACATAAATACGACATTGTTTATTTCCTTCTAATCCGTGAACATGTTTGTTAAGGGTACTAACATGCTGATATTACATTATAGTTCAGGCTAAAATCCTACTTATAATATTGTGAGAATTCATCGCTTTCGTCTGCGTTTTACAGTGCCATTCTAAATAAATTTGAATAAGACTAATTATTGTCTAGTAGTTTTGTATCCTGGTATTAGTAATATATATATTCATATGAAAAAACGTTTGACATAAGAGAAATTGAATGGCAGCATTTCCAGAAAGCTATCGTATCTTGTTATTGGACTATTTACCCATCATTTGCAAAAACGTGAAGATGTATTGACATCCTTATTAGTGATCAAAGCATAGAGTATTTTATTTGTGGATATATTAAACAAGACTTATATATTATAGTAGTTCAAATCCTCCGACAGATTGTGATATTCTAATTGGAAAGCAACTGAAGTTGGCAAGTATATTTCCACGTATCACACAATAGTTAGTAGCAAGTTTAAACAAAGTTGTTAATACTTTCATTTTGCCTATTTTTATGTCCTGATTAAAAATCACAGTTGTTAAAATGTTGTTCTCATAAAAGTGTACGAGTTTATTATGATAAAATCAAACCCCTTTAACAGGATCTGGATAAATACTTTACACCGACACTGATTCATATAACCACGCGTAGATGCCATAACCGAGTGCGTTCGACGAATCTGATACCATCGAGTATCCGTAAAAAACAACCCCAGCGGTTGTTTAAATACATCAATAAATGGGTTGTTGGTAAGTTGAAAGACGGACACTAGGGAAAATAATTGAATAGTGTATGTAAGTGCGACCGCAAATGTACTCGAATGTGATTGTTGGCTCCAAAAAACAATAAAATGTACAAAGGTGGTCCACAGATGATTGTGCAAAGCTATCTCAAATACGAACTGTACAAGGAATAGAAAATCGTTAAGAGTGACGTGAATTCGTAAACATGGAGAAAGCTATACGGCCCCAGAATCATAGGGTCGGTGTATCCCGAAGCATAATGGAACGTTTCACCCGCTTGATACCATGCGATCAATCAGCACTTACGCTTTTGGTCAAAGTACTGTGTAAACCAAATGACGCTTGATACTGATAAACGTGTCAACACAAATCTATTCTTTAGATCGTAGTATATCTTTAAAAGATTTTCGGCATCTTTGCATCCATTTTTTGTACGAGTATAATGTGCCTTTAATGAGTGTACGTGTGGCGTTCATACCTCCTTTAACGATCCATCTTACGATTAGTTCTCCCAGCGTTTAAAACATTGATATGATGGGATCAACGCAGGATCAGCGCAAGGGAGAGGTATATCACTTGGCTTTGCTTGGTTATTAAAATCACGTTATATATCTAGCATTGTAGCAGGACCACCTGGTGAATTCAGAGTCACAGCACACTAACCGAACAAATATCCTTTGTACAGTCAGTAGATCAGCACCTGCAATAAATCAGTATAATGTTATTCAAATATATGACATTTAGATGTGCTTGAAAGATTAACACAAGATTAAAAGAAATATGGATTTCTGGGGAAGCATAAGTATTTGAATTTTGGGGAAGTATCTAAATAATAGTGAACTATACAACAAAGTTCTGTATTAGCGAACAGTGCATGCTTTCAAAGTTATCTCCATGCACATCTGCATACTTTCACAGTCTGATTATCAGTTGTTTAATGCCATTTTGTTTTCAATTTCTGGTATCTTTGTTCATATACTGGATGGTGACTTTTCTAATCATCTGCTTTTCTAATCATCTGCTTATTAGCTAATCTTAGATAATAAGATACAGGCAAAAATTGGCTTGTGCTACCTTGTACATCAGGGCTGTTTGGAGGATCATGCAAAGTTTGGATGATATTTTCCTTCAAGGAGTCTGTCAAGATGGCAAATTTATGTGTTGATGCAATGTCATGGAGTTAATTATTATCTTGGGTACCAGTTGACAATAACTGTCAACACTTTGAAGGCATACAAATGTCCAGTGATACTAGCTGAATCAGTCATCATTATCTGGTTGAATTAGCCATTTGCATCAAACAAAAATGCATTTAAAACTATCTTGACAATCCAACTATCTCAAACAATTTGAGATCTTTGCTTGTTTCCTCCAATCTAAATTTTTTATATTTTTCTCTTGCTTTAGGTAAAAAAAAGTAAATCCATGTTTCTTATACTTTGCATCCTTACCTGTGACAAATCTCAAAACGTTCCTCAGCATGTCTTCAGAAAGACCTTTAATATACTTCTTCAGGTACTGAATAGTTTCCCTCTCTGCATTGGGCAAGTTATCTGTAACATCCAGGATCTGCAGCACTTTTTTTGTTGAGGGAGCCAGACATAAAAATAATTCACTAAGGTCTCCTGGTAGCAACGGTTGAAGATCCAAACAGAAAATATGATGGCAACATTCAGCAACAAAGGCAGGTGCCTGGATGAGTTCCTTGTGGGTCACCTGTTTCAGTATTGTAATAATGTTATCTTTGGTCGGTCTGTGACGCACATCATGAGATTCACAGCCTTCAAGTATATCGTCAAAGTTTACAGATTCGAAATCAGTTGAAGCTTGTATAAATACGTCTTTTTCCATGTCAGAAACATACTCCATAAATGTACTGACAAGACTGTCACTGTCAGTATGACTGTTGCCTGGACCATCCATTGCACTTGACAAAAAAGGTAAAGCAAGCTGAATGGGGAAATATCTCTCTTGTTTGTACCCAAGAATAATTATTCTGGCACAAGCTTTCCAATGTTTGTCAGTCATGATGTGAGAAATGGCTGGAACATGAATATGATTGCCAACTGTGCATATTTCATAGAATGTATGCCAAAATTCTGATAGTGCATCACGTAAAATACCACCTCTGTCCTCCCCAGCCTCTATTTGAACATTGGGTAATATCATTTCTACTTCAATGTTTGTGCCCCTTAAATCCAAACTACTATTTTCCAAGAAGAATTCAATAAATTCTTTGAAAACATGTCCTCTATGGAGCTGAATTACTTTCACACATGTCCCAGTGGTCTCATTTAGATCAGAAATTTCTGATGTTGGAATTAAGTATGAGAACATAACCTCACTGCTATCATCTTGAGAGTGACTATAAGTTGCCATATCATGGGACAAAGGGATTTTTTCTGAGGAGAGTTGTAAGGCATTATCAAATGAAGAATCATTTGAAACTTCATACATGCTAGATTCTCTGCCAAGTTCTAATATTTGTCCCAAGTTTATGTCTCTTTGAACTTCTGATGCTTCTTTATTGGTGGCAAGGTCTGAGGATTCATTATCTTTAATCTCAGCATTTCCAACTGAGGCGCTTCTCCTAGTTGTTGCCATATATACACGCAACAATTTCATTTTTGTATCATTATATACTTCCTCTAAAGTTTTTTTTATTGAGGAATGGAACATTTGCTAAAGTCACTGATATCAAATGTAAACTCATCAAGCTTGCCTCGCATTGATTCTCCATTAGGAAAGAATAATATCTTTGCTGTTTCCAGTAATTCTGTCATTGTAATGTGCAAGTCAAGTTTAAGTTGTCTTGTACCACCACCACTAGCTGTTTTGACCTGCTTATAAGACTCAGTTACTGGATCAAAATCCAACCATCCAACTTCCAAACTTCTCTGTACCTTTTTTGCATTTCTATTTCCAATTAAAGAAAGATAGCGTCCATGAGACTGATTACTGTCTTCACCTACAGCAATATTACGTTTCTTTGAACTGAGTCGATCTTTCAACCGCATCAAAAGATTGCGCTTTGTATCCTCACTTGAACTTCCTCTCTTCATTGACTCGGATGATACAATTCGTCTAGCGAAGGCAAGCACTGCTATTCTGTTACCATACTTAGGAACATATTCCTTTAAATCCTCATCTGTCATCAGAGCAATGACAGACTCGTCAACCTATGATGTTGGAATAATGACAAGAATGAGGATAAACAGAAGAAGAATGGGTTGCATTTTAAATGTACATTTTTCCTCTAACCATCATAACAATTGATTTTATTATGTGATGCTCGCACTTCACAGAGTGAAGAAAAACAGAGCAAGGTGTAAAAAAAAGTTTTAAAAAAAAGATAAATATGAAAACTGATATTTGAGATTTTTCAGGTCTCTATTTAATCTTCCTCTCATGAAATACAATAGTTCAGTCAATGTAAGAAGCATACAAAAAGTTACACTTTTCAAAACTGAAGCTAAGCTTGACATTTGTTAAAACAATGGACCAGAAGGCAGAAATCATGGATCACACACCACAAAAGAAAACCAAATGTTCCAAAAGCAATCCATTAACATGTATAAAACCATGCATGCCAAAAATGTGAAGTACAAACAAAAGTCATTCAATGTGAATTGTGCTCTACTGGCAGAACAGAATTTCTGCAATGTCAAAATCTTTATTCCCCAATTAAACCTTTATTCAGTTAGCTGCTGTGGTGGATATATTCAGTGTCAGAATGAGATTGGTACCCATTTCATTTAGGACAATCAATATTTTATTTAGGACCAACACTACATTAAAAGTAGTCTTCTGGAGGAAACCAAACATTGATATGATTGTCTATTTCAGAGGTGTAACTATAAAACAAGATTTTCAAAATGGCTGCAATGGTGGCCTCACTGGACATTACATTCAAACCATTTTCATGTAGAACCATCTAGACATAATAACACATTCAGTAAAAAAAAACATGTTGATATTTATTCAGGATAAAGACACAATGTTCAAGATGGCTTAGACTGACATTAAACTGGCACATGTTCAGTTCATGCCTATTAGACATGATAAGAAGTGTTCTGGTGAAAACCTCATGTCATTGTAACTTGTCATTCTAGCGAAGTAATGATAGAATGTTTAATATGACTACTATGGTGGCCATATTGGAAGTCAGATCAACTTCATTTACTTTTAGGACCAACTGTATTTCATAAGAAGTCTTAGTGAAAATCCCATGTATTCAGCAGGATTAGTGACAGTATGGTGGTCATATTTTTTTTGGATGTCCAAGTGACATCATTTTAATCAAGTCCAACTTGACTATATAATTAATGTGCTTGCAAAGTTTAATGGCAATCCTTTAAGTAGTTTAGGAAGAGTAGGAATACTAAATACACTAATGGTCATTTAGACGATAGACAATAGACCATCCTATAAGATTCTTGGTCTATGAACAGATATGCTACAAATATTTCTTAAATCTGTAAATTGCTAAAATGGTCTGAAAATCGAAATGTGTCATTTACATAATAATATAAAAATATATGCCCACCAAATTTTAGTCATGAATCTCAAGTGACATTTTATGTAAATGTGCTAACAATGTCGGGTCAAAAATGCCTTACAATGGTTTCAATGAAAGTCTAAAAAGTTTTAAAATAGGTCACATTCAATGGAACCTAATTAGGTCTTCGTATCCAATCAAATTATTTAAATGTCCAATATGGTCTGACCAAGCTCAATAGATTTTTTTCTTCAAATATCTCAAAAGAGTGTGATGGACAGATCTCTCTCTCCAATTGTGTGTGTGTTGTCTGCATGGATGCATATGTATGTGTGTGATAAACTAGCAATCATGTGTAGCTGATCACTGTAAGCAAATGCAGCTGTTAGATGATTCTGAACCATAAGAAAGATGTCTGACCTTTTGAACCTCATCTCCACAAGGAGTTACATTTACTCCAAAGAAGTATAAAATTTTTAAAAAAATAATAAACACAAATGTTACTCAGTGCACCAGATAACTTTTGAAACCTATTGAGTATTTCACTCATTAAATTAAATTTAATTGAGTGAAGTCCCCTCCCTATTATAATTAGAGAAGGCATTAGAACTAAACATTTTGATTGAGATTCATTTGTATTTGAAATGGCACTTGTACATATCAAATTACTGACTGCTAAGAAAACAGGAGTAAATTGCCACTGAAGCTGGTCTAGACAGGTTTCAAACAATCAATTGACTCTGAGACTAGCTTGCTAACTATGTAGCTACAGTAGTTCCCTCTAATGGTATCTATAGTCAACCACAGTGGCTTCCTCTAATGGTACCTATAGTCAACCACAGTGGCTTCCTCTAATGGTACCTATAGTCAGAGCCTCTAACATTTAGATAACATATAAGAAAATATATGACTGTGAAGTCATAGGTAATATATATATATATATATATATATATATATATATATATATATATATATATATATATATATATATATATATATATATATATAAATGTTGCTAGATCAGAACTGTAATTTTACCTTTTTCCCTACCAAATAACATTTCAATCATAGACAAGCCAGTTTTCATGTAAGCCAAACAAGTATTCTGACTATTCAAGATAAGTGCATCACTTATGATCTGACAAAACAGTACACAATTTCTTCATTTTCCAAGCTATGGATATGTATTCCTTCATTAATTAGAATATCTCTTTTAATCAGCTGTTCCGACAATTTTATTGCTGGAAGTAACAATGGAAGCTTCTGAGAAGACAAAAATAGACAATAAAAGGAAGACAAGTGTATCAACATTTCCTGAAGTAAATGTGTGACAAACTTTACAAAGAACAGACTATACCTACTTATTATGCAGTTAATTTTTTTTGAACTTCAAAGAGTCTAAAGAAGTAAAATCTTCAAAATGTTTGATGCATGTTTTAACTATTGTCAATGGTTGAAACCAATAAACTGAATAACAACACAACCCTACCTTCTCTTCCTCAATTTTAGTTGTATCCACACCTCTTCCCTTCAAAAAGTCATATAGCTCTCTGCCTGCTATTTTGGACTGTATTGAAGAGAAATTGTAATGCTTTTTTCCATTTCTAAATTCTACATGTCTGTTCAGTTTGATGCTGACAGTTTAAGATTTGTGTAATTATCTATTTTATCTTAGGTACATGTGCTTTGTAATTAGAGAATCAATTAAATTAGTGAAGAAAATGCATTTTTTGCACTCCCTTATAAGCCCTCTCTAGAAACATGTTAAATGTTGTACAAGTTGCAATAAAAAAGTTGTAACTACAATGGGATTATTAAACTTGCACTATTGCTGATACTGGTAAAGACTTGGTACTGACATTACACAGCCTATTGATGGAAGTATGAAGTGTTGATACTGTGAAACCATCTGTTTTCTAGCTATACTACTGAAGTAACAATCACCTTGGCATTGATATTTCTAGTTGGTTATCAATCCTGCATGGTATTAATAACACAGGTGTAATCCTGCATGATTTTGATAACAAAGGTATTATCCTGCATGCTTATCATAATACACATATATACTCCTGCATGATTATATTAACAAATGTATAATCATGCATGCTTATAATAACACAGGTATAATCCTGCATGTTTATAATAATAAAGGTATAATTCTGCATCATTAAAATAACACACATGTAATCCTGCATGATTATATAACACACACACACACACACACACACACATATATATATATATATATATATATATATATATATATATATATATATATATATATATATATATATATATTGTAATAAACCAACATGGTCAAGTGCTGTTATCAAGTTACATTATCATTTCCTCCAAAGGTAGTCAATCAGAGCAAATATATCATAACATACCCTATTTTTTATCATTGGTATACAATATAAATTGATTCTCACATAATCCTGCCACAAAGGACATGATTTCATTCTGCAAATCAAGAGACTACGTAATTCACATTTGTATGGTTCTCTTCAGTGCACTTCATCTATTCTATATTACAAAATTGGAATCTGAAGTTAATTTTAAACTTTACATTTTGTAGAAAGTTCAATATCTCTGAATCTACATAGATCTATACTTTGTCTTCTGGATGTGTCATAACGTTGAGACTACTATTCCGTGGGCACATATACAAAAGATTTCACATTTGTATTTTTGTTCTCTATTTATATTTAAACAGTGTATTATTGCAGGCTCTAAATTATCACAGCAAACATGATTTTCCAATTAATTTTGGACACATGCTATCTTAAGCGGTAGTTTATTGATGTAAACTCTTGCGAGTATGGATGCAAATATAGCAAAATTTTAACTTCTCTAAAATGTCAATATTTTTATATTTTACATTTTTTGTAAAGTGCATGCAATTCTACTGTTCATCATATACAAAACTCAAATTTAACTTGCTAGACCTGCATTGGCTTTGATTAAAAAACTTAAGATATTCAGCATATCATCTGATGTTTGATGATTATAGGTCATTTACTAATGGTAACATGCATGTCCTTACAGATCGCTCAGGTGGCCTAGTGTTTAGAGAGTCTGTCTCGGATGCGGGTGGTCATGGGGTTGAACCCTGACCGAGTTGTACCAAAGACTTAGAAAAATGCTACTAATAGCTGCCTCGTTAGGTGCTCAGATTTGAGTGGTTAGTGTTACGACTGATCGGTCTGGTGCCAGGATAATGTGACTGGATGGGACATCATGCTACATGTCTGCAGCATGATGCCTCAGTGCTAGACATTACTACAAACTGCCACACTGCAGACATCGTAGCAATATCAATGAACATTAAAATATAAATCACACACACGTGTCCTTACAAGGTTACAGTCATAATTTTATTTCATGGCAGAAAATATGGTCCACACTTGATGACATGCTGCTTATGATCATATGTCTCTTATATAAATAAGAAACAACTATAGTTAACTTTCTTGTAAACATTAATATTTCAATAATAACATTATTAATAATATTAATATGAATTTTTTATATATTTATATTTGCTTTCCCACAATTCATATAAAGATAAAAAATAATTGTTTTTAAGGTGTAATGTTGTTATTCATAGATTTCCACATTAATTACATATGTGTGTTCTATTTGATCATTGGATCCTTTCGTTTATTGTTGACATTTTTTGCTAGTACAAACATGGACATTTGGTCTCATTGATCAGTTGCAATTTAGGTCTCACTGGATAGTTTCGCATTTTGACACCTAATATTTAAGGTAGAAGGCATGAGCCTAATTATCACAATCGTAATATTTGTCACTTCACACATAAGCTAAATCTGTAATGTGGTTTAGAATTGCTTTGAGTTTGGCTTGGAAACTGGTTGACTTTTTGGTGACTGCCTGTCACAGTCAGACTAGCATTGGAGATCAAAAGCCTAACTTGGGCTTCAAATGAGCCGTCGACTTGGCTTGCGTATTTTCCTGTGTCTGCTACAGAGGTAAATATCTAAAGATATAGATGGTTGAGGGGTGATGAAAAGTGGGGCTGGGGCAGTGTTGATTCAGTATAAAAAGCCACTAGTTGCATAAGGAACTAACTTTAATACCTCGATCAGAATCTTACAAGCATCATTTCAACAAAAATCATTATTTAATTTGTATTTGTGTCCTTAATGTAATATTATTATCACTTTTCTGCTATAGGTCATTGTCGCACAGAAATTGCCAAAAAAACTGTCCAGTGAGACCTTATGTTTATTATATTATAATACATGCATGCTATCATACCCAAGTTAGGCAAATACAATGATGAAAGTGTAGAGTTGTTTCCCGTGTTAGGTCAATCTGAATCTGGGACAGATACCACACGCTGTTTTATTCGAATATACGACAAAGATTTTTTTCTTTTCAAAAAAAAAATAGAAAGATGGAAAGTTATTGAAACTTTAAAAATTATAAGTAAGCAGCAATAGGAAAACAGATTTAATATGTACCGATAAGAACTATAAGGACGGCGATAATACTTAGCGTTCCGGGCTACTGTATATTTGTCAGGCGAAAGTCTCTTTCGTATAAGGTATTTGACGATTAATTTAAGTTCATATTCAATCTACAATAAAAAATATATCGATCGTTCAAACATTTTAAAGAAAAGAACATTCCAATTACAAACAACAACAAAAAAATCCAATCCTCAATGGGCCTCTCGAATTCATTGTAAATCATTACTGTACTCCAATTCTGACATGTAAAAGTGAAGGCATGAAGTAACCATTGAAGAAGATTTATCACAAAATATCATATTATAATTGCATATCTCGCATAAAATGGCATTCATCATCTAAACTAAATAGTAACCTGATATCCACACCTGAACAAACCTTGCTGACAAGGGTCTCTCTATTTGCACTGCAGACGAATTCAATGTTTCTATTTATAGAATATTAATTTGAGGGAACAAGTTAACAACCTGAGGGAACGAAATAATAATTTGAGGGAACGAAATAATAATTTGAGGGAACGAAATATTAATTTGAGGGAACGAAATATTAATTTGAGGGAACAAATTATTATTTTGAGGTAACGAAATAGTAATTTGAGGGAACGAATTAATTGTTTGAGGGAACGAAATGATAACTTGAGGGAACAAATAATTAATTTGAGAGAACTAAATGTGAATTTGAGGGAACGAATTATTATCTTGAGGGAACAAAATAGTAACTTGAGGGAACAAATTATTGATTTCAGGGAACGAATTATTATTTTGGGGGAACTAAAAGTAGTTATCGGAGATACCGTAGGGTCTATGGGAAAAAAAGTACAGAGATCCAAACCCCACCCCGTCCCACCCTACCCCGAGTACGTTTAAGGTCAACATAAAAACTAACTGGTATAGAGATTTGGGGCCGACGAGAAACTCTTATTAATGCCCCGGACGGTACCAAGTCAGGGATTCCTGTTCTCCGCAGTAAGGATATTGCAGAAAGCGACGACGAAGACACACCGACAGAGGCCTTCACACCCATATGTATATAGAAAGACTAAGAAAGGAAGAACCGTTCGAGACTTAGATGTTCTTTTAAAATAACCAGAGACAGAAGAATGATGCACCGAGCCTTGCGCTGTTCCAAGTCGGAAATGGATATTTCTCCACCAACACCAATACCCCCCCTCCCGCAACTAGCCGTCAGCATCGTAAGAACATTGCTCTTCACATGGGCTCGTTGAAGAGCAATACACATCATATGGGTTCATTGAAGGTGTTTAATGTGTTTAATTTAGATGCATGGACTCCAGTTATTTAAAAATTAAAGTTATAAAAAAATAAATTTCTCTCCTCTACATACTTGATCTATACTAACCAACTATAACCCTACTACCAAATTAGTAACTGTAGATAATTAATAATAACCCATTCACCATAATTAGGTCACAGAAATATAATCCAAACTTAGAACATATGAGGTGGTCTAAAATCCAGGACCATCAAGCCCAGCTTGACAAGGAGGCACCAAACTAACTACGAAAATTAGTCAAGATCCCAAACATTTAACTGTATAAGATATTCTAATATCCCAGGACCATCATGCCTGGATGCACATTGCGGCACCTAAATAGCTAGGAAAATTAATTATGACCAAAAATGTATTTTTTTATTTTAAAAATCCCACCTTATTTATATAAGGTAGTCTTACCCAGGACCAACAGGCCCGGCCGCACAAAGCGATAACATAAACAAATAAACAACTTATGAACTAAATACTTTAATTAGTCACTAGCAGTCACTAGCGTTGTAATAATCTCTTCTTAAAACAGCACAGAATATTTTCTCAAAATTCAAAATCCAGATACTTTCGGAAACCAAAATCTATTTAACCAAAAATTAAAAATTCATGCATAACGCCACATTAGACCAAATCACCTGGAAACAGCGGACAAATCTACAGTGGACAGTCATCTGCCTTCACGTACCCTTCATCCTTTGCCTCAGCTGGAAACCATATATCAGCGCGCTGGGTCCATTCCCACTCATGATGGCCATCCATTCGGGTCATAAAGGGCCTATATGTATCCATGAACCAAGGCCAAATTAACAGTGCTCCCTGGGCACATAAACGTCTGGGGGATGAAGCACTGATTCCTTCCTTATGAACAATAAACAGACTGTGTAGTCATAAATTTGAGGTACATGTACGCAATGTGCGCACACCTTGTTAATTCAAATAAAGAAGTCTGACCATCCATTCTTGATCCATCATCCTATGAAGATGTGTTCAAGACCAGCTAAGCTGAACGAAGTTTATGTTAATTTACACCGTGTCAGACAAAGTCCGATACGGAAAACTGAAGAGATAAAGTCAGAAGGTTAAATGTGACCTAATACATAATAGAAAACCTCTCCAGAGAGGAAATTAAGGAGACAGAAGAATGGACGAAGAAGTACAGACTTCAGTAGCAGCAGAGAGAGAGAGAGAGAGAGAGAGAGAGAGAGAGAGAGAGAGAGAGAGAGAGAGAGAGAGAGAGAGAGAGAGAGAGAGAGAGAGAGAGAGATTCAGTAACAACAGCAGGAACCGGACAGAGGATTTGTGGACTCCCGTATCGACAAAAAAGCGTTCTCTCCTTCTCTTTCAGGGCTACGCCATTGTTCTAGAAAAGAGGTACTAATTCAATTGCCAAACATTGTATGTTTATGTTTAAAAAAAGAAGTGTGTCTATAAGAACTTAATTTGTTTGATATTGTTAGAAGTGTCTCTATAAGCTCTTTCTTGCCCCAACTTTTCAAATAGTCTCTATGTGTTTGTAACTAGTGTTTGAAGCTATAAAATAAGTGATCGCATTTTTGGTGATCATATGAATAGTTGTGAATTTTGGGATATTGGGGATGTTTTCGTTTGCGCTTATAGTATGTAAAGGAAGATCTCGTCAGTCTGGCTACTTACCTTTGACCTGTCAACTGTAAAAATGAGCAGTAGAATTTTAAAATTTATCTAACTTTAGATGCACTTGGAATACACCACGCTTATCCTGGATGAACTGGCTACGTAGACTATAGCCAAATCAAACAGAAAAGAGGAGGAGGAGGAGAAGGGAAAAAAGAAAGTAGGGGAAACGTTAAAGCCTATCATGCCTCACCTCATGATGTTCCCTGTCTGTTAGGTCAAGCCTGAGGCGATGACACCTCCACATCAAGCACTAGCAGTACAACATCCACAGCCACAAGATCCTGTACCAGCACCACAATCAGTACCAGTAATGCATCCAAAAAAGTGGAATTGAAGAAGACAGGGGGAAGTCTTCTCTATCATCCAAAGAAAAGACTGGGAGAATGAAACCAGTTAACTCCCATCTGCACTGTGAATTGAGAGCAAGAGTGGAGCAGACGCAACGTGTGTAGGGCACGGCCTGGGAGATAACCGGGTGCATCTGAAATTCTAATGAAAATCCTAGCCCTTCTCATGTCAAACCAAATCTCTAGAAAAGAGACTATCCAAATTGCCAATTGGTGTATAAGTGGAGTAGTGTGATTAAAACACTCATTGATTTACGTGTGTGTGTGTGTGTATGTGTGTGTGTGTAATCGAATATATTATTTTATGCGTTGGTGTATCATTTGTGGGAATAGTATATATTGGGGTTTGTTTTCCCTCCCTTCTGTGTTGATAGTATATTTGTGTTTTTTGATAGTATATTGTGGTTATTTTCTCCTTGCTGTGTGTGGATAGTATTTTTGATGTGGTTTGATTTTTGCTCTTCACCTCAAAGTTGATTAATATATTTGTGGCTTTTGATAGTATATTGTGGTTATTGTTTCCTTTCTCAATGTGTAGAGTATATATTGGGGTTTTTGATAATATGATGTGGTTGGTTTTTTTACTATTCAACGTGTGTCGAAAGTAGATTTTTAAAAATGGTATATAATAATATTTATCTTTTTCTTCTCTATGGATCGTAGATAAAATGTAAAGTGAGAGCAAGGGTTGTTTTCCTTCACGTCCGTGCTTGACATTATTAACTCAAGCGCTTCGTCATAGTTATACGAATCCATATTGATTGGTAGATATGTTCTCCTATTAAAACTAAATTGGTCTAATTGGAAAAACTGCATTACTCTTCGCATTCTGATTGGAAAAACTATATTACTCCTCGCCGGGTGTCTTTCTGCTTTGTTGCGACCAGACATGTATCAAATGCGACATTCGCAATGTTTAATATGGCTTGCTGCGGTGGTTTTATTCACTACAACACCAACCAATTAATTAGTCCGACATTCGGACATTAACCAGTCGAACAAGCACTTAGTTTGCATAAGCGACTTTAATCCATTAATTTATTTAATCCAACAACAAATTCGCGCCATTCAACATTAAATAGTCTAAGAAGATGGCAATCTATTTGTTTAGTAATTTAAGACACAGTTTGATTTTATTGATGGATGTAGAATATGTGGTATAAAAGCTTGAGAAATTGAAGTATCCAGGTAGCCTAGACTTTGTAACCAGTTTAAAATTAGCGACAGATTTGCTAGAAGGTATGATAGTGGAGTAAGTAAAGAAATTGAACATATTTATTACACCCAAATATGTGAGAGTGGGAAGCTTGAAGGACACACCACTTGACAGTCACAAAAGTCTAGAAGATACATTGTATTGGACAGAATAGTCATTTATGAATTGGGGGAGTAGACCAGCAAAAGAAAGCGGAAGGAATGATGAGAAAACTGTTGGATGTAGAGGTGAAAAAGATTAGATACCTGGACAATATAGAGAAAGGAACAAGACAACATAAAGGAAAAAGACAGCAGAAAAAAGAGGAGTTTGAAAGACTGAATAACAACTGGATGAAGCTAAAGAAACAAGTTAGATCACTGGAACATCCTGACTGGATTCCAGAGACTGAAAGGAAGAAGAAGAAAGGAATCATTTAGAAAGTCAGGAACTGATGGAAGAACAGAAGAAGAAGAAGAAGAAGAAGAAGAAGAAGAAGAAGAAGAAGAAGAAGAAGAAGAAGAAGATGATGATGATGAAGAAGAAGAAGAAATAGACAATGGTCATTTTCAGGACCACTCATTTGCCTCGAAAAGAATTGCTTTCTTGCCTAAACCAATGTTGTAATGTTGTTTTTTCAGTCCTTTATAAAATTGTGAATTGTTTGTGACGGTATATTGCATGTCGTATATGTTATATAAGTCTTTGCATATGTCCACTCTCTCTTCCATGTGTTGTAGCATTGTTACCCATGTTAAGTACCGTGACGTCACCACACCTGTTCCATTCCTATTGTCCCTATACAACAACTCAACTTTCCCTAGTCGCGATACAGTCCTAATATTCTCCATGATAAATTTCCACGGACCCTAAACTCTCCCAGCGTGATTTAAAAAGTGTTGACCCAAAAAGTTCCGGAGTGGGGCTGGGGGTGGGTGGGTCTGTAATGTATTTTTCCATATAGCATACGGTATCCCCTATAACTACTACGAAACGCTAATCTGAAGGAACAAACTAATACTTTGAGGGAACAAATTATTAATTTGAGGGAACGAAATGCTAACTTGAGGGAACAAATTATTAATTTGAGGGAACGAAATGCTAACTTGAGGGAACAAATTATTAATTTGAGGGAACGAAATGCTAACTTGAGGGAACAAATTATTAATTTGAGGGAACGAAATGCTAACTTGAGGGAACAAATTAATATTTTGAGGGAACGAAATGCTAACTTGAGGGAACAAATTATTAATTTGAGGGAACGAAATGCTAACTTGAGGGAACAAATTATTAATTTGAGGGAACGAAATGCTAACTTGAGGGAACAAATTAATATTTTGAGGGAACGAAATGCTAACTTGAGGGAACAAATTATTAATTTGAGGGAACGAAATAATATTTTTTTCCTCGTGTCCTCTCTGGGGCTCCGTAGTGTTTGACCCTTATATTTACAATATGGTTTCCCTCCCTGACAACTTCGTTACTGGAGGGGCGATTTCAATGATACTGATGTTTAAAAGAGTGAATTTTTTTTGCTCCATATTTAGCATTAGTTCCAGTAATTGCTGCTCGTTCATAATTTATTTGAACTTGATCTCGATTTGAAGTATGTATGTTCGTTCGACATCTCATACAATACGAATATATCATATGAGCGAAATTTATGATCTTATTGCGTCACGAAGTAGGAAACACGCAGATTCGTTTATTCAAAAGACGTTCTGAAGAAAACAATCATCCATTTTTTAGTCATTGACTTCTCTGCACTAACATCACCTAAACCGTCCTAGAACGGTGATTTAATCGTATTTATAATAAAATCATGCGTTAATCATTGACTCTACTGTACTCATATAATGACATGGATCAAAACATTGACACTGATTTGCAGATTTCCCAACATGACATCATGACAGTATACCCGTTTTATAACTTTTGATTGGAACACCTGTTGTTGTGCAGTAATGCATTTTAATACATGGGTACCTGCATCTGGTGCTAATTACAAATGTTATGCTGTAATACTTTCTGACAAGACACTGCTACTGGAGTGTGCTGCTCGCCGAATGGGTGTCATCAAGTTACATATGGTGAAGTCGTACAATTTATAAATAAACGAGGTGAAGGTTCTCCTTAGAGAAGTGAGAGTCAGTTGAAAACAAAATATTGGTCTAGTTTGAACTGAATATACTGTGCTATCTACTTTGCGTGAACGTACGTGAAATTTACATTTTGGAAAAAATCTTTCTAATAAAAGTGTAGTAAAAGTGTCATTTTCTTTAAAATATCTTCTATGGTCATTGCCGTTACTTGAACACACATCAGACTACAAATCTTACTTTATATACATGTAGGGGCCCCGAGTGGCCGAGTGATCTAACGCGCTTTCTGTTACGGATCACTGCCGTCTCACTTATGTCTGCATCTGTCCGAGTCTAAGATTCGGCTAATGTAGTTTAGTGAGAAAGCTTTCCAGTAGCTTCTCATGGTTCGGTGGTTCTGTCAGGGGAATTGCCTGGTTCTTACTCCACCAATAATACTGGCCGCCATGTATAGCCTATCGTGTGCTGAAAAAATGCGATAAAGCATAAAACAACAACATCATATACATTTTTCAGTAAGGTTGTGAAACCCGAATGACTTAAGTCTTTACTAATGTTCATTGTTAAAGAACATACTTATCGCACGGTGAAAAATACATTTTCCACATCGTGTGAGTCAGTCAACGGATACAGTTACAGAAAGTAGGTGAAATCATATAACACTAGATCTCAAGCAAAGACAGGGGAGTTAAAGCATATTTATCATCAAACATCTATTCATCTATTACGACTCTGTGGTGTGAAAGTAAGTAATAAAAAGGAGGAAAAAGGAACAAGTTTTGTAAAATGTAACAAATAATTTATTTGCATAAATTACAAAGCGAAATTGTGAAATGGAATTTAAGTATTGAGAATAAATCCCAAATAGTCAAATACTTGATGTCACCAGTCCTAACAAATAAAGTTTAGTGAAATCAAATGGTGTTCGAAGTAAGATCCAGCTCTGAATGTGGCCATGTTTCCGTAGTCTTGAATGTTGGAATGTACATGTAACCTGAAGTGTGATGATGTATTAACGGTCTTCCAATTAAACATTTTACTGTACTCAATTACATTCCTACCAGATTTCACACTAATTCCAAGATAGTTTTATGTCCTAGAATATTTTAAAGAGCACTTTGTTTTTTATAGTGTCTGATAGTTTGATTAAGTAAATGAATAAATGAAAATGAAACTCTGAACACAACATTCAGACTAATTTGTGCTTCAGATATTATCGCATGATTGCATAATGTCTCAAGTAAACAATTTTATAAAGCCGTCTTCTTGAGCTTGGACAAAATTGCGTTTCCAGGAAATATTATGAGTTAATGTAATTTCCCATTCTAGACGATTCTGCGTTTCTCAACAAAATATAATCTGCTTCTAAAATTTCGGGAAGCTTTATGTTGCAAATATTAGATAACCTATGAATCCTTATGGGGAATACCAATATCATAGATAGGGACAGATATAAATATGATTAGTTCTATTGGTAATGATTCTAATATTTAGCTCACATTATTGAACAAGTTATTAGCTATTTACTACTTGTTTACAAAATGAAAACATCAGTGTTGCTAGTCAGGAACTCAGTGGAAGTGATTTTGAACAAGATCAAGTCCAAGAGACTCTTATTCTAATATTTAATCATGGAGGTTAAAAAGAGTAACTAATACAAAAAATAAAGATATACATAATTCATGCACTTTGCGATGAGGAAAACACGTATTACATTTTATTATAAAGAAAACAAATGTCATATCTATATTGCTCAGTATGATTAATAATCATGTTTGAGAAAACTAAAAGAAAATTATTAGAAAACAAGAATCATAAACAAAAGAAAATATAACTGCAAATGTAAAGGCTAAAAGGATACACTGATTTTAAATTTGTTCAATATTTACAATTTCCTGTGACAGGGCATGAGCCTTTATTGGTGTAATTTGCCTTACATGATGAGGTGACATAATAACGTGAAGTTATTGACGAAATGGAATGCATGATACTGCTTGATTCAGACGAACGTATGAAATATTTATAATGACGCAGGATATTAATTAAAATTGTCATATGCAGAGTAAGAATATTACTTTCTAGGATCATTAACATGTACATCTATTGTAGCAAGTAAAAAAAGATGTGACAATTTACGAAATAGCAGGTTTAGAAAAGGATGATCCGGGTTGGGGCGAGACTATTTCAGAGACATTGAAAGCATTTTAGTGAATTATTTGTTTATTAGTAATATGATTGCGATAATGAATACTAAATAGTGTTGCATCTACCACATACTTATCAAAATATCGATTTACAAAACTATGGAGATGAAAAGGAGCCACCTAATACAACTTGTGACGTTACTGCCTGCCACACTGAATATAGTCCATAAGAACCATAGCCATGGTGTAATCAGAGGCCAGAGAGACTAATGTTTTCAAAGAATAAATATGGACAATAGTCTCTAATACTTGTTTAATATGTGTCGTATGCTTGAGCTGTGAATATATAATATTAAGATGAAGTAAGCGTTAGCGGCCAACTTTCATACTACAATAACGAAACTCTGTAGTTGTATCATTCATGTACATCGAAAATGCTGTGAACGTTGAAGGAAATTGGTGAATAAAAACTGATGTTTTAAGAAACGGTCAAACAAATTAATGGATCTCAAAGAAAGGAAGGAAATGTTATAATATACCAATAGCCCACCTCAGAGACAAAATAAATAGTTAACTGGATTGTAAAATTGACGTAATGATAACCTGTTAATTATTGATTTAATCAACAAAGTTCCTAGCATTAGTTAGGTCACCAACTATGTTTAAAAATATAGGTAACCGGAGAGTCAAACTTAGTTGATGTTGAAACATTTTGGCAGTTATTGTTGGAATTAACATAAATCAATGAAACTAAGCGATCTTTGACTAATTAGTGAAATAAAATGAAACACAAACACATACACACAAACACATAAACACACATACATCCCTTTTAGAAATTGAAAATTTGATAATTATATGATTATCCAACAAACAAAATGTTACAAAGTATCTAGTCTCTTCGAAACTGACATTTACATTAGAAAGTTTTCACATTTTTACAAACACCAACTGAAGTTACACCAATATACACATGCAAGGATAAGTGTCATCTCGCTGAACAGAATATATCGTGACAAAAGTGGACAAAGCAAACAAACAAAAGCAAAAACAAAGTTAAGAGATCGTAGTAGACTATTGGCTAGATGGAGTAGCAATGTTTTTCTCGTGCAACTATTAATGAGAATTATAAGCCTAATTTAAAGAACGTAAAGTAGAACTTAAAGGATGAAAGGCATTTTCTCCCTGGAAACGGTTCATAGCATTGAATTGCAATATTATCAAGAATATGTGTTTTAATACATGAAATAGATAAGATCTGTTTCTACATGGTACGTTCACATTAAATTGCAGAAAGAAGGAAAAATATCCTCAGTTTTAATTAATTTTGCAAAAAAGCAATCACAAATTGTTAATATTGTATTACCTCTCTTCGAAACTGACCTATTTACATTAGAAAGTTTTCACATTTTTACAACCACCAGCTATAGTTACACCAATATACACATGCAAGGATAAGTGTCATCTCACTGAACAGAATATATCGTGACAAAAGTGGGCAAAGCAAAGAAACAAAAGCAAAAACAAAGTTAAGAGATTTTAACAGTAAATGAAGTTCCACTCAACGTTATGCAAGACCATTGTCTCACTTCATAACACCATATACAACATACATATTTATTGATTATTGTGAGAAAAACTTTCCTGAACAATATGCCATATTGAACGAGTTATTTTTCTTGACTCGAAGGAACGCCTTGATTGCCATGTTTGATTCATTTGGACTGATCCCTATTTTGATGTTTCGCAATTATGTTTGCTTGTCAATTAAAACTGACACGGATATCTGAATTTGAATCATTTGAGAATATTGTTAAGAAAATAGTTTCAATTTGGAAGTACAATAAGGAAACGAAGATTAAACATTCGTATCGTAGTCACGATTAGAGAATAAATGGGCATGCAATGTTTAAATACGTGAACTTTATTTGTTCACATTCTTTTATTTTGTTATCGGTTAACATTTTAAAATAAAATGTTGATTACATTGTGTATTGATACCATTGATGCTACGTGGTTCCCAAATGTTAAAATGTACAATTTTATCTGGTTTATTAAATTTTTCTCTCTAAATAAAGAATTTTAAAATGTGTTTTTGGGGTATTAAAATGTGCAGAGAGTATAAACGCATAGTTCCATTATCAATCTATTCAGATTAAGATATTCTGGATATATAAAATTTCTATAAAGGTAGTTAATTATTTCTGATCTGTCTTCCGGCATTGACAAAATCTGATTAAAGAACATCATTTTGAATAGCCATCCACATTTCATTGTAAATCGATATTCCTTTCTATAACGAAGTTCCATGTATAGTGTGTCACCTTGGGGTTTCAATGTATCTGTACCATCAATGAGTACACGTACGATACAATAATCTACAAGTAAATATGATGGTATCAATGGAAACATGGATAAATAGCTGGATACAATTGTGTTTCGATATAACTTTTGGAATGTAATTCAGAAATACACTGGGTATTTTCCCTCAGATAATAATAAATAACATAGTGTATAGCTTCCAAGTTCAATGTGATTGTAGATCTTTAGTATACCTAAATGATATCCTCTGGTCGTAAAGAACGATACATATTGTTTCCTTGATTTTCATGAGGATGAAGCCTTTCATAGACATTTACAGGCTGTACTGAAAAGGAAAGTAACGTCATTAAAGTAAATCCCGTGAGCCAATCTCTGCCTGGGTATATAGAAAGAAAAGGATTTTCTCAACAGTTTGACTATTGAATGACTCTATGTTAATATATGCATTGTTAGTTACAAGAAGTGAACTGAATCATACCCCTGAATATGCTGATAAATTTCGTTTTAGTAGCAGTCATGGATAAAACAACCTGATAAATTGTGCCATGATAGGAAAGAACATTAAAGTAATATACCGGAGTAGTCTCTTATAATTCAAAATGTTTTATTATATATAATCAATCAGATGAGTGGATACCAAATTAAAATATACACCTCTAAAAACAAAAAAGGTATGAAGAAGAATATCCAGGACATATTGAGGTGATCTAGAAATATATATATATATATATATATATATATATATATATATATATATATATATATATATATATATATAAAGCCGCAGATAGAAACATGAGTTAGAGAGAACTCCAAATAATTACAAATAGGTTCTATGTATGCAGTCAATTCCATGCTATTGCTACGTGGTTCCTCATATTTCCTTTCATCATCATCACCATCGCTTTGGAAAGCTGTATTAGTTACTTGGAACATCCTCTGGTCCGGATCAGAGCTGATATCAACCAAATTAAATGGATATTATTCTGTGTTTTCAGTTTCAATAGAGAACATTATTTCTGTCATATTTGTATTTAATATATTTGATCAATCACAGGCGCCTTATCCTTAGATAACATGTAATCAGAATCTGAAAATAGTATAACCCTAAATGTATAATAACGTCTTAAGGAGAAAGCAGTACATACACGATTGATATTGATACTTTAATATGAACCCATTTATTAAAAGATTTTGACTACGGATTAACTCAGTATCAGTTTCTAAGCATATATGATCCCACATTGTACTAGCTGTTTCCTCACGCCAAGAGAGTAGCACTTTATAACTTAGGTTTAGCAATCTACCTTTTAACATGTCAAGTAATTTCAACCAGTATTTGGTGTATTGGTCAATATATAAAAATTTACCAGAGTTACGTGAAGATATAGCCTTAACTCATTTTTTTATATCAATAATGATAGAATGTGGTTGTTGATGCGTTACAATTTTGGAACGTGCGACATCAGATACTGCTTTTTTACCCTCTCACCTCTTTCTAACCTGATTTCATATCAGCTATTGTTTTCGCATCCATATCTTCTGTAATATTTGTATGAAGATTGTCGCATTTTGTAGTTTTCAAAGAGTGTGACTAGGATGATGAAATAAACATTGAAATACTCTAAGGATCCCAGTTTTGGAAATCCGTTCCTAACCAAGTGGTGTATAATCTTTAGTACGGGCATACCGTATGATAATATAGCTTCATACTGAACACTGATTTAATATCGTCTATTGTTTTTCTTGCGTATTCTCTAGCAATATTTATATGAAGATTATCACATGTGTTATTTAAAGAGTTTGACTAGATAGATTAAATGCACCTTGAAATACACAAACGATTTACGTTTAAAAATGTTTTGGTTTCCAAGACGTCATTATGCTTTAAGTCAATTTCAAGTTCTGTAGAATGTTTATTTGTGAGGGTAAAAGCGATGATAATATTATCCTATTGAACGTTGATTTCTGCCCTTAACATCATATAAGATCTTCTAAGCTTGTGATCATTAACCAAGTTTTATGTGGATCGTAAGATATAAAAGTTCTTTTTAAAAATCACTCAGTTTCTTTTAGAATGTTTACATTTCGGTTTAAAACCCTTTGCATATATCCTCTCTGTTGTTTTCACAAGATAACCTGGGACGGGTAATTCTTTAGAAATCTTTTCTTACCCTTGTTTACGTTATTATTGATTTATAATGCATAGTGTACTGCTCTATGGAAGCTACAAAAATAATTAATCATACTAAAATATGGATCATAACATAATAAGATGATTAAAGAGGTTATATACCGAGGAAAAAATCAGGGTTTCATAGTCATTTGGACTAGTGAATGTTTTGAATTATAAAATCACTCTTGTCCATGATTTCGGTGGTATTATCATTTTCCTAATCTTGAAATGTTGTATGTCTAATATTTCCATCCACGTACTTAATATGAATTCTTCTCTAAACTGATACAATTATTATTTTCACTGATTTAGTGGTATACTGTAGTAGGCCTGATTCCTATAGAGAAACTGTAACTTCACCCAATATGTGTTATCATTAACATACCATACACTGGATCATGTACAACAAAACGTTAAATCGCAAATATGCCATCTTGTTCTTTCTTAAAGTGTGGTCAATGTTTATTGTTCTTTTGTATATCTAAAAAAGTCTTAAGACATGCCCATTGAGTGGAAACTGGCAAGTTTCCTATTCTCAGTTGCTTCATTGTATCATCTTTTTATTCTACTTTGCATGTACCTTTGAAGAGAACCTTTGTTAATTCCTAGTAAATTGCACAGTTGAGGGCCGTGGCGAGGGTTTGGAATGTAACCTAATATGGATACTTTCAATTTCAATGTTAGCAGCAGAGAGGGTGAACCCTACAACCTTATAGAGGCGTCGATTTGGCAAACTGAGGCTTCTACCAAATAGTAAAAAAAATGGCGTCTATTCGATAAAATAAGATTTCCTTATATACGCCAAACGTCGTTGTCACTCACCCTCTCTGTTGCTGGAACTTTCAGTTCTGGGTTAACCGAATATTTTATCGAGTCCGATACGATATCGTGTTCGAGGATCATGTAAATTTATTGTTATAAATCCATACGGGGTTGACAGAGCGTTACTAAAGAAATTTTTAAATTGATTGAAGTTCATATCAGAGCACCATGTCTGCCAAATATTTCGTAACGTATGTGTATCAACGCCGTTAAACACAGCAAGAATATTACAGTTATCTCTGATCACTTTTGGAATCTGAGTGTATCGTTGAGTGACATATATCACGTCGGTGTTTTTATGCCTGCCTCTGGAAAAGATCCTAGCAGGATTTTTTTGATTGTCTAATATCACATCGTCGTATACGACTAAATTGTTAATACTTCCATTGAGATCTTCTACTCATGGTGCCTCGTCAATATCGGTTATAAATTCAATAATACCCTCGCCGGCAATCTCTGAAGCGTTTTCATTAAAATCTTTTAGCACTTCATAGCATCGTTGATCATCTACGCTAGGAGCAACTAAATACAACTTATCCCATTTCATCCATCTCATTATTAAATTGAGCAATAATTGCGTCTTGCCGGATCCAGATGGCCCGATTATAATTGCGCGGATAGAGTTTGGTAGCGCTGCATGATGCTTAACCGGTTCTCTTGCTTTAGTCGCTGAAAAATCAATTATATCCATGTTTCTATACATAAATTATGGATCTATATTGTGTGAAGTGTAAAACGCGTACTAGCACAAATGATGTGACGACGATTACAACTAAAAATAACCGATCTGCACTTTCTGGTAAATGCTTGCAATGTGGTACAAAAAAATTTAGATTTATTTCTATGAAATCTGATTTTAAAAAAAACGAGGAGGTGATATCGCAGCCAAATTGGCAAAGCTCCCTGGAACCCCATGGGCAAGGTACCCCGGAGAAAAGCACCTTCCAGGATATAGCTACTGTGGCCCCGGAACACGATTAGATATCAGACTTGATGATCAAAATCAACCCCGACCCGGCGAGTATCCGATAAACGCTATTGATAAGGCGTGTCACCTTCATGATGTTCCATATAAAAGCAGCAATCTGCAACACAGGCATCTCGCGGATGTAAAATTAATTCATGCGTTAAATGCCATTCCTGACAAATCTTTCAAAGAAAAATTGGCTTCCTTTTTGATAAAATCGGCTATGAAAAGTAAATTGATGTTAGGTGCTGGTAATTAATAATATGGAATCTATTTATTATTCTCCGAGAGGATACTGGAGGGGTAACGCTGCAATCAATAAACTCGCCAACGCCGCAAAAGTGAAAAAATCTACTGCGGCTAATTGGTTATCCAAACAGGCACTATGGCAGATTTATCTACCACCGCCTAAACAAATCAATTTTTCGCATTTTGATGTTACCGGACCCAATGAAGTTCATCAAGCTGATTTATTGTTTTTACCACATGACAACGGTTACAAATACGCGCGAACCGTAGTTGACGTTGCGAGTCGATACAAACAAGTAGAACCGCTAAAAACAAAGTCAGCTACTTCAGTAGCTTCTGCATTTGAAAAGATTTATCGAAAGGGTCCTCTGCGTTGGCCGAATCTGTTACAAGTTGATCCTGACAAGGAATTTCAGGGTGCAGTGTTATCAGCGATGAAACATCATAATGTCACCATCAGACGATGGCATACTGCGCTACATCGCGATCAGGCAATTGTTGAACGATTTAATCGGACTCTTGCTGAGCGGTTATTTGGATATCAATACGCGAAGGAGTTTATTCAGGATAAAAGATCCCGTGAATGGGTTAAGAGATTACCAGCTGTGATTACCGCGCTCAATAACGAGATTACTCGAACAATTAACATGAAACCTGTCAACGCGATTAAGAAAGCGTCCATACCAAAAATGGAAATCCAAGGAATTTCACAAAAAGATTTCAAAGAACCAATTCTTGGTAGTAATGTCACTGTGAGATATTTATACGAACCAGGAGAGCTTGAAGGTGGCAGAAAAAGGGCTACTGATCCTATTTGGAGTGTTACTGCACACAAGATATCTACTATAACACGATCAACTGGTAGACCAGCAACCTATAAACTGGATTCAACTGCCCCTCAGCGGGGTTTTACACGCGAACAATTACAAGTGATTCCTGACGATACTCAATTGCCACCTCATGGTCTTAACTAGCACCCCTTCGTCTGTTGCACTCAAGACAAGTCAGCATAACATTATCGTTGGTATGACCAATGCTGCTATCCGAATACTGCCAACGCATTATACAATTGCAACTCGCGCAGTGGTTATTCTGTTGTTGTTTCAGCGTAATTATTAATTTAGCATCAATGTCAAATTCTCTATTATTTTTTTTATCCTGTTGTTTATAACCAGAGAGTTTTTTTATTAATGATGCTAGCATCATCCATTGTAGTGTCATCATCGTCATCAATGATTTCATCATCGCCTGACTCTGTCAGGACAACTCTTCGAAGTTGATTTATTCTTCGTACTCTGGATACTGCAAGAAAGACTAAATTCGACCATTCGATGCGATTATCTACCATCCAAACAACTGTATTCGATATAGTCAATCCCTGTGAAGAATGTATCGTCGCTGCGTATCCTAGCGTCCACGGGGATTTATTAGCACGCAATGCATCTTCAACGACGCTGATATCAACCAGCACAATATCATTTAACACGAGAATCTGCTTTTCACTCTTCCCTGGAATATCAACTTCAATATTCTGCTTTCGTGTATCCGAAGGCCTATAACACAACGGTACTGGAAGTGTTGCAAATTTTTCTTTATGCGTTTCAAATAACTTCATCTGAAGTGTGTCTCTGACTATTTTTCTACTTGCTACTATCAAATCATTTGGTCTCCACGTTTCCCAAAAATCATTCATGGGAGTTTCTGAAATTATTTCACGCGCTATTTCACATTGGATTTTATCCGGCTGTAATCTAATCAGTGCTTTGAACTCGCGTAATTGTTCATCAAGTGATCTATAATCAGTAGTAATTTCTTCATAGTAGTCTACAAAACCCTTTAGCCATTCATGTGGAGATGCACCGACAAATGGTGGTGGTTGGCCGTGATCACCGCATATGACGACTTTTGTGTTTTTGTTTAACAACCATTCGAGAAATGTTTGTAATATTTTCAACGATACTGTGCATATTTCATCCCAAATTATGATTTCAGGAATGAATTTATCGCCCATTCGATCAGGGGTCCATTCATCGCCTTTCCATCGAAAGAAACTGTGATAAGTACAGGCATTTACCCCTCGCTGTATCATCTCTCTGGCGAGTCTGTGAGTCGGTGTTAACACAATCATATTTGACCAACGACATAATTCAATTGCACGAGTTGTCTTTCCTGACCCACCACAACCGTTTAAATAAACTGTCTTGTATCTACATATTGGATCAGATACCGGTGGTGCATTAGAAAATTCTGATTGAATCTTATCACACTTTAAGTACTTTTCATCCATGGTAACATCTGCCGATTCACAATACTCATGTAGTTTTTCCTTTTTAAATCGCCAACATCCCCACGCTTCCTCTTGGGATGTGAATTTAGCTACATCTGATTTGTTTTTCTCGTGGATATAAATAGAATCAGTGGCTACTCTAACTGCGTTATTAGGAAATCTATTTATAATCGAAAATAAATTGATAGAAGCATAAGCTAGCATAGAACTTCTCAGATGTGTGTACTGGGAATTATATCCATCACAGGAGGTAACAACCGTACCCAATTTCTCACCATTGGATAGAAAAGCGTTTTTACTATTTACAAGTTTTCCCTGTTTCGTTAAATCCGTTACAATAAAATCGTATTCAGCGACGTCTATGATCAACCGCGAGGAATATTTTGCATTGTCGTATTTTCCACCCTGGGTAAATTTACCGATTATTCTTCGTCCAAAATCTTTTGCTTGTTCTTTTTTACTTTCAAATAACTTCTTAGACCAATTCATGACTTCTTCCTCGCTGAAATCTGGAAACTGTTTTCGCTGTTCGCTAATTATACGATCTAGATCGGGTTGTGGTAGCCAAACTTCTTTCTGTGCTCGATAGCATATAATTGCTTCGGAAACAATCAACGATTGTAACATCTCACAATCAATCATATATCTCAGTAGCACTATTGGCATCCAGTGCTTTTCAGACATATGTCTACCAAGCCAAAGATAACTACACGGATGTAACCCTGTAGCGAGTTCAAATGATATCACACGAGCGAATCCGGTTAAATCAAAATCAGGTAATGGCCCATTAATCGCAACACGAGTCATTTCATGCGTGGGGTGTCCAAATCGTTTAAAGTATTCAGCGGCTTCTCCATATCCAAGAAAACTCCCTGAATAACACGCAGCTATATCAATTGAAATCATACCATCACGTGAGTATTTCGTATTCCACAGTCCTCCATGACTAAATTCGACGCAACTCAATTTAACATCCTCGAGAAAATCACTTCGTGTTGGACGCCATGAGTTTTTTTCTCTTGCGAAGTGAGCTACCACTGATGGAATAGTAAAACTATCCGTGAGTAGTTTTTCATGGAAACTCTCCGGTGAAAAATCACTAGCCATTTTTCTCATTCTGTTATCTAATTCTTCAACGCGATATAATTCACCATTTGGTCTCACAAATTGATCAAATCCTATTTCGGGATCTTCATCAGTTCTAATTAACCACACTGACACAGGATCATCTTTACACAACGCATGAATAGCATCGAATTATTTCTCATTATAAAAAACATCTCCGACGAACTCCCCGGGGATATATCTCACGGTTCTATCTCGTGGAAATATTGTTACTGCAGGTGTCCACGCGTGTTCGTTATGATCAATAATTTGTATTGGAGCTCCATTTTTGTTATATTTCGGTTCGTATAAAACTTCTCCGGTTATCGTCATTACTGATATTGGGAATCTTAATGATGTTTCTAATTTAGCTATATCAGAAATCTTTGCACCGTGCTGTTTCACTGTCAGTTCCCATTCGGTTATTTTCCTACGTCGCAGATCAGTTAGTTTATTTCCTCGGGATGCATTTGTGAAGTGTTCCATTACCCGTGTTGCTACACAATTCAGTGAACTAGAATATTTCATAGGAGCTAGTTTTGCGATATCGGGTTTATCATTTAGCGGGTATATCCCATATACGATTGCTGTTACAGGATAAGATCTCTCGTAGTATGGTTTGTCGATTCCAGTTAGAATTCCTGGTTTGGAATCTCTACTCAGCGTGATTGTTTTTTATCCTTGAGGATTGGTTCAAATTTATCCTTGATAATCCATTTGCCTTCGACTTTGATAATGAATTTTATTCTGAAAAAATACTTCCTTGGAAATCCCTTGGATTTCCCGCCAAGGTGTGAAATTATCTCAGCTGCTCTTTCATCGTTCATAGTAGCATCGATGTTAGGTACATTGACATCCTCGTGTATAATTCGAAATGTCGACCAACAGTATGCTGCACCGTCTCGGTAGAATTCATTAAAACACTCCTTGATTTTACTTAGTATAGTTCTGTCACCGATTAGACATTTTGGTGTATCAGAGACTCTATCGAGATTGAATTTAGTATTTCTCCAAGGTTCGATTTTCGATAATCTCTTGAACTCTTCCATGTTATAATTAAAACAAGTATTTAAATAGAAAAATATAGTATAATGAATCACTGCAAGTGGCTTATGATTGGATCAACAACCCCGTGTAACAAATCATGCAGAAGCGAATTCTGTGGGCATCATTTACAAATCGTTCGGCGAGGAAGTTTTGGTCCTCTCGCATGCCTCCAATGTGGGGCTGGGGTAAGGGGAAAATCACAAGTATGTCTCAGTTGCGGCGGTAAACGATACAGGGAACTAAAACGCTATTATGACAAACGAATAAAAAATGCAGTCATTGACCCCAACGACCTTGATAAAATCAAGGACAAAATCATAAAAAACCCTCAAGACGACATTGATAGACTTATAATTAAAGCAAATAATAAATTAGACAAATAGTATTATTATACAAATGAGCCAAGATTTCAGACCTCACCCATTGCTTGTTAATTATGAAGCATCCCGTGATGGTGTTATTAGAAATTGCAGACTAAAAGAACGGTTGGGTATCTGAATAATATGGGGTATTTGATGTTTTCAGCTGGGAGGAAGAAGTATCTCTGTCACAGAGCCATCTATGAAGCATTTTACGGATTAATCGAAGACGGCCTTGTGATTGATCACATAAATGGCGTAAAGACTGATAATTGTCTTGAGAATCTTCAAGCCGTCTCACAAAGTCGGAATGCAAAATTAGGTGGAACTGGCAAACATGCAAAACGCCCTAGGGGGGTCAAATCGTTTGATTTAGAAAATAATGAAGAGAAAAGCTTTCAGTCGATAAATGAAGCCAGTAGATACTTTGACATTTGCGGGACTTCAATACGATTTGTTGCAGAAAATATAATTAAAACTGCTCTGTCGAAAAAAAATAGTCATAAAATAAAATTCGTATACACCTGAAACTATTCAAGGGAGATAAATCCCCATGGACATGGGAACCATAGGTTCCTCACCGCCGCAACTCACTAAGTTCCCTTGTATTATGACGTCAAAGGAATTTATCGTCTGTTAACTAGGCGCGCACGTGACTGTGTACATAGTTTCGGTAGAATTTTATTTTTTAGCAATTTCTAAAACGTTTTATTGTCGCTTGGCTACACTGAGTGCAGGATAAAAACCACGCGGGAAAATAAAAGCAAATGCATCCTTCCGATAAGAACCATATGTACATCGCGAGTGGTTTCTATTCATTGAAGTAGGTGGGCGTGGTTAAAATTCCTGTATACAGCTCCTTGTGATCTAATCGATAATTTATTTGTCTAGTCACTGATAGTTACATTATATTTTAAACTGAACTGCTCCGATTTTATGTTTTCACTGTTTTCTGGATAGTTACAACAGTTAAATTATTATTCGTTTTCTTAAATACGATAGAAAATTGTCTATTTTAAAAATCTCTTAATCAGATATATATATTAACAATCTCTATTCTGTATGACAGCTCCGTGGTGTAATGGTAGCGTGTTTGTCTTGTAAACATAGCAATCAACTACTACGTGTTCGGTCCCCATAGCAGATACATTATTTGATGGCGAAACGGAAGATGTTTTTTCTATTAATTGGGGGGTGGGGAGGGGCGGACCCCCTCAGCCAAACCAACATTGTAACTCATGCTATCGCATTCTCGGTAGCGTGGGTTGGTGTTTTTTCCAACTCATGCAACCATGAATTTGATTTCATGGGTTGCCATGTTGGTTTGGTTTACCACGCCCACACCACATAACATCCAATAAACATATACCTTCTGAGAGATCTAATTCAGCCTTTGCTGAGTTAGACCCCTCGCCGGAGATTATGTGTTTATCAAAGTAAAATTGGGTGTAAAATAAATGGTATAAATTGATGCAAAAGCTCTACATTCACATGAGGAACCCCACAGGGTAGCACAGAATGGGCTACCGGCTAATAGAAACGGTGTTAGGGTCACAAAAGCGCATCTGGAATGGATAGCCAAAAGAAAAAGGCATCTGGAATGGATAGCCAAAAGAAAAGACCCTAGCAAAGACACAAAGGCCTGAATAAGGGACTCATGAATGAATAACCGCTCATAATTTATACTATTTATTTTGCAATTTTTTTTTTAATAATTAAAGATAAAATATATTATATTTATATAAATATAAATAATGGATATCAAAGATATAAATGCTATAATTGCTGAAATTTCAAATTTGAAAAATAACGGGGTAGTATTATCTAAAGATCTCGACTGTGACAAGATTACCTCAGAATATGAAGACATTGAGTATCAGTCTAGTAAGGGTCGTTATGTTTTACCTAAAATGTACAGACTCGTGAAAGGAATTCAAAAGTCCATCTTTGCTTGTTTGTACGGTAACGATATTGATGTATTTATAACGCTATTTAGCACCGTTGAAGCAATACGTCAAAAGCTCGGCCAAGAGTATCAAAAACGAGCTGAAATTAGTTCTAAGGTTCGTGATCTTAGAAAAATGTTAAACGAGGAAAAACCAGTATCTTAACCACGTGAGTGAAAGACTTTCAGTAAATATCTAAAAAATAATTTTTTTTTTAGCGTTTTTGTAACACTCACATGGGATTTTCTCCTGAAAGGATACTCAGCAGTTTGGGTCTGCTTATGCAGTTATGTGCATAATGGATGATCTGGTTGTGATAGCAAGTAATTACCGCGACGCCTCCATTTTCACGTAGTTGTTGTTGTTGCCGCGTCGTTAACACAAATCGTTCATTGCCGTTCTCAGATATTACAATTCTGAAACCTCCAGCGATGTTATTTCTGAAACATTCGCGGATAGCGTCGTACAGTTTATCCTTGTCGGAGATGGATACGTTAGCTTGATAGTACATTTTATTTAATAACTAAGTTATTTAATAACTAAGCTTTTAATTGTGATGGAAACCCAAAGGGTTTTACATTTGAAAAATTAGTTCACAAACACTATATGGTAGGTGAATCGCTTACAACTAGATTAGCCCGAGAGCGGCTAGCAGCAATTAAAAAGTTTATACCGGTTCGAGACAGACTTCGTGAGAAACTTCAACAACGACAACAAGCGCAGACTGACTTTTCTGTGTCAAGTGAACAACTGTTCGCCCCGGTAACTAAGGCGACCAGCGATGTGAAAACAGCAACTGAACGAGCAATATTTGGAGATATTCCTGAGGAAGGCAAGCGACGAGAAGTGCCTGTTCTTGGTGTGCTTGAAAAGATAGCAGCGGAAACTGAAAAGACATCAGCGTTGTTACAAAAAACCCCACCTGGTCCGAAAAAGACCAATGATAAAATGGTAGATGAATTACGCGCGCGATTTAACGAAGAAGGGTTAGCAGTAATTGATAAGACTGACCCTGCAGAATTTCCTGCACTTGTTGTTACGACGTATGAAAACAGAAAAAAAATGTTAAAACCAGAACATCACAAGTATGTAAGAGGTATACAACATTGGGCTGATATATTTTACAAAATTAAAACTGAAACAGGTAAAGTTGACAGCGATAACACGTCATATATTGAATATCTCAAAATGGTTGGTAACGTGTATAGACAATATGAAGAGCAAAAATCACAAAGAAAAACCACAAAGACTGCAGCGGCGACAACAACCTGCAAAAAAATATCTTTTTCACCTGCTAAACAAGAAAAATCTCAACAACAACTACCACCCCAAGCTTCGCTTGTACCATCTGATCGAGATGATGATGATCTTTCTAGTTATTTACAAAGTACGGATTTAGAAAAACTGGGGAAAGCATCTGATTATATTAGTGGGAAGGGATTTTCTAAATCGCCAGTAATTTCAGGTAGCGGCATAGTTGAAAACGCTAGCGTTACTTGTCCTGGTAACATTCTCAGTGATATATCACGACTGGAGGTTCTCATCGGGGGGGGGGGGGGGGGTGAAGCGAGCCGGAAATAACTCACCAGAAATAATTAATGAGGCCGCTGATATCTGCAGACGATTATTTGCCGGCGGTATCATGGACATTGATGTATATCGAGAACTCATTGCTGAATTAGTTGAAAATCCCAGAGACGCCCATGGTTATGATGAAAATCCTATGGACGCTAGCGATTGATCACTAATTGAAAAATTACTAGTTTTATAACAAGATGATTATACACTTCAACCATGATAAACCCGTAAGCGTCTACGTGGTGAACTCACGATTGCCTGTTTATAGAGCATATTACGGAGATGGTTTCGGCAATACCATTGCAGGGTTATTTACAAGAATGGCTCCCAAGGTGGCGCCGTTAGCTAAACAATTATCAATGAAAGCCATTGATGTAATTCGTGATAAGGAAATTAGCAAAATCGGAGATCTCGCCGGAAAAGCGTTTTCAGCTGCGAAGAATAAAATAACATCATTGGTGCGAAAAATGAAACCGTTACCGTCTACAGCGGAAATGCCTGCAAGCGTTAGTAAAATTATAAATAACGCAGTAGATGAAAAATTAGCGTCATTGGTGACTCCCTTGATAAATCAAGGGGACCAAGATAACATGATAGCAAACATGATAGCGGGAAGTGGCTTTAAAAAACACGACGATGAAAAATCATTTACGGTGAAAATCCGATTTAGACTCTGATAAATAGAATAAAATGTTCAAAAGGTCACCTGATCCAGCATTTGATATGGATGCCCCAGTGTGTAAAGATGATTCTGTACGAGATTTTCAATTTTATTCTTATCACGCAGTACAACCAGATCTCCGATCGCGAATTGAACTTCAAGTTCATGATACCAGTAAATACTTTTTGCCCTGTGAGGCATTTATTGAGGTAGAAGGAGAACTTGTAACAAATGTTGCAGCTGATACCCCTTATGACAATAACGCAAATGTCCGAGTTGGTTTTGTTAATAACGGTATTATGGCGTTATTTGAAAGCGCTAGATATCTCATTGATGAAAAAGAAATTGAATCCATTGACCGTGAAGTTGATGTGGCTACAACAATCATAGGGTTAGCGAGATATTCTGATGATTATACAAGATCGGCTGGTCCGTCTATGATGTTTGCAAAGGATACCTCTGATAACGCTGACCACCTTCAATTCATTAAAAGCCTCTATCCGATTTATTACTTTTCACTGGAACATCTTGATTTAACAAGACAATCTGTCGTTGATATACACTTTAGAGCCCGTGTAACCCGCCCGACTGGTCCACCAGTTGGTGGGATACCCCCTATCCTCATCCCGAATTATAGAGCAGTTGCTGTCATTCTCAGTGATTAATCAATGTTACTTGAAGGTGTTGGAGGAAGAATGAGAATCATTGATGCACCAGTGGAAAATATGTAAACGACTTTTCATTGAAATTGTAAACGATTTAGAATCAATCAATTATGTATAATGTCATATAGTAATATCAATGTGTCCTTGACACCCGGTCAATTAAAAAAATTACAATCCAAATCGGCTAAGCAATGTGGAACCACAATCACGCTGAAACCCAATCAAATGACTGGAGGGGCGAATAAATTATCGCTGACAACTCGTCAGGTGAAACATTTCAATGATGCACTTGTAGCAAAAAAGGTGTTCAGATTACTCTTTCTGCGGCTGCTATCAAAAATATGATTAAAACAGGCGGTATATTTCCATTGTTAGCTGCAATACCAGCATTGATTGCAGCGGCTGCCCCAGCAGTGGCGAAAGCGGTGGCGTTGGGAGCCGTTGGGACCGCGGCAGGAATGGCGTTGAAAAAGGCAACTGGGAAAGGATATAAAAAAAGGGAAAGGGTCTAAGACTACCAGGAACCCCGTATTCATGGTACAGCGGGAGATCCGTTCACGGATCGGGTCTAAGAATACCAGGAACGGTTTATTAGTTGAAAGCCCAATTGTTCCCATGTCCAATTTTGATTTAATTGATGCTGCTAAAAAACTAGCGATAAAAAACTTCAGAGGGGTTTTTATGAGAGATCAATTACCGAGAAAACCTAAACGCGTCGAAACCGGTATCATCAATCTTGATAACAGCAGCGGATCGGGAACTCACTGGGTTGCATACGCAATTGATCCGCGTGGGATTGTCTATTTTGATTCATATGGGTTAGCTCCGCCATGCGAGTTTATGCGGTATATAAATTCTTCGATGAAACTCAAAGAGTTTCCGATTTTTTATTCCACGCTGCCAACACAACAATTAAATGATCCACCGATATGCGGCCGTGAAGTATTAAATGTCCTCGCGGAGATTTCATCGTCACAGAAACCACCTCATCTGGTTGTAAATAAATACACGAGTGGGAAATTACAAGGTAATTTTAGAGAATCAATAAATTGAAAATACTAGAGTCTTTGCAATAATGATTAATATTTGGGGACAATCTCTGTCAATGTCGGAACCCACCGCGAAAACATCTGCGGGTTCTATCGAGGATGTAAAAAAAATAATTGAAGATGAAATCGCTGAGACGTTAAATTTAGCAAGTGTTGACCCGAACGAAATAGTTGTATTTCAAGATCGCCAGGGTAAATTGAAAAGCAGTAATATATCCGCGGATGACATTTTGATACGGCAGCGCAACGCCGCTGAAAACTCTATTGCGCTGTATTCCAACGGTGGACAACTTAAACCAGGCGCACTTGTGTCTACGATCACCGACGCGATTGCTACCAACGAACGTGAGCTGAATGATCTTATACGAGGTTATAACAATTTTCGCAAAAATGTCGTACATAAATTCTTTGGAACCCCGCTTGTGGTTGGCATGACTCTCGCTGAAATTAAAAACTTTCTATCGCTATTCTTTTTCAACAAGAATGCGGGGAGGATGATGAATGAAGATGAAATCAAGGCAAATTATCTCGATATTTACAATGATATTTCTAAACTAATAGAAAATCTTGAGCGGGTACAAAAACCCACTAACGACGTCGTTGGTAAATTCTTTGGAACCCCGCTTGGCGCGGAAATATCTCTCACGGAAATTAAAAGATCTATTGACAGACAAAAACTCGTCACCGACCTGTATTCTAAAGAGAGAGGCCTTCTGGTTACATTGTTTTCTAGCGGTAAGCTGGGGGAGGTAATAGATCCTTCCAGAATCGGGATAGATTATCTCAATATTCACGACTATATTATTAGTCTACGAGGTTATTTAGATATGATAGAAAAACTACGATATGATTTCGATCTGATACAAAAACCAATCAATGATGTCGCTGGTAAATTCTTTGGAACCCCGCTTGGCGCGGAAATATCTCTCACGGAAATTAAGCGCACGCTTGACGAACAAAAACTCACCAACGAAATGCTAAAAACAGATTTTGAAAAAGTAAAAATTCCGTATCCAGACATAGGCGTTAAAAATATCGTGTATAAGGTCGATCATGGGACCTTTGATTGGGTAAAAAACTCCAATGCTAAATTGAAAGTCACTAACGTGAAGTGGCCCCATGGTATCTACAGGATGACGTTATTCTCTAACAAGCAATTTGATATCATCGTGTAAGGTAGAACCTACTTTGGTGGCACCGAAACAGTAATTATCGCGGGGGGAGAAGAAGAATTTGAGATTGTCGCGGTTGATAACACCATTAGAAAACGTATAACCTGGTGTTTAGAATTCGTAAGTGAAGTAGACATCCCCCTGATCTACTACCCTGACGATGAATAATTGAAAACACTAGCGGGTTTAAAATAACAATGTCAACAACAATGTCAACAACAATGTCGATGAAATCAATTGAACCGATAATAGTCCCGTTGACGGAGTCAGCGGTATCACAATCGCAGATGACGCCGTCATTGCAATATCGATTCGACACCGTGAAAGAGTTTTCCGCGAACTTGAAATCACTTTCTGAGCGTTATCGTGAAAAAATAAAGAAATACCGACGCAGCGTAGCAATCATCGACATCACCGTGTACTCGGTATCCGGTGTGATGGCCAGCGCCGGGGTTATTTTGTCGACGGTGACCATGATGGCTCCGATTGCAGTTCCAATTGCTATCTCCGCGGCAACAACAATTGCTGCAGTCGCCACCGCGATAACTAAAAAATTATCATCGTGTTCTTAGAAAAAACTCAGTGATGATACAGCTCGATACCGGGTGGTATTTGACGCGTACTCGAAATTATCCGAGTTGATCTCGCTGTCGATAGATAATTCGTTCATATCCGATGTTGAATTTTCCACGATGACCCAGTTGTATAACTCCGCGATGTTGAAATTGGAAATTGAAGACAGCGTTAACAATAATGTCACTACAATTCAACGAATTGCAACTGCTTCAACGAATCGCGGAGAATACCACTCCGATACGAACAAGCATGATATCAATAACATCAACAACCCCTGAATTTAGGGTGAACTTTCCTTCTCCGATTCCAGTGCGTGAGATCGCGCTGGCAAAATTACGAGTGTATCATAGCTGGCCTAATATCAGATCTGTTGCATTTGGCGGTCAGCAACCCAATAACGCACTGGTGTTCTCGTATAAGAATAAACCCGATGGCACTCCAGCGTGGGAAACTGTTTCGTTACCAACTGGGTCGTACCAAATTGAGCAAATCGATGCTGAAATTCAGCGTAGAATAAAATCAATTACTGAAAAAGAATCAAAAATAGCTATTAAACTTCATGAACCGACGCTCTAGTCGTCGATCGAAATAAGCACAGAGGGATACATTGTAGATATCTATAACAGCTCGTTAAGAACAGTGTTAGGATGGCCTGAAAAACCACCAGAAAAATCCACCGCCGACTTAACCACGGACGTACAATCATATCATGAAATTAATCCCAGTTATCGAGATAATTTATCTGATATAAGAAAAGGAAGAATCGGCGATAGATTTATATTTACCGACAAAGACACATTGCAATGGGATTTTATCATTAAAAGAAAAACCGACTCATCTGTTACTATTTCATTTACGCTAACTGACGTCCGTGGCTATTTTAATGAAATTAAACAATTATATGACACACAACTAGAACAACTACGGAAAACAAAATTGCAAAAACACGTTGAAATAATAAATCAACTTATATCTGACATGGAATATATCTATGAACTAATTATTCAAACAATAATTAATGACAACAGCGACAGTAAACAACGATTCCTAACCGATTACAATATCACAGAAGACAATCTGCGTAATTTCAAGTTTCCCAAATACAACGCTGATGAACTAGCAAGAATTGTTAGAACCGATATCAAGGCGCTACAAAACCAGATTCAACTGTCCTCCTCAGGTATAATAATGATCCAGATGGCCGCGGTAGGCATATTGCCCCGCATAATGTAAATATTTCAACGGTGATTGCGCTCAATTTAGTATGTGATGTAATTGAAGGAAGCTATCAAATTAATCTAGAGCAATCAAATCAAGCTCAGCAGGGATATATTCTTTATTCGTTTGCACCAACAGCTCCTCCAGGATACCTAATTATTGAAAACCCAATTAATCCTGTCTACATGCGTTGCCATAATAATTCGTTAACGAGAATTAATTTCCGACTCACCGACCAGTCAAATAATTTAATTGATCTACAAGAGGAGGTGTTAGCGATTAGTTTGTTTGTGAAATCATAAAGACTCGATCAAATATTTGGTTAACCCAGAACTGAAAGTTTCAGCAGCAGAGAGGGTGAGTGACAACGACGTTTGGCGTATATAAGGAAATCTTATTTTATCGAATAGACGCCATTTTTTTTAATATTTGGTAGAAGCCTCAGTTTGCCAAATCGACGCCTCTATAAGGTTGTAGGGTTCACCCTCTCTGCTGCTATGTTTGCTATTTGTAACATTAATATACATATGTATATTGTTATTAGTTTCTTTCGATGTTTTCTTTACGTGCTTTTTAAGACCATACAAAACGACGTTTCGCAACTTATGAGTTCCATGTCTATATCTCCATTTTGGTTTTGACTTTTTGCTCCCGTGCTAGTACAAAATTCTTCAAGACAGCAAAAGTGTCCGTTAATTGGAGGATTTTTTTTTGGGCTGATGCTGATCCTAAATTGAATGACTGAGTATTGTCTATGGCTATGTATATTTAATTCTTATATCTAAAATAATCGTCATAATATCAACACATGTACATTCTGTATCCGTCTTCGCCTGAAAAATGTAATACATTGAACGATCTGTCTCCTTTTGTTTCTATGGTAATGGATTTATTGAAGAAGTATCTACATAAGTGCCATTTATGCATCGATTGTGTTGATGATCCTAAGTATGAATGTACTAACGCACACTAACAAGAACATAACATGTCTATTGCTTTCTGGGATAGTATTTGTCTCAGTTTATTTGTTCTCATGTCATAACAAATAACACGTTTTATACGTCATTTTTCAAGTGATGCGTTTGACTAAACATCACCACCAAAGTTACACGACCAATCCAAGTTAAACGACCAATCCATATTGTGTAAGACATCTTGCCTGGTAGGATCCCATGCTGTACATCCATACCAGAAACGACTAGATGAGCAAGGTATAGATTATTCAGTATCCACCGAGTAACACTAATTGCCGTTTTGTATTAAACAATTTTCTTACTTTTATTTGATTTCTGTACATCTCTTTCATGGCATTTGTTTTGTGTTAAACCTTGAACTATGAAGTTTGCCTTTTGAGTTCATTCTTGTTTTTGTCGTTATAGAGATTATTTAAACCTTATACTCCTTTGCACATGCATCAAAATTCGACTGCGTGAAGCTTTATAACTTTTACTTGTTTTATTCCTTTTAGTGTAATCATCATGCCTCCTTAAGATAATTGTAGTCTTGTTTCGGCGATATGAATGATAAATACCATGGTCATGTATGTTTTGTGCGGATTTATGAAACTTTTTCTTGTTGCCATCAAAATGTATATAACCTAGAAAGGATTGATTTAATTTCGGTATTAACATTTGATAATGAGGAAATTTGGTACATGGACAAACAAGTGCAGTGATATAATCCGATATATTTTTCAATTAATCTTACCAATTGACTTCTTCTTCTTTTGTCTTTTTTCCTGGAATATATTGATACGTGTGTAGGTAGTCATATATGATTCAGCTGTTCCTGTTTATGAAGTGCTGCATGAATGTAAGATCAGAGAAAATGATTTATAAGAAATGATTCGATCATTTGTTCTAATGTCCTCAAAGATATGTTTAATACGTCTTTGACACAAATCCATTAGACAATGAATCAATAATAAGTTGGTTTCAGATTCACTATATTGTCTGCTAGAACTATCACACGTGTAGGTTTTGGATCAAAGAATGGTGGTTTACGTTTCCAAAGGTTTGTGATAAGTTATCAAGAAAAAATAAATTAGAACAATATCTTTTTTCATTTATCTCTTAAGAAGCAAAATGTTGACTTGCAAAAAGTAGCAAACATTTGATACTACCTTTCCTATGTCGGAGCTTCCGCACGGCAATGATAGCCAGACAAGCGATCAAAAGCACGTTTACTACTGCAGAAACCAGAAGCCACCATATAAACTTCCCTTCAAAGTAATAAACGTATACGCATTCTGCAATTGGAAAAAGGCGACCCCAGAATATATATATATATATATATATATATATATATATATATATATATATATATATATATATATATATATATATATATATATATATATAAATATCGAGAGACACAGTTTTTGAGTGGTGCAGCTAAACGTATTAATACATCCAAGTCATGAATGTATCGGAGAATGGAAAGCTTTTCACAAATATAATTGGCATTGTAAACATAAAGGATGTACTGTTTTAATGTATGAAACTTTTATTGAATTCCATTATATATAATAGAAAACACATTCTAAAACATTGGATATGGCAACAAATATTATTTTTTTAAATAAAAGATATTATACTCAAAACAGTATCGTTATCTTAAACTCTCTTTTTTTTACTTATTTAGCTTTGTATTTTATTCTGTACTTATCTCAATCGCATATTAGCAAAGAATAATTTAGCTACTTTATTTATATGAGTTTACCACTTCTTTCCATTTTGTTCCCGATTGCAAGATGAATCTGTGCTAAATATACCTCGAGGAGTTGATATGTTGTTATCTTTTAAAGGAAAAAGATTCCCAAAAAAATATGAATATAATTTATAGCATGACACGTCCGTTTTCGTATTATACTAGAATTAAAGGCTTAATGACCCTTTGTTAGATTTGTTTTTAATTAAAACTACGTTACATCGACGTATAGCATACCAATTTGATTAATGGAGAGACCGAATACTACACGATCTGACTAGTTCAAACACTGCTAAAAAAACAGAGGCTATTTATTATAAGAATAAATGACCGGAAGAACGTGATTGGTCGTTTTGCACACATTCAAGTTTTGGCCCTAATACTTACCATTTTTCATGGCAATTCATCAAATATTGTGAGATTAGTTACACAATCGAGTGTCCATGGAAGTATTGACTGTCGGACATGAGAATGATCAATATACATAAAAACTATGTTTTTGCAGCCACATTATTTATCAGGTTGAACGGAAGTGATTGGATGGAAACGCGTAATTCATTTTCAGTTAGGGTAATAACGCCACAAAAATACGCCAAGTTACATGCATGTTCAGTTGGTAAAGGTTTTGATTCTATTTCAATGAAGGGATTGCCATAATGCATTTGGAAACCCAATCTACAAGCGTCATAATTGAACTAAAAATGGCAAATATTTGTAAACCCAATCAGTCAAGGTCATAATTACACTTCAGTGAAAACAATTATTTGCAATAGGCACGGGTCTTCATTCCTCCAAAATGTGTCAAGTTATTTGCAAAGGTTTCTTTCTTTTGAGATTTAAGAGTTGATATTTATTTCAGCCGGTGAGAAGAGTTCTAGACGGGCATATAAAAAAAACGGTGAAGTTAATAACGGTATCCAATTATCCACGTGAAGAAAACAGACTTTACGTTCACCGATCTACTAATTTCATTTGAATCGACCATTGAATAATTAAAATAAAATACAGCTAGAAAACTCATCCATCTGATTTTAACTGGTTCAGAGCGATATGCCACAGGTCAGTTTGTTAATAAAGAGTTAATTGCATTGCGGTTTATGAAAATATATAACGTCGTATCATTTTTAATTGTGTACCATCGTCATACAGGGTGAATCTATAATGGACTGACGTCCCTTTGTGAGGAAACCGTGTGCCCTTTATGCAATTAAAGCAAGAATTAGCTTAATCTAGCAAAGCATTCTTAGGTTGAGAGATTTACAATCTTAATATTTAGTAACCATGCCAATTCTAGATTCGTAATATAACCATGCAGACATACAAATAAATTAAAGTAAATTGAAATGACTTTGTTTTAAAGAATAATAGTCGTTTATAAAATGAGTTATGTAAAGTCAGTCACGGCTTAACATATTTAATTCCATTGTCCGTGATTTAAATGAATGAGCAAGAAATATTCACCTGTAATGCCAACAAATATGGAATCTAAAAGTAATCCCTGGTCATCCCATGCAGTATATGTACCCTTGTCTCGCCATGTTAGTTCCCTTATGATGAGATTAAAGATCGTATCATTTAATACACAGCTGTGAATGCGATCCATATAAGTAGTAATATGGGACGATCTGGTGACAATGGAAAATCCAGTCAAAAAAGGGCTTGGGACCTTCTGGTGACAAAATTTCCAGCGGCAATGGAAATCCCAGTCAAAAAGGGATTGGGACCTTCTGGTGACAAAAGGTCGTGGGACCATCAGGTGCAAAGGAGATTTAGCATGGGGAATATTATTTGGGACCTTCTGGCAACAAGGGAAATTTAACATGTTGGGTCTGTATTGCGTCAAGGGAAATTGAACATAGTGGGCCTATCTAGCGACAAGGGAAATTGTACATGGGAAATATTATTTGTATTTGTATATGGGACTGTCTAGAAACAAGGGAAATGGAAGTAAATAAAGCAAATATCTTTTTGAGGTATATGAGTAGCCCTGAAAACAAGCCACACAATCTCCTATCAAAACAGAAGGGAAGGAAAATAAAATCACACAATCTCCCATACACACAGAAAGAAAGGAAAACAAAACAAGAATAATTAAGAACATCATACATTCTATGTGAAATATGTTCATTGTTTTCATTCATTAATTTAATTAAAAGGTAGTATGATATTTATTGTCGACTGACTTCTTAACATATCCCAAATTTAAGGGATGTCCTGTGTTTCTCAGCGCACGCTACACACAATGTTTACATGTTGTAACAAATCTAAGTCGAAGGAAGAAAAAGCAGCACCAAAATATGGTTTGTTCTTTCGACAGTCTAAGATGTGTGTTTTTATTTGAAATTCAAAGTTAACCATAGGCAGGGTCATAAAGTGCAATGTCACTCGCGTCAATCATTGTTACATTGTTACAATTCTTCAGAACGTGTGTTTTGGTTCTGGTATTTTTATTTCAAAGTTAGCCATAAGCAGGGTTATACAGTGCAAGATCACTCGCGTCATTCTTAAAATAGTTTTGTATTTGTTTCCTTTCTAAAAAACGGTAGATCTCATGCTTAAAAAACTTTGCGTGACAGATTTCAGTGCCAAAAATAAAGATAAAGCACTGATAACTGAATTGTACAAGTTTATCAACTCAAGATTTTATTTCATCCAACGATTTACTGATTGACTATTTGTAAGGGTGTAGCGTTTCAAAACAAATTTCATGACAAACGAAAATTATAGTGCCTACTGATTAAAATGTTGGAGAGGTATCTTCAAACGGGAACATCTGCCATTAGGATTTCAATCAAACGTATTATGACGGAGAGAGAGAGAGAGAGAGAGAGAGAGAGAGAGAGAGAGAGAGAGAGAGAGAGAGAGAGAGAGAGAGAGAGAGAGAGAGAGAGAGAGAGAGAGAGAGTTTTTATTATTATCAATGATATTACAGTTATGGTCAGTTTAATAATATTTGAAATATTTATAATTAAATCATTCCCAGTTTTGGTAATCGATAGAGGTTATTCCTCCAGACTTGCTATCTATCTAACCATTTGCAATAGTCCGAAAATGTATTTAGGCCCCATGTTCACATTTATAACAAAGTTTCTGAGCACAAAGGCAAAAGTTCAAACCGAAAGAAACGACTAAATCAATAGTCTTTCTGATTAACTTTAGCAAGTGGCAACACTTGCATAATATACACGTGAAAATTCTAAACGATAATTCTTGGTCTTATCTTTAGAAAGCATATAATCACGAAATCAAGCCAAACAAATTGTGTCGGAAATAAATTAATGTGCTCTAACATAAACGTTTCTTTCTTTCTTTGTTTCTTTCGTTGTTTCTTTCTTTCGTTCTTTCATTCCTTTTTCTTCTTTTTTTGTTTATCTCAAATGCATGGATGGAAATAAGCAGTTAGCTTTTTCACTTATATTTGTCTATCAATTCTTACTATTTTCACCTTTATGGCTTGATGAATCAGTGGTAAGTGATCCTAGAGGACTTGATGTGTTGTTTTCTTTTGAAGAAAAAGAATAGAATACTACGGTATTAGATGTAGCAAAGTGTTGTAATTATCTCAGGGAATAATTTTAGTGAACATTAAAAGACTTCTGTATGTAGCATCTAACTATACTAGCAATAATGTACGGCATGACACGTCCTTTACTGAATCCGATCTTTTAGAAATTAAGGCTAAATGATCCTTTGTTATATTTTTTTTTGTAGTATGTTTCTTTTTTCTATTTTTGTTTATCTCAAATGCATGGATGGAAAGAAGCAGTTAGTTTCTTCACTTATCTTTGTCTATCAATTCTTACCATGTTCACCTTTATGGCTTGAGGAATCAGGGGTAGATGTACCAAGCGAACTTGATGTGATGTGTTCTTTAGAAACAAAGAATTGAATACTACGACATTAGATACAGCAAAGTGTTGTAATTATTTCAGTTATTAATTTTCAGTGAACATTAAAAGACTATTGTATGTACCATCGAACTATACTAGCAATAATGTATGACATGACACGTCCTTTATTGCAATCTGTCTTTAAGAATTGAAGGCTAAATGATCCATTGCTATAGTTTTTTTTGTAGTATATGATCATTAAAATTACAATTCTATAAATGTAAATATTAACAATTGCACAAAACCTTTACGTTCATAACGACAAATTTAAAATTAAATTTAAAAACGTCTGTCAGTCACTGCGTCCAGAGAAATGGTCAATAGCTATTTCAAAACTATGTGCATCTGTTTATGATGGCCATAACACGTATTAAGTTTTAAAGCGACCTATAAATCCATTATGAATACCGAATGACTAGTAGTGTTAATAATATTGTGTTATCCACTCCATTAAACCACAAAACAAAAACCATTATCACCAACAAAAGTCGTGAGAGTAGCATGGTTCCTTGATATTTGCTTTTTCCATATTAAAACGACAACATTTACCAAATGTTATAGCAATTCATCAAAACAATTGGACAAATTGCTAAAAAAAACAAATAAGACAGTAAATCTAACAATCAATTGACGAGGAAAGTGGTTGGTTGTCAGGTGATGACCGTTATATTTATTGTGTTTCAAGACAATTCATCAAATATTATGGGAGTAGTTACTCAGTTGAGAGACTCAAGGAAAATCGGACTGACAGACAGGAGGATCACTATATATTCCTTTTGCGGTGGTAAAAAATCACTACTATTTTGCAGACCTACCGTTTCATCGGTTTTACCGAAATGATCAGATGGAAACACATAATTCATTTTCAGTCGAGTAAGGGTGATAACTCCACCAAAAATGTGTCGAGTAAGCCCTGATCACAAAGCACTTAATTACACCACAATGCATGTAGTGTGCACCAAAACTTTTGTACACAAAATCAAAAAGTGTAATAAATCAACCAGAACCTGCTAAGTATATGTAAACCCACTCAGTAAGGGTCATAATTTCACAACAATAAGTAAATTTATTTGTAAGCTCAATCGATATGGGTCTTATTTGCATAAACATGTTTTACTGGACGGGCATTGACAATTAATGGAGCAGTCTCACTACGAGTACCATCAGCATACAGGGTTGATCTACAATGGATTGACGTCCCATTAGGAGTAAACCATGTACCCTTTATGCCATGAAAGCTATAATAGGCTAAATGTATTAAACAATTAGTAGAGATTTATAATCTTAAAATTATATAAACGTGCCAGTTTAAGATCTTAATATAACGGTATAGGTATAAAAAGACATTCAAGTATTTTCAAAATGATTTCTATTAAATAATACTATTAATTCGCAAGATTGATTTAATAAAGTTAAAATTGGGTAAGAATTCTTAAGTAGAGTATGCAAGATTGAATTATTAAAAACTATTTACCTGGAATGCCAACAAATAATGCATATAAAAGCAACTCCTGGTCATCCCAGGCAAAATAGGCGCCCTTGTCTGACCATGTTAGTTCCTCTAAGATGAGATTAAAGGTCGTATCATTTAACACACAGCTGTAAAAGCGATCCCTATAGTGTTGCGAATGACTTGTATATGTACAGCTCTTACGTGCCACATCATAGATTATATAATCCACGTAATCTAAATCATGATTCTTGCCAATTTTAATTGAAGAAGTGTTGGTGTTAATACACATAAACGGCAGGATCATCGGTTTACAAACTTTTCCATTTTGTATGCGACCTAGAAGAAGAACGAAATAAAGTGGAGTTATAAAAAGAACAGAACCGAAGATCATACTAGTATGTATAAAAAAATCTGGTCTCATAGTATCGACTCATATTACTGTCTTCATATGTTTCGATAATAAATTAAATTTTCTTTATTTTAGGTATTTGTTAGCAGAACTGATGAGCACATTAAGGAGTTAAGAGGATGGAGAGGCGATATGATCTGTTGGAGACACAGCGGAATTAGATCAACTCGTTATAAGTTTCAGTTCCGTCCATGCGACAAATGTTTGCGGTTTTGAGCTAAGTACTTATAGGTGGGGCCCATTTTTAAAGCTGTAAACTTGTATTAGCATCCATAGTGAAGATACCATGTACGTATGAGGTAGACTCGGCTGCAAATGGCATCCAGTATCCGTTGGGTAATCTTTGTTGCATAACGACGTCCCAGTAGTAGATGGACACCAACATCAGCTGGGCCATTTGATTTCATGTATCCTGTCATACCAGTTGTAGTATCCATTTTGGTTATTGACCTGTTTCAATTCAGTCGTCTCTACTACCATCACATGCCGGTTAGGTAACCTTGCTGTATCTTCTCATTACATTTATAACTGGACAGCAGCATCTGGTAGACGGATAACATATTGTGCATTTGGGGTTATATTTAGCATGACTTGTGAACTCTAACCAGCTACTCGCCAGGGAACCGCCGTATGTTCCATTAAGAGGGACATCTTTAACCATAAAATCGAAACTTATGTATGTAAGATAAACATTGGGTTTGCATCCGGCAAACGTATTCTAAAAGTATCTGACCCGTACATCAAGTGAATGAACAAACCATATTTGTTAAAATAATATCGTTGATGAAAAAAAATAAAACGTTAGATCTACTAAGAACTAAGAAACGAACTAACTAAATTGTCAGCTAGCTCAAAGAGGACAAAAATCTTATTAGGGCATCGAATGAAATATTCTGTGGATGTCATTGTTTACAATCTAACATGTATTGATAGACAATGAGACTAATAAACTGAAACGTTACCTTTTTACATGTCTAGGTAAGGTAAACCACACGTGTTTATAACATATTCCAGTATTCAAATACATCCATCCCAATGAAAACTCGCCCATCCCCAGTCCAATATATCTTGGTCCGTATATATATATATATATATATATATATATATATATATATATATATATATATATATATATATATATATATATATACTATTTTACGTACGTGCATACAAGAACATTAAATCAAGTAAATGTCTTAACATTAAGGGAAGTTGAAAAGAATACATACGTGTGACAAGAATACTTCGTTTTCATTTCTCCAAGGAACCTTCGAAAACTGTATAATTTCCACTGTCCATAAAACTGACATTTAGTAATAGAAATGTGATATTGTCATTGTTCATGTTTATGTCTTTTATTCTGCCAGTGTAATTTCTACTAACTTCTATGTAGTACTCATTGTTCGTATTCGGCACGATGATAATCATATGAATGTCACGTAGCTTGTTTGTAAAACCAGAGAAGTATATCTCAAAACTCTTCCTTCCATCAGTTGGAATTTCGTCAATGAGCACAACAGTTGCATTATCTCCATGATTGTATATCTCCTGTTTCGAATATGCTGGAATAAAATAATGCTAATTTAAGTTAAAGTTAAAATGGAAAGATAGTATTTCACTTCATTCGATTATATTTGATGTAATCTTAATTTTACATTTTAGCTCATATGTAATATATACCTTTCATCGAATCATATATAGTTTTAAGGATAAATAAATTCATTCGGTTATCGAACTATTCGTTCACGTATCCATCGATTCATTAATAACATAAGTGTTATCGATGCGCAGGCACTACTGTGATATTTTTTGTAAAATAAAGAATGCTTTTGATTATCTGCACATATTCCTGACTGAAATCTACAACACTTTTCAAAATAAATGATCTTAATTATTTCAAGCTTCTAGTTGGATGACGTTCAGACATACTAGCAATTATATCCATTTATACAAATCACCAACATATACATTTTACTTCATACAAATGTTATAGTAAATATTTGAAACAAAGGTTTTAGGAAATTGTTAAATATTTAGCAAATTCACGGAATCCCCGATACCCTTTAGGTTGCACGGAACCGTTGAAATGTACATGAATGTTAGGTAATTAATGAAATCTGGTAGAACAAAAAAAAAAACAACGAATCTTAGCTTTCTGGCAGTTGTTATGGTAAAGCTGTTATATCTTAATGGAGAGTGACTGTGTTGAAAACAGAATTTTTTCAGTGCCTTCATATTAAGGAAATGTGAAAAGGAAATCTTGTCTATCAAACTTCCTTGTTCGGTAGTACATATACGTCTATGATCACATCTATCTCATGTTGACATTTATGATAACACTCCCTCTATTTTGGATCCTTATTATCCCAAGAAGACATTGAAGTACATAATTTATATGCAGTCAATATTAAAGTTCGACATATAACTGAAACATTTATTGTAAGGTTAGCTGTCTGGGTATTACCTGCTAGTTGGGTTGGGTTTGTAGTTTTTACTTTGTTATATTTATAGTTGAATAGTTAATCCTACCCATTTATCTTATTAAGATTTGTACTAATTCCGTAGTGTTTTAAATTTGATTAATGCCTCAGACAAGAATAAGGACTTAACACAAAATAACGTGGATTCGACAATAATTGTATTAACATTTTAATTCCAGTCAGCCTTTCTGTATATTATCGTTTATGTTTTAAATAATGAAATGCTTAAATCACGGCATCTTTTTCATCTTCAGTCCTAATAAATCATAATACTGTTATGTGGTTTTACTTTGCAATGTTGATTAGTCATTTTGTTTTGAAATGTTTTGAATCTCGTCATATGCTTTTGTAATGTAACATTGTATGTTGGACTTCACTTTTTAATTTAGGATGAAATTTATATTTTCAAATTGTTTAAGTGAATTTGTTTCCCGAAAAATAGATTGCTCATAAAATATCATATTCTTGGGTAGAGACCTTCAAAGTGATTTATAGTGAATTATATTTAACACAAACTCACTGTTGATACAACAACACAATACAGGCTTCCACAGACTGTTGAATTTTAATTAAAATCAGAACTTTACATTATGAGGATATGTATCTGTTATTCTAGGATTATGTTGGGATTTCGTGATTCCATAAGATGTTCCCTCTTTTCGGTTACTTATTTGAGGAGAATAGATTTGTGAGAATATACTTTCCTAATTTCCTTATTCTTTATCACTTAAAAACTATTCATACAATATTTCATGTTGTCATATTTGATCAGATCACAATTGGAGTGAATACAGTAATAGTGTGAGAGAAACAAATGCATAATGGCGGACGTATTTCTTCCTCTCAGAATGATGCTTAGTTTGCTTTCAAATGCTGTTGAATAAATTTCAAATATAGATATAAAATTATCTTTAGTGCATTGCAGATGTAATTTTTGTGGACGATATATATATATTAATATATATATATATATATATATATATATATATATATATATATATATATATATATATATATATATATATATATATATATATATATGTATATATATTGAAATGCCGTTCAAACGTTTGTATTTGAATAGCAGACACATTCGTTCCGTATTTAACTAAAAGCTGTTAAATCGTGAAGTAGAAAATAAGAAATGTATGAAAAGATAAAGGAATAATGTTTGCTATCGTGGCATTAAACTTTTACTATGGAATCTGACTGGAGATATGTTTTGTACTTTAGATTGTTTGTAAATGAAAAGTGACTATATTTGTGATTGATATGTCAATTTGTATACTAATATTTTCTAGGTAGGCGATTGACAATAATATAGTCAGGCACCTTTTTTGTATTAAATAGCCAGCTAAACCAGTTTATATCATTCCATGCCGTCAACATATATTGCGGCAGTACTAATTACCTGTTCTTAATATTTTTACATGAAATAGCTTCATTAAACATGAGCAGCTGGACTTACCTTTTATTTGACATGTCACAAACACCACCAGAAAAACGCATATCGTGGTTACAGTTTCCATTATTTTGCAAACAGCTGTAGCTCCCAAAAATATTAAAAGTATACAACTACAACTAATTCCTGAAGAAGTAGTCGGTCCCTTTGTAATATGTATTACAGTCTATCCTCAGGATCACATATTGTAGAAATGAACAGATTTCACCATTTGTCACAAAATAATTTTAGAAACGTTTGTCGCTAAATCCAATTCTTAGGAATTGTAGACATTGAGAAATAGAGCGAGATACGAATACCACACAACAGCATATCAGAACAATAACAAAAGAACATTTCACTAAGTAACGATGTATGATACGTTTCGGAAGTGAAATAGTGAAGCTCAAGATGTTGGTGGGGGACGTATCAAAAGACGACTGCTTAAAAATTTATGTAATACTTTTATAGAAATTGGAAGATATCAGTCATATTAACTAGGAGATAAAAGTTACTGTTTTAATGTTTTCTTTTGAAACGCTCGTCCAGATCCTCTGAGTTAACTCCGCCAGATTTTAAGTTATTTCTGTATACTCAGTTATTATATCTTCGACAATAAATAAGGAACTAAGTAAATAATACAAATTATCTCAAACAGGTGCTTGAATAGATTGAGTCAATCCATATATGATTATGCTTTCATTTTGTTCCATAACGTGTAATGTCTGAGAGTCGCAGTAAACTCACAGAAACATACTTTGCATAAATTTTCTCTCAAGCGTCAATGAAATATGTTTCAGACATGTATTTACTGGCTTTATAATTTCATTCTTGCTGTATTGCTATAGAATGTACCATACTAAATTTCTTCGATACTATAATTATCGAGGACTGATACATTCGTGATTAATTTCTAACATAAATGTACATAGAAGTTATACATTGTTTGTAACAATGTTATTTACATCATAGAGATGTGAGTGATCATTATAAAACTATGCAATATATGTTTTAATAATACAAATTAAAGTTACAATATATTTTGTAAATCACGTGCACTAAAACTGCACACAAAATGGATAAGACCACATATTTGAAACAATATAAAACTTAATTTGCTATCCACGAAATCTATTGTAAGATATATCTGTGTGACCAATTTATTACACTGAAAATAAATAAATATGTAGCTAATACGTTCCATTGAAACAACATGAAAATTGATTCAGGAAATCCAGTCTTGTCTTCGTTTTCTTCCATAACGTTTAACGTGTGAAACTGGAAAAAAACATCCCAAATATATGTTTTATATACTTTGTGAAGCTTTAGAAACCATATTTGCAGGCAATTATTTACTGGGTTTTTCATTTCGTGCTTACTGTATATCCATGGTATATACGACACCACATTTGATCCCTACACAAATTATCGCGGACTGATATATTCTTAAGCAATGTAGATCATTAATGTACATGGAGGTTTTACATTGTTTGTAATAGTGTTATTTAGATCATGTAGATGTTTATGATCATTATAAAACTATAAAATATATGTTTTAATGAGACAATTTAAATATGCAGTATATTTTGTAAATCACAAATCACACAAAAAGAATACAAGTCCACAATAATTGAAACAATATAAAAATTAATTTGCTGTCCATAAAATCTAATTAGTTCAACATTAAATTAACACAAATAAACTAAATTAAAATTGCTTTTGTGCAGTCATGTTAAGTTGCAGAAGTCGAACACACGGACGATTATACAAGTTGACACTCATTCGTACGTACATAGTAAAATAGAAATTTGGAAAGGACACAACGAAAGTAGATAAGCTGCCACCAGTTAGTGATGGGATGATTTGCCGTTAACATCTGAGAGCAGGAAATGAAAGTACAACTGATTACAATCTTCACTAAGATATATTGATATAGAATACAATTATCGCACAATGTCACTAAAATAATGAGTTCACCAAGACAACCTACATTAAACAATGGTTTTTTGTTGTATATAAAAATGCAACATATGAAATAGAACTTTATCACAGAATCAGGTCTTTAGGCAGGAAAATGACTTCATTATATAAGAAACAATCTAACGAAGACTTTATGTAGCGAAAGAAGGTCCGGAAAACCCGTCTCTCCACCCTTCAAACACCAGTCACGAACCAAACACTATAAAAAATAAGTACAAAAAAGAACCAACATGCGAGAAACGCATGTGGGAGCGTTTGCCAGAATCTTCCTGTGAGTTGATGGTACTTGACCGAGAGTCTTCAATGTTCTTCCTCCACCATGTGCTAAGAAATGGCGTTAAACCCATAAACCAAATAAAAGTAATTTACTTATTTCCCATACAGAGCTTTAACATAAAACTTTTTAGAAACCTCACCAATTTTGATTTTTCTTTCCCTAGGTACCATTTGATATATCAGAGTCTGAGAAATTATAAGTGAAATTTGCGGTCAATATTACAGAGACGCATACATTGGTGTTAAGCTTGCGTTTTCTGAACCAAAGAAAAGGAAATATGAGGAATACGGAAGAGTTCAGTCGAAGTCTGTAAGATTTAATTTCCAGGTAATTGACATCTCACCTCTGTTGTCTCGGGATTAGGCGATGTAGGCATGTGAGAATTCTTGACAGGAGCTTCCCAGTGATCGGTTGTTATTATTTGCTCATTTGAAGTAATCTTAATTCATCAATTATACTGTTAGCCATGTAAATCTGTGATGAAAAATGGCATGAAACCCACAAGCTAACTAAAGTTATTAATTTATTTGTAACGCAAAGATGCAAGATAATAATTTATTCTTAAAAAAATGTTCCTTTCACTACATACCATGCTTGATAAGAGAGTTAAAAATCATGTACGGAATTTGCCGCTAATGAGAAAATTCGATTATAAACTTGATGTAGTTTCTGAATAAAAGATCGGAAAAGGAAGGTAAATAATGATACGCAAGGATTCAGTTGAATGTGAAAAAGAGTTAATGTACCAGAGACCATTTGTACACTTGTAAGATGTAAACATGTTGAGAAATTATGTCATTTATTTGACCTTTTTCTTTGATGAAGCAACTAAATAAATCAATACATTTTCTTTTGAAATAATACCCACATTCTGAGATATAACAAGTTCTGAAAGTATTAATAAACTCGTAATATTCCTTTAGGTTAGAAATGTCTTAGGTTTGACAGGCTGAAACACTGCATGGTAACTACATTTATATTGTGTGTAAGATATGAAATGTTTACTCTGCAGAAATTAAGGATGACTGATAAATTTATTTTTTAGAAAGTGGGTTGACATGTACAGTTAAGAATAAACACCAGGTGTGGACCTCATTTCTAACCTGGCTTCAGAGTTGTAAACAAGCTTTTAAAATGATTGGTTGGTTCCAAGGACATTATGGAGCTTTGTTATTATAAATTTTTCTATTTTTAGTTGGTCATACGGTGTGTACGTGATTTTATGAACGTAAATTTGTTCTAAAAGATTCTAGACGATCATGTGACCCCTTTCTTGTTTACGTAAAACAGGTATATAAATTATGTTTTGGAGCGAACTATTTAGTAGAAATTGGGCTGTTAGAATACTAATTTGTGTGTCGTTTTGAGTTATTTTAAGTTACCTTCTATTTGAAATTATTTAAATTCATTTGGATCAAGAGGATTTATTTTGTTATTTATCCGGAAAGTATTTATGCTCATTCAATTCCATTGCCAAGAACTGACTTCATCACGTGACATCGTCTTCCATCTTGGATACTTCACTAAGATTCGAACTTGGAATTATTTGGACATTTTATTACCAGTACGTTTGCAATTTCTCTAGTGGATAATATTTTCAATTATTTTTGGATTAACTTTGGAAATGATTCTTAAAACCGTAAGTTTATTTTTCTTTTCTGGAAAATATTTATGCTCAATAAATTGTTTATTAAGTTTTTACAAGCTTGTTATTTTCACTCTTTCTATGTTACTGTTTATTCGAGCCTAAGCACGTCACATAGAAATTGTGACCTCGCCTGAGATTGGGATCATTGGAATTTGGCTAAAAATTATTTCAGAAAACTTTGTTTTAAGTTTGAATTCCCCTAGTTTTTGAAAAGTTTTTTTTAATCTTTAGTGAGATTGACAGGCTTGTATTAAAATTACATCTAAAGTAGAAATATTTCTTTCTAATGCTACTCAGGAGCAATTAGATCTTTTCAAAAAAGATGAGTTGATTCAACTTGCCAGAAAATGTGATCTTTCTGAAGTCAAAGCTTTTTTTAACGAAACAAGATATCAAAAAGATTTTGGTACAATATTTGGTAGAAAAGAAAGGTTTGGAAAAAATAGCTTTGATTTCGGTCAGTAAGTCTGCATCAGACTCTGACATAGAAATAAAGAAATTAGTAGTAGAGAGGGTGAACAGACTTTTGGCTGAAAAGGACCGACAGAAAAAAAGGATCGACAGACTTTTGGCTGAAAAGGACCGACAGAAAAAGGGATCGACAGACTTTTTGCCGAAAAGGATCGACATCAGAAAAAAGGATCGACAAAGCGTCGACACCAGACCAACTTGCTAGCAATTCATAAAAAAAAGATGCCATTTAGTTGACGTTCACCTCCTCGGCTGCTAATGCGCTAACAATTTTTTTACGATGAAAGTCTTTAAGACGAAAATCCTTTCAGGACTGTACAAACAAACTAATTTGTAAAACCTCACCTCGTAAATCAATCAGATTATTAGATTGGTCAGTGAGTTTGAAATTAATTCTCGTTAACAAATTATTATGACATCGCATATAGACTAGATTAGTTGGGTCTTCAATAATTAGAAATCCTGGAGGAGCCGTTGGTGCAAATGAATATAAAATATATCCTTGCTGAGCTTGATTTGATTGTTCGAGATTTATTTGATAATTTCCTTCGATAACATCACATACTAAATTGAGTGCAATCACCGTTGAAATATTCACATTGTTCGGAGCAATATGTCTACCGCCGCCTTCTGGATCATTATTATATTTCAGAATATTTGCTGTAGGATTCTTCAATTTTTTCCAATTATCGTGGATTCTTTTGAACCCAATATCAATAACATCGTTAAGTTCTTTCTTTAGTTTATCCGGGTTATACCCAGGGATTTTAGATGTTTGAATATCCTCTTTTGGGATATTGAATTCTACCGCAAACACTTCTTTATAAATTTCACTCATTAATACTTGTTGAATAATTTGCGTATGAAATGTTTCCATATCGTTGATGATTTTGTTACCTGTTTGTACTACACTAATAAACTCGTTTTTGGTGAGAGAGCCGGATTTGATGGATATTAACAATAATGAAAAATCATTATTCATCGCTGTTAAGTTTTCTTTGATTAGGTGGGTGTAAAATATCATATTATTTTTATTGTCGTATCCTATAAATTTGGGAGAATAATCTTGATAACTTTTTATTGGATTATCAGGTTTCATCTTGTCTGTGACATAATCGGATTTTACAGGTTCTGGTATATCAACAGTTTCTCGTTGAGGTGGTAGTTCAGGCCATCCTAACACTGATCTTATAGAACTTTGATAAATATCTACAACATACCCAGGGGAATTAATCTCGATCGCAGATGATAACGTCGGCTCGTGAACCGTTATAGCGATTTTCGATTCTTTTCCGGTGAGAGATTTTATTCTGCGTTGAAATTCAGCATTGATCTGTTCGATTTGATATGACCCAGTTGGTAACGAGACAACCTGCCAATCTGGAGTTCCGTCTTCACGATTTTTCCACGCGAATACCAAGGAATTATTTGGTTGTTGACCACCAAATGCTACCGATCTAATATTAGGCCAGCTATGATATACTCGTAGTTTTGCTAGTGCGATCTCTCTCACGGGAACGGGGATTGGAAAATTCACACTAAATTCAGGACGTGTTGAGGTTACTGATATCGTGCTTGTTTTCACCGGTGTTGTATTTGTTACTATTTGTTGAAGTAGTTCTTGCGACGACATTATTATTATTATTATTCTGCTCTAATTTCAGCATTGTTGATTTATACAATTGAGCCATAGTTGAGAATTCGCTATCTGATATTGTTGTGTCATCCAACGACGATGATATCAACGAGGATAATTGCGAGTAACCGGCAGATGCAATGTGAAATTTTATTACATAATTGTGTAGTTTACTCTGGCTACACGATGATAGTTTTTTTGTGATCCCGGTTAATATTCCGGCGATTGTAGCTATCGAAGAAATAACGATTGGTACTACAACCGGAGCAATCATAGTAACCGAGGATAATATTATTCCAGCCGCGGTGATTATTCCCGATACTGAATACACGGTGACATCAACTGCGGTTATTCTTCGTTGGTATTTTTTTATTTTTATTTGATACTCCTCAGTGAGTGTTTTAAGTTGCGTGTTAAACTCTTTGACTTGATCATAGCGATACTGATTCGATGATGGGGTCATTTTATTTTAAAAGCGCTAGCATTTTCAATTTAATTGTTTACTTAAATCCACTACGAATTCTACGTACCACGTTACTGAAACCCTGGCTAGATTTTCATCTATATTTATTATCGTGAATTGTTCAGTTGTATCCTTGTCGATTATCGTTGATATCGTATTATTGAATCCAGATGAACTCGACGATGATATATTAAATTTAATCGGTGATATTATTGTTAATCGATAAATACCCTTTACGGTTGCGGTTATGTTTAAAATGTTATTTGTAGGTGTCCACGTATATGATCCGTGTTGAATCGTGTGTACTACGTTGTTGACGATAGATTTATTATGAGGAATTTTTACTTTTTCAACAACGCTTATCATCCTCGTTGCATCATCCTTTATTGCGTTGTTGAATGTTTTAAGTTCATCGATGGATTTTTTAATATCGGGAAGTGTTATTTCAATTTTATCAAATGGGCTCCCAATAAACTTGTCTATGAGGTTTTTACGAAACGTCATAAATAGTTTCGTGTGTTTTTCATATTCAGATTGAAGAGTTGCTAGTTCTAACATAGAATCTTTTATTAAGGTGAGTTTTGGTGTGGTCACTGGTGGATTTCCAAAAAATTCTAGTATGGGTTTGTCAATTTGGTTAATTGTATTTCTTTGTGTTTCACTAAACTGGTCAAATACAATTATATGATCATCATACTTATCATTAAGCGATTTTAATGAATTCACTGTGTTATCATATGTTGCTAATTTATCCGTAATCGTTGAAACAAGTACACCTGGTTTGAGTTTACCCCCATCAGAAAATAACGCGATAGTATCCTCTGCTGCGTCTCGTCGTTTAACCAAAATATCATTAACAGAGATATTACTACTTTTCAATTTACCCTGACGATCTTGAAATACAACTATTTCACCAGGATCAACATTTGCTAGGTTTAATATTTCAGCTATTTCATCTTCGATTAGTTTTTTAATATCCTTGTTATCAACAGTTTCAACTCCACTATCAGGTTTCTTCAGCGATGATAAAGGTCGTCCCCAAATATTAATCATTATTATAGAAATCTTTTTATTATTCAAATCCTATGGATTTCTAATCCGAGAAACGCTAGCGTTTCTACCGCTAGTATACTCATTTACCACTACATGAGGTAGTTTTAAAGATTCTTTCGAAATAGCATTAAGGACATTTAATACTTCTCGACCGCATATTGGTGGGTCATTCAACGTTTGTGTTGGTAGTGTAGAATAAAAAATTGGAAATCTTTTAAATTTCTTAATATAACGCATAAATTCTTTTGGCGGCGCTAATCCATATGAGTCAAAATAAACAATCCCACGAGGATCAATTGCGTAACAAACCCAATGTGTTCCAGGTCCATCGCTGTTATCTAGATTAATAATACCGGTTTCAACATCATTTGGTTGTGTCGGTAACTGATCTCTCATAAAAACACCTCTGAAGTTTTTTATCGCTAGTTTTTTAGCGGCATCAATTAAATCAAAATTGGACATAGGAACCATCGGTTCCTTAACCACAGATTTGGAAATCGAAGATTTCGGAACTATATCGTTCCTGGAATTCGAAGACCCTTTCCGTTGTACCATGAATACGGGGTTCCTGGTAGTCTTAGACCCTTTCCTTTTTTTTTACCAGATCCACGAGTGGATCTACGGACGGATCCGCCTGTTGCTTTCTTTAGTGCCATTCCTGCCGCGGTACCAACGGCTCCTAACGCTGCTGCCTTCGCCACCGCTGGGGCTGCTGCGGCAATCAACCCTGGAATCAACCCTAACAACGGGAATATACCACCAGTCTTTTCCATGTTTTTAATCGCGCTCGTAGAAAGAGTAACCTGAACTCCTTTTTTTTCTTTAAACGCTTTATTGAAGTGATTAACCTGAGTTTTCGTCAGCGATAGTTTATTCCCTCCGCCATTCATTTGATTAAATTTCAGCGTTATTGTGGTTCCACATTGCTTAGCTGATTTGGATTGTAATTTTTTTAGTTGACCAGGTGTCAACGTAACATTGATATTACTATACGACATTATACAAAACAGATTGATTCTAAATCGCAAGTGATTCAATGGCGAAATTGCACAGCAATTTCCAATCCAAAGGATTTTCAATTAAATATTTTCCACTGGTGCATCAATAAGTCTCATTCGTCCACCAACACCTTCGAGTAGCATTGATTTATCACTGAGAATGACAGCAATTGCTCTATATTCAGGGATAGCACCACGAAGTACACGAGCTCGGAAATGTATATCAACGACGGATTGTCTCATTAAGTCAAGATGTTCCAACGAAAAGTAATAAATTGGATAAAGAGTACTAAAATCCAACTGTGATATTTGTAGACCAGTATCGACATTTTGATCACGTCCCATATACGACAGCAACCGATGATAAACTCGTGCAATATGGTTTTGACCGTAATTAAGTTGTATATCCTCGGATGGTTCTTGTTGTCCGTTTATTCTCAGCGAGACTTCATTAACACCTAATCGATCAAATATCATATGGGAGTGGAGTTGATTACCTAATCTCGCAGTATCCTGTAACGCAATAAATATATGACGTGGAGCTGAAATACCCTGTTTTGATGCCAGGTTCCACGTAAATATGCCGTTAGTAGTTGATTGTACAACATCTGTACTCATTGTTAGCCAACTTAATAATCTCTTTCCCCCTTGATCCATAAATGATAGTAAACGTGGTTCTGTTGACAACGATGGAGTCAGCACTGGCATCCAGAGTGATAGTTTTGTTAAAACGACTTTACCGGCATCAGCATTTGGATGTGCAGCATCTGCTGGAATCCTCCAAATTGCATCATTGTCAGTACCTTTTCGCACAACCGCTATAGTATGTTTCGCTCCATAGATAACTTTTCGGACATTTCTACAGAATCCAAATATATGATGTAGTGGAATCGCGCATGAAAATGATCTGCGCTCCCCTTCCAACATTGACATACGTGTTGCAGCTCCTAGATTGAAATTAGGATTATTGTTTATAATCATATCCTCGATACCAGCAGGAGCACCAGCACGATCATTTGGTCTTCCTACAACAAATGGATTTTTCCCAGTGGTATTTTTAATATCCTTTGCAAACATCATAGAGGGACCGGCCGATCTTGTATAATCGTCAGAATATCTTGCTAGCCCTAGTATTGTTGTTGCTACATCAACATCACGTTCTATCGACTCAATTTCCTTTCCATCAATGAGATATCTTGCACTTTCAAATAACGCCATGATACCATTATTGACAAAACCGACTTGAGTATTAGCTGGATATTGTGTATTATCATGCTGTAAAAGTTCACCTTCGACTTCAATAAAGGCTTCAGCGGGTAAAAAGTATTTACTAGTATCATGAACTTGAAGTTCAATTCGTGACCGAAGATCAGGTTGTACTGCGTGATAAGCAAAAAATTGATAATCACGTACAGAATCATCTTTAAGTACTGGGGCTTCCATGTCAAATGCAACATCAGGGTTCTGTTTGAACATTTTTTATTATATACCCGTTGGTCTAAATTAGAAATCGGAAACGCTAGCATTTCTGAGAGGTGAAATCACTCAAAATCGATGCAAAATACAGAATTAAAAATAAAAAAAAATAATATTATGTTAAATTAATTATTTAGTTGGGTATATATCAATAATGTTGCTGATGAAAACAAATCTAGATAACGAAGATCAAATCGAAAATACAAATCTTTCAATAACTATAACAACTGAGAATCCTATTCAAATAACCAGAAATATTAGTGTTTCTAATACAAGTATAAGAAATGCTAGCATTTCTACTGAAACCATCGAAAATTCAGAAAATACAAGTATTTCAATAACTATAACAATTGGAGATTCTGTCCAAATAAATATAACCAAAAACGCAAGCGTTTCTAACACAAGTGTTTCTAATACAAGTATAAGAAATGCTAGTAATTCTAGTGATGATTTTTGAGAAAATATTATTCACCGACGTCGGAAATTCTTTGAATTAGAAAATACTTTAGTATTTTTAAAGCCACTTCCCGGAAGCCCACTTCCGGCTATCATATTTGCTGTTATGTTATCCTGGGCGTTAGTTATCAACGACTGTAGTTTTTTATCCACGGCGTTATTTATTATTTTACTAACCTGTGTAGGCATTACTGCAGTAGATGGTAGTGAAGTCATTTTAGAAATGCTAGCATTTCCAGGTTTTGAAGATTTTCTACGAAAATCACTTCGTGATTTCACTAACGCTGTTAGTTTATCCTTAGCGGCTGAAAATGCCTTCCCGGCAAGATCACCAACAGTGTTAATACCCTTATCTCGGATAACATCAATTGCTTTCATCGATAATTGTTTTACTAGCGGAGCCACTTTTGGAGCCATTCTTGAAAATAATCCCATTATAGTATTACCGAGACCATCTCCATAGTATACTCGGTATTTTGGCAATCGTGAGTTTACCACGTAGACACTAGTTGGTTTATCATGGTTGTAGTGTATGATCATTCTCTATATACAGAATCACTTTTGATTCTACAAATGCTAAAGCATTTCCAAATGCTAGTGTTTCCAAATACTAAAGCATTTCCAAATTGATATTTATCTAATCGCTATGATAACCGTAAAAATCCGCAGGATTTTCGGCTAACTCTTCAATGAAATCTCTATATGTTGCAATATCCATGATACCACCTTGAAATAACCGCCTACAGATATCAGCAGCTTCATTGATTATTTCTGGTGAGTTATTCCCGGCTCGTTTTCCTCCTACAAGTATTTCTAATCGTGCTATATCGCCGAGAATATTGCCGGGACATGTTACATTAGAGTTTCCAACTAAACCACTGCCTGTTTTTTTAGTTGTACCAGTTGCACCTTGTGTTTTTATTTCTGAACCGGGTTTTGATTGTTTTGGTAATCTAAGAAATTCAGGGTCTGATTTAGCTTTTTTTACTCCTTCCTTAATTCCATTCTGAAAGTCTATATACGACTGTTCTTCCTTCCTCCTCTCAGTAAGATTCTTAATATTCTTCTTCATTTTATATATCCAACTATACCACTCATCTTTTGATACTTTACTATCCTTATACTCGTCTTTGATAATTCCCTCTTTTATATTATAACTCTTGAAAGCAAGCTCACCAAGGAGGGAGTAATCGCTGGGTTTTTTAAATTGAAATTCTTGTATTTGTGATACAATATTAGGTTTGATTTTATCTATAAAGGAAACACCACGACTCTTCGTGGAAACTGCGCCTTCTTGTTCTTCTTCTTCTTCTTCTTCTTCTTGTTCTTGCTGTCGTTGTAGTTGTTCTCGTTCTTCTCGTTCTTGCTGTCGTTGTAGTTCCATCTCCCCTGCGATTTCACCTGGAAGTATTTGTACAGCTTGTTTCGTTTGTTTAGTTCGTTTTGCTATTTTCTCCAACACAGGGAGAAGAGGCTTCTCTGTTCTAGGACCTTCTTTAGGGACATCTCCGTATATCGCCCGTTCAGTTGCTGTTTTCACACCCTCAGTTGCACTAACAATAGGTTTGAAGAGTTGTTCTGTATCCTCTGTGAAGTCAGTCTGAAATAATTGCCGTTGTTGAAGTTTTTCACGTATACGATCACGAAGGGGTAATATTTTCTTAAGAGCGCTAAGTCGTTCCTTTACGTTTCGTGTGGTCAATGATTGTCCTATCATTATTAAAAGAGTATCACTATTGTCAAATTGTGAAACTCTTTGAGTTTCCATCTTCGATTTTCAAAGTAAAAAAAAATCACTAGATTATACTTCCTCGTTTACACACATAATTTTACTTCCTTATACCGTACTGGTTATACAAACAAAGGAGGCTCTCTACGCGTGGGGTTCATCACCTTCAGAGTTTTCCATTAACATTTTTAATTGTCTCACTTTACAATTAATAAGTCTCTTTTGTTCATATTCTAATCCTAATTGCTTTCGTACACGTTCAACGATGCTACATAATGGTATGAATACATTAACATCTTCAGTATTTACTAAGCTCTCACGTATAAGCTTTTGGATATTCTTAATTAAAAATATTTTTTAGATAGGACATATTTTCCGGTCTGTTCTGCAAATTGTATATCCTCGAAATTGGTCATAATTTGATCACAATCCAAACCTGAACATAATTTTACATTTTCATCCTTAAGTTTGTTGATTTCAATAATAATCAATTTGAGATTTTCAAGATTCATATATATATAAAAATATATTTGTTTAAATACAAAATATTTTAAATACAAAGTATTTCAAATACAAAGTATTTTAAAATGAATTCTGGATACACTAAGGTGTTGAGAGCATCTTAGTATACCCAGAAGCTTAATGCGATTATAGGTGATTATGATTACACTTATGATTACACTACAACCCCGTGATCTAGTGTGGTAGGCGGTTGTATATACACATAGGACGGTACAACAATAGATTATAGGTGATTATGATATTTACAATGACAATGAATGACGACGGCACTTACAACCCCGTGATCTAGTGTGGTAGGCGGTTGTATATACACATAGGACGGTACAATGCCATATATCTCCGCGCTCGAGTGTTGCGGCAAATTTTAGGCATAACAAAGGATGGATTATAATTCAATGGAACGATGATGGTAATGATGTGGGCGTGGTAAACCAAACCAACATGACAACCCATGAATTCGATTTCATGGTTGCATGAGTTGGAAAAAACACCAACCCACGCTACCGAGAATGCGATAGCATGAGTTACAATGTTGGTTTGGCTGAGGGGGATCCGCCCCTCGCCCCCCCAATTAATATAAAAACATCTTCCGTTTCGCCATCAAATAATGTATCTGCTATGGGGACCGAACACGTAGTTGATATAGATCTATGTTTACAAGACAAACACTATACCATTACACCACGGATTAGTCATACAAAATAGAGATTTTTTAGTATATATATCCTTATCAATTAGATCATTGTAATACAAGGAATTTTAACCACGCCCACCTACTTCAATGAATAGGAAACACTCGCGTTCCGGCTGAGCGAACATAGGTAAATGTGCACACATGAAAGTGGTGCGTTTCAATGTTTAAGATCCGTAACTCTGTCATTGGTGGAAATCCTACGGATTTCACACGCGTTATACCTAAATTCCCTCTGCTACTTTTTGTACTGAGAAGGGGGGAATATCGAAATACTTACCAGCTTCTGACATTGATTGAAATACCATCTCCGTGTCAATATTAAACGATCTTACAGGTCTAGCAATTTTCGAGTATTTCCCAGTTCCTCCTCGTTTGGAGTTTTCACGCTGCGTTATAGCTTGAAGGTTGTTCAACTTGTTATTCTTGGGATTAGAATCAATATGATCAATAACAAAACCATCCTTGATTAATCCATTATGCACTTCATAAACGAAACGGTGATTAAGATACTTCTTCCCTTCAGCAGTAGTAAACATCAAATACCCTATACCATTATCCCATCCAACAAATTTCTTGAGTCTACAATGTCTGACAATACCATCACGAGAAGCTTCGTAATTTTTAATAACAGGATGTCTTTGAAATTCTTGGCTCATTTATATATAATATATCTATTTGTCTAATTCGTTAATTGGCTGAATTATAACATTAACAAATCTTTTTATATAATCATCCGTAGTTTTTATGATTTTGCTATTGACGTCGTCAGGATTTTTGATTCTTCGCTTGTCATAATAACGTTTTAACTCTCTATAACGCTTACCCCCGCAATTAATGCATAACTGCGACTTGCCTCTTACACCTACCCCACAATGCAAGCATGGTAGAGGTCCCTCCGAACCGTTTCTCACACTCTGCATATGATACCCACAGAATTCATTTCTACATGATTTGTTACACGGAGTCTTTGATCCAATCATAAGCCATTTGCAATGATTCATTATATAAAAATTTTCTTATTTAAATACTTGTTTTAATTATAATATGAAGGAGTTCAAGAGATTATCGAAAATTAAGCCTTGGAAAAATGCTAGATTTAATCTCGATAGAATCTCTGATATACCTAAAAGTCTAGTAGATGATAAACCACTATTGAGTAAAATCAGCGACTGTTTTAATGAGTTTAAGCGTGATGGAGCATCTCATACGTGGTCGACATTTCGAATTATTGATGAAGATGTCAATATACCCATAATTGATGATACTATGAATGATATAAGAGCAGCTGTGATACTTTCACACCTTGGCCAGAAATCCAAAGGATTTCTACGGAGGTATGTTTTTAGAATAAAATTCATTATCGAAGAGGAAGGTGAATGGATTATCAGAGATAAATTTGACCCAATCCTTAAGGATAAAAAAACTGTTATTGTGAGTAGAGATTCCAAACCAGGAATTCTAACTGGAATTGACAAACCATACTATGAGAAATCTTACCCTGTAACAGCAGTTGTGTATGGGTTATATCCAATAAATAATAATCCTAATATTACAAAACTAGCTCCGATGTTTTCATCATCAGTGGCTTTGCCACTTAATTGTGTAGCAACACGGTTAATAGAACACTTTACAAATGCTTCCCGGGGAAACAAATTAACTGATCTACGAAGAAAAAAAATAACCGAATGGGAACTAACAGTGAAACAACGCGGGGCAACGATTTCCGATATAGCTAAATTAGAAGCATTATTAAAATTTCCAATATCGGTAGCGACAATAACCGGAGAAGTATTATACGAACCGAAATATCAATCGCGAGGAGCTCCAATTGAAATTATTGATCATAACAAACACGCGTGGACACCCGCGGTAAATATATTTCCACGAGAAAGAACTGTTCGATATATCCCTAAAGAATTTTCTTGGGATGGTTTCTATGAAGAGAAATTATTTGATGCTATTCACACATTAACCAAAGACGACCCTGTGTCAATGTGGTTACTCAGGAGTAATGAGGATCCGGAAATAGGATTTGATCAGTTTGTAAAACCAAATGGTGAATTATATCGAACTGAAGAATTAGATACTAAAATGAGAAAAATCGCTAATGAATTTTCACCTGAAAATTCTAAAGAATTTTCTAATGAAAAACTACTTACGGATAGCTTCACAATTCCATCAGTGGTAGCTCACTTTGCAAGAGAAAAAAACTCATGGCGTCCAACACGAAGTGATTTTCTGGAGGATGTGAAGTTGAGTTGCGTCAAATTGGGTCATGGAGGATTGTGGAATACGAAATACTCACGTGATGGTATGATTTCAATTGATATATCCGCGTGTTATCCTGGAAGTTTTCTCGGATATGGAGAGCAGCAGAGAGGGTGAACAGACCACGATTTCAAGCAAAAATAAGGCTTCCAGATAACGTTTCCGAACAAAAAATGGCCTACACACTACGTTTTCAGACAAAAAATAAGACTTCCAACAAAATCTCATTTAACCAAAAAAAAAGTCTCCATTTTTGCAAAAACGGATATTTTACGATTTTGCTCGCAACGATGTGGTCATCCACCCTCTCTGCTGCTATGGGTTAACAAAAAATAATAAATGATTTGATCAAGTCTTTATGATTTCACAAACAGACTAATCGCTAACACCTCTTCTTGTAAATCAATCAGATTATTTGACTGGTCGGTGAGTTTGAAATTAATTCTCGTTAATGAATTATTATGGCATCGCATGTAGACAGGATTAATTGGGTTTTCAATAATTAGGAATCCTGGAGGAGCTGTTGGTGCAAATGAATAAAGAATATATCCTTGCTGAGCTTGATTTGATCGTTCGAGATTAATTTGATAGCTTCCTTCGATAACATCACACACTAAATTAAGCGCAATCACCGTTGAAATATTCACGTTGAACGGAGCGATATGCCTACCACCACCATCTGGATCATTATTATGTTTGAGGATAGTTGTTTGTTGTTCTGTTAATTTCCTTTCACATGCGTCATAGATTTTTTGGAAACCTTCATCGATGGCATCATTGAGAGATTTTTGTAGTTCTGGTACGTTATATCCCGGTAGTTTGAATGTGGGGATATCTTCAACGCGGATTTTATACTTCGCTGCAAATGTTGTTCTCGTTTGGGGGTTATTGTGATCGAGTATAAATCGAATAATTTGTGAATTAAATGTTTCCATGTCATTGATGATTTTGTTACATGTTTCTACAACACTGATAAATTCATCTCGGGTGAGAGAACCGGATTTAAGAGATATTAACAACAGTGAAAAATCATTATTCATCTCTGTGAAATTTTCATTGATTTCATATTCTTTAACAAAATGATACACACTCGATTGTCCACTCCCCACAGAATGTTGGTGCACTGACCCAAAAAATTCTACACTGAACTCTTTATAACTCTTTACTGGATTATCAGGTTTTATCCTGTCTGTGACATAATCAGATTTTTTAGGTTTGGGTGATACAACAACGATTCTCTCCAGAGTTTTTCCCCCGGGTGGTAATTCAGGCCATCCTAGTACGGTTCTTATTGAGCTTTGATAGATATCTACGACATATTCTTCTGAGTTTATTTCAATGGCGGATGATAGCGTCGGTTCATGAACTGTTATAGCGATTTTTGACTCTACTCCAGTAATCGATTTTATTCTACGCGCGAATTCATTATTGATTTGTTCGATTTGGTATGACCCTGTTGGTATCGAAACAACATTCCAGTCTGGGGTACCGTCGTCTTTATTCTTATTTGCAAACACTAAAGAGTTATTCGGTTGTTGACCACCAAATGCTACCGATCTGATATTAGGCCAACTGTGATACATTCGTAGTTTTGCTAGCGCGATTTCGCTCACAGGAACCGGAGAGGGGAAATTCACACTAAACTCGGGTTTCGTAGATGTTATTGATATCATACTCGTTTGTACTGGGTTCGTGTTCTCCACTATTTGTTGAAGTAATTCCTGCTGTGTCGTCATTATACTCATGATTTATTTCTAATTTTGGTATCGAGGAATCATAAATACTGACCATCACTGAGAACTCACAATCTGGTAATGTTGATATTATTGAGATCATTTTGTTTTTTGGGTTCGTGTTTTCTGATTCCATCGGTGTTGTCATTGTTATTATACTCATGTTGTCGCTCTAATTTCGATATCGCGGAATCAAAAATACTGACCATCGCTGAGAATTCACTATCTGATATAATCGTATTGTCGAGTGACGACGATATCATCAATGATAATTGCGAGTATGCGGTTGATGCAATATGAAATTGAAGTAAGTAATTCTGCAGTTTACTCTGGCTGCATGATGATATCTTTTTTGCTATCCCGGTTGATATACCCCCGATTGTAGCCACCGCAGAAATGCAAATTGGAACTACGACCGGGGCAATCATTGTAACCGATGCAAGTATTATTCCGGCACCAGTGAGAACGCTTGACACCGAGTATATAATAACATCAATTGCGGTGATTCTTCGTCGGTATTTTTTTATTTTTATTTGATATTCCTCAGTGAGGGTTTTGAGTCTATTCTGAAATTCTCTGACCTGATCATAGCGACATTGCGTCGATGACAAAGTCATTGTTGTTATTTTAAAAACACTAGCGTTTTCAATTGTTAAATCCTTTCAATTTAGTTATTTACTTAAATCCGCTACGAATTCCAGATACCATGTTACTGATGCCTTAGCCAAACTTTTATCATCGGCTTTTATCGTTAACCGTTCAGTTTTATCCTTGTCGATGATCGTTGAAATCGTATTGTTGACCCCGGATGAACTCGACGATGATATATTAAATTGAATTGGTGCTACCAGCGTTAATCGATAAATACCCTTGATAGTAGCTGTGATATCTAATTTGTTGTTTGTAGGTGTCCACTCAAATGATCCGTGTTGGATTGTATATACTACGTTATTGGTTTTCTCATGAGGAATTTTTGTTTTTTCAATGATTGTTATCATCCTCGAAAAATCACCTTTGACGGCTTCGATGAAAGTTTTCGTCTCATCGATGGATTTTTTAATATCAGGGAGTTTTATTTCAATTTTATCCAACTGGGTTCCAATAAATTTATCAATGATATTTCTACGAAATGATATAAACTGTTTTACGTTATCTTCAATTTTAGATTCAAGTATTTTTAGTACAGCCAGAGAATTGTTTAACTCATCGTTGAGAGTTTTTAATCGATCTGTAATCGTCGAAACGAGTACACCCGGTTTGAGTTTACCCTGATCGGAAAATAACGCGATAGTATCCTCGATTGCGTTTTGTTGTTTAACTAAAATATCATCCAGAGAAATATTACTGGTTTTCAATTTACCCTGATCGGAAAATAACGCAACGGTGTTTTCGATTGCGTTTCGTTGTTTAACTAAAATATCATCCAACGACACATCACTGGATTTCAATTTACCCTGTTTGTCCTGAAATACAACTATTTCATTAGGATCAACATTTGTTAAGTTCAACGTCTCAGCGATTTCATCTTTAATTTTTTTTGTTATATCCTTGACAGAATCAGGTGGTGCAGTGCCATCGGGTTTGGGTTTCAAAGATCTCCCCCAAATATCAATCATGTTATTGTAAAACTCTTTCTCTCTCTAAAAAGCGATTGCTAGTGTATTCATTCACGACAACATGTGGTGGTTTTCCGCTTGGGTTACTCAAGGAGTTAGAAATAGCGTCAAGGACATTTAATACTTCGCTGCCACATATTGGTGGGTCAATCATCGTTTGTGTTGGTAGCGTAGAATACCAAGTCTTCATTGGAAGGGTTTTTATATACCGCATAAACTCTTTTGGTGGGGCTAATCCATATGAATCGAAATAAACAATCCCACGTGGATCAATAGCGTATGCAACCCAGTGAGTTCCAGGTCCGGTGCTGTTATCTAAATTAATGATTCCGGTTTCAACGCTGTTTGGTTGATGTGGTAATTGATCTTTCATAAAGACACCTCTGAAGTTTTTAATCGCGAGTTTTTTAGCCGCATCCATTAAATCAAAATTGGACATGGGAACCATCGAAGATTTCTGAATTAATAAATCGTTCCTGGTAGTCTTAGACCCTTTCCGCTGTACCACGAATACGGGGTTCCTGGTAGTCTTAGACCCAATCCGTGAACGGATCGTCCCTTTTTTTTATATCCTTTCCCAGTTGCCTTCTTTAGTGCCATTCCTGCTGCAGTACCAACGGCTCCTAACGCTGCCGCTTTAGCCACCGCTGGGGCTGCTGCTGCAATCAATGCTGGAATCGCAGCTAACAACGGAAATATACCGCCTGTTTTAATCATATTTTTGATAGCAGCCGCAGAAAGAGTAATCTGAACACCTTTTTTGGCTGCAAGTGCATCATTGAAATGTTTCACCTGACGAGTTGTCAGCGATAATTTATTTGCACCACCAGTCATTTGGTTGGGTTTCAACGTGATTGTAGTTCCACATCGCTTAACCGATTCTGATTGCAATTTTTTTAATTGACCGGGAGTTAACGTAACACTAATAACACTATATGACATTATACATAATAGATTGATTCTAAATCGTTTACAATTTCAATTACATGTTTTCCACTGGGGCATCTACCACTCTCATTCTTCCACCAACACCTTCAAGTAGCATTGATTTGTCGCTGAGAATGACAGCAACCGCTCTATAATCAGCAATAGCACCACGAGTCACATTAGCTCTAAAATGTATATCAACAACTGACTGTCTTGTCAAATCGAGATGTTCCAGTGAGAAGTAATAGATCGGATACAGATTTTTAAAATCATATTGTGATATTTGCAAACCAGTATCAACATTTTGATCACGTGCCATAAATGACAACAGACGATGATACACGCGTGCAATATGATTTTCTGTGTAATTAAGTTGTATATCCTCGGATGGTTCCTGCTGGCCATTTATTCTCAGTGAGACGTCTTTCACACCTAATTGATCAAATATCATATGACTGAAACGTTGATCACCAACTCGTGCGTTATCTTGTAACGCAATAAATATATGACGTGGCGCAGAAACGCCTTGTTTTGATGCTAGATTCCACGTGAATAACCCGTTCAGATTTGATTGCTTCACATCTGTACTCACGGTTAGCCAACTCAACAACGACTTTCCTCCTTGGTCCATAAATGATAGTAATCGTTCTTCTGCAGTGATTGCTGGAGTCAACACTGGCATCCACAATGATATTTTTGTTAAAATAACTTTACCGGCATCATCATTTACATGATCTGCAGCTGTGTTTGCTGGAATCCTCCAAATTGCGTCATTATCATCACCCTTTCGTACAAGCGATACTGTATGCTTCGCCCCATAAATAACTTTTCGGACGTTTCTACAGAATCCAAATATATGATGCAGTGGAATCGCGCATGAAAATGATTTATCCCCTGCTCCCAACATTGAGTTTCGTGTTGCAGCTCCTAGATTGAAATTAACGTCGTTGTTTATAACTACAGCCTCGACATCAGCATCATCATTAGCAGCACTGGCTTTTTTTGGTCGTCTTACAACAAATGGATTTCCACCAGCGGTATTCTTACCATCTTTTGCAAACATCATAGAAGGTCCTGCTGATCTTGTATAATCATCAGAATATCTCGCTAACCCGATTATTGTTGTAGCCACATCAACATCACGATCTATGGACTCAATTTCTTTTCCATCAATGAGGTATCTTGCACTCTCAAATAACGCCATAATACCATTATTGACAAAACCGACTTGAGTACCAATTGGATATGATGCTCCAGCAGCTGTTACAAGTTTTCCTTCTACTTCAATAAACGCTTCACAGGGCAAAAAGTATTTACTGGTATCATGGACTTGAAGTTCAATTCGCGATCGACTATTTGCGTCTATTGCATGATAAGCGTAATATTGATAATCGCGTACAGAATCATCCTTGCCAACTGGGGCGTCTATATCAAACGCCGGATCATGTGATTTTTTGAACATTTTATTCTATTTATCAGAGTCTAAATCGTAAACGATTTTCATCGACGTAGTTTTTTAAAGCCGCTTCCTGCTATCATATTTGAAATATTGCTTTGGTCCCCTTGATTTATCATCGACGCTAATTTTTCGTCTACTGCGTTATTTATAATTCTACTAACACTTGCAGGCATTTCCGCTGTAGACGGTAACGGTTTTGAAAATCCTTTGGATTTCATCCGTGATTTCACTAATGATGTTAATTTATTCTTCGCAGTTGAAAACGCTTTTCCAGCAAAATCTCCAACAGCACTAATACCCTTATCACGAATAACTTCAATTGCTTTCATTCCTAGTTGTTTAGCTAACGGCATCACTTTTGGAGCCATTCTCGCAAATAACCCTGCAATGGTATTGCCTAAACCATCTCCGTAGTATGCTCTATAAACTGGAAACCGTGAATTAACTACGTAGACGGGGGCTGGTTTATCATGATTGTAGTGTATGATCATTATTTGAAATCAGAAACCATTTTTCAATTGTGAAATCCTTCGGATTTCCACGCTAGCGTTTTTATTCAGTCTCGGTGATTAATCACTGTGATAACCATGGACGGTTTCACCGTCTACTAACTCGCCAATGAAATCTCGATATGTTTTGATATCCATGATACCACCCTGAAATAATCGTCTACAGATATCAGCTGCTTCATTAATTATTTCCGGTGAGTTATTTCCAGCTCGGAAACCTCCTACAAGAACTTCTAATCGTGATATATCATTGATAACACTACCAGGGCATGAAACGCTAGCGTTTTCACTCTTTGAGTTTCCACTGGAATCTTGCAATCCACTTCCGCTATAACCAGTTGCTTCATCCTGTTTTTCTAAATCGGCTTCTTGTAATAAATAATCAAGAAGATCATCATCAGGTGGTAGTTGTTGTTTTTTAGGTGAAAAAGATATTTTCTTTGCAGGTTGCTGTCGCTTTTGCGGTTTTTGTTTTTCATATTGTTTATACACTATATCCACCGCATTGATATATTCAATGTATGATGCACTATCTGTCTTAATTTGACTTTTTTTAGTTTTGATTTTGTAGAATATATCAGCCCAATGAGTGAAATTCTTAACATATTTATGATGTTCTGGTTTCAACATTTTTTTTCTGTTTTCATAAGTCATAACAACAAGCGCAGGAATTTCTGGTGGATCAGTCTTATCAATTGCTGCTAACCCTTCCTCGTTAAATCTCACGCGTAAATCATCTACTGTTCTTTTTGATTCCATTTTTTGTACAGTCTGTTTTGTTTGTTCAGTTTTCGCTGCTATTTTTTCAAGTTCACCGATAACAGATTTCCCCGTCTCGGGATCATTCCCCCGTATAGCACGCTCTACCCCGTACGTTGCTGTGGTTACTGGTTTAAACAATTCTTCGGATCCCGCAGCAAAATCAGTTTGTAAACTCTGTCGTTGTTGTAGTTTATTCCGTACAGAGTCACGAATTGGTACAAATCTCCTGATTGCATCCAGTCGTTCACGAGCCAATCGGGTTGTTAATGCTTCATTGACCATTATTTGAAATCAGAAACAATTTTTCAATTGCAAAACAATTTTTCAATCCCGACCTAACATCATCGGATGGTCATGGAAGTGTTATTTCACTGTGAGACAGCTTCGTTCAATGATGAGGAAAGTAGCAAAATTGTATATAAAAATAATAATACTGCTAGTTTCCTCACTTTTCCATTTGATCAATCCGAACCAGCCATCAATTTTTTATTCACTGATTTCAACAGTTTTGATCAAAAAATGCTAAAAAAAAATGATTAATGGTCGGGCAATCAAATAATGATAAATAGTCGGTCAATCAAATAATGATAAATGGTTGGTCAATCAAAATTGTTCATTTGATTGAATTAACGCCCGTAGGTTTCTAACTTTAGAATTAACCTCCTTTTTCAATTCGTATTCGTACCCCAATTCTTTTCGTATTCGTTCTACGATGGTATATAACGGAGCGAACACACCTATGTCACTGGAAAATGCGAGAGAGTCCTTAATAGAATTCTGAATTCTTTTGATGAGCGCATACTTCTTTGGTAGCATATACTTGTTAGTGCTAACTCCGTATTCTATATCCTGAAAATCAGACATGATTTGATCAGGATTTAACCCATCTGATAGTTCAATATCCCAACCTTTCAATTTTGAAATCTCGGATAAAATGCTATTCATGTTTTCAGAATTCATTATTCTATAACAATGATATATTTCTAAATGAAAAATATGACGTATTAGACATAACTAAATTGAATTTTCTGTCCGCTCTTTTTTGAAATAGCCGATCGATAAATCCCCTCTGCAACTTTTCGTACTGAGGATGAACAAATATCGAAGTGCCTACTGGCTTCATATATTGATTGAAATATTTTTTCTTCGTTAGTTATCGTATTCAAAGATTTCACAGATCTCGCTTTTTTTGAACAAGTGCCAGTCTTCCCTCTTTTCAAATTCTCACTTTGTGTGATAGCCTGCAGATTTGATAAAGAATTGTTTTTCGGATTAGAATCCTTGTGATCAATGACAGAATCATCCTCGATCAATCCATGGAAACACTCGTACACGAAACGATGGCAGTAATATGTCTTCTTTCCAGCGCCAAACTTCAAATACCCTTGATTATTCACAACACCAACTGGGTTCTTTAGTCTACGGTTTCTTACAACACCATCAATGGATGCTTCATAATTTGTGATCACAGGGTGTTGTCTGAATTCTTGGTTCATTCGTATACATAATACTATTGTTTGTCTAATTCATTGTTTGGTTTAATGATAAATCTTTCGATGTAATCTTGAGGAGTTCTTATGATTTTATCCTTGATACTGACTTTGTCAGCGTCAAGAATACTGACTTTGTCAGCGTCAAGAATACTGACTTTGTCAGCGTCAGGGTCATAATTTCTGATTGATTGTCTATTTTTTATTCTTTTATCATAATATCGCTTCAACTCCCTGTATCGCTTTCCACCACAATTCAAACACAACTGCGATTTCCCCCTGACCCCAACCCCACATAGAATACAAGGTAACGGACCAAGGCTTCCACGTCGAAAGCTTTGCATATGATACCCACAAAACTCACTTCTGCATGATTTGTTACACGGGATTACTGATCCAATCATAAGCCACTTGCAGTGATTCATTATATAAAAATCTTTCATTTAAATGCTTGTTTTAATTATAGCATGAAGGAATTAAGGAAAACGCCTTCGAAAAATGCTGAATTCAATGCTGATAAAGAGTTTAAGAGATTATTGAAAATCAATCCTAAATTTAATCTCGATAGACCCAAAAAACGTATCAAACGTCCAAGAGACGGAAACATGAAAGAGTTTAAGAGATTATTGAAAATCAATCCTAAATTCAATCTCGATAAACCAAAAAGACGTAACAAAATCAATCTCGATAAACCCAAAAAACGTATCAAACGTCCAAGAGACGGAAACATGAAAGAGTTTAAGAGATTATTGAAAATCAATCCTAAATTCAATCTCGATAAACCAAAAAGACGTAACAAAATCAATCTCGATAAACCCAAAAAACGTAACAAAAAATTATCCTGGAAAGATGCTCAATTCAATCTCGATATAGTTTCTAATACACCCAAGAATACAATTCTTGATAAAGCCATGATTAGTAAAATCAGAGATTGTTTCAATGAATTCAAGCGTGATGGAGCATCCTATTGTTGGTCAACATTTCGAATTGATGGTGTTGTTGACGCTACCATGAATGATGAAAAAGCAGCAGTGATAATTTCACGTGTTGGGGAAAAACGGTATTTTTTCCGAATCAAATTCATTATCGAAGTCGATGGCAAATGGATTATTAAGGATAAATTTGAACCAATCCTCAAGAATAAAAAAGCTGTCATTGTGAGTAGAGATTCCAAACCAGGGATTCTAACCGGCATTGACAAACCATACTACGAAAGATCTTATCCCGTAACAGCAATGGTTTACGGGATATATCCGTTAAATGATAAACCCGATATCGCAAAACTAGCTCCTATGAAATATTCGTCAGGGCTTAATTGTGTAGCAGAACGAATAATAGAACATTTCACAAATGCATCCCGAGGAAATAAACTAACTGATCTGCGACGTAGAAAAATAACCGAGTGGGAACTGACAGTGAAACAGCATGGTGCAAAGATTTCTGATATAGCTAAATTAGAAGCATCATTAAAATTCCCAATATCAGTAACAACAATAACCGGAGAAGTATTATACGAACCGAAATATCAATCGCGAGGAGCCCCAATACAGATTATTGATCATAACAAACACGCGTGGACACCTGCGGTAACAATATTTCCACGAGAACGAACCGTGAAATATATTCCTAAGGAGTTCGTCGGGGATGTTTTCTATGAAGAGAGATTATTTGATGCTATTCATGCGTTGTGTAAGGATGATCCTGTGTCAGTGTGGCTACTTAGAAGTGATGAAGAATTCGATCAATTTGTAAAACCAAATGGTGAATTATATCGCATTGAAGAATTAGATAACAGAATGAGAAAAATCGCTAGTGATTTTTCACCGCAGAATTCCCATGAAAAACTACTCACGGATAGTTTTACTATTCCATCAGTGGTAGCTCACTTCGCAAGAGAAAAAAACTCATGGCGTCCAACACGAAGTGATTTTCTCGAAGATGTTAAATTGAGTTGCGTCGAATTTGGTCATGGAGGACTGTGGAATACGAAATACCATCGTGATGGTATGATTTCAATTGATATAGCCGCGTGTTATCCCGGAAGTTTTCTCGGGTATGGGGAATGCGCTGAGTACTTCAAACGATTTGGACACCCCACGCATGAAATGACTCGTGTTGCGATTAATGGACCATTGCCTGATTTTGATTTAACCGGATTCGCTCGTGTGATATCATTTGAACTCGCTACAGGGTTACATCCGTGTAGTTATGTTTGGCTCGGTAGACACCTATCTGAAAAACACTGGATGCCAATAGTGCTATTGAGATATATGATTGATTGTGGTATGCTAATATCGTTGATTGTTTCCGAGGCTATTATATGCTATCGAGCTCAGAAAGAAGTTTGGCTACCACAACCCAATCTAGATAGAATAATCAACGAACTACGAAAACAGTTTCCAGATTTCAGTGAAGAAGAAATCATAAATTGGTCTAAGAAGTTATTTGAAATTAAAAAAGAACAAGCAAAAGATCTCGGAAGAAGAATAATCGGTAAATTTACCCAGGGTGGACGATACGATAACGCGAAATACTCTTCGCGGTTGATCATAGATGTCGCTGAATACGATTTTATTGTAGCGGATTTAATGAAACAGGGAAAACTTGTATCCCGTAAGGATGCTTTTCTATCCAGCGGCGAGAAATTAGGTACGGTTGTTACCTACTGTGATGGATATAATTCCCAGTACACACATTTGAGAAGTTCAATGTTAGCCTATGCTTCTATTAATCTATTTTCGATGATAAATAGATTTCCTAATACCGCGGTTAGAGTAGCCACTGATTCGATGTATATACATAATAAGTACAAATCAGCTGTAGCTAAATTCACAGATCCCGAAGAAAATTGGGGGTGTTGGCGATTTAAAAAGGAGATGCTACATGAGTATTGTGAATCCGCAGACGTTGCCATGGATGATAAATATATTTGTTGTAACCGTATTGAAATTGGAAACACTAGTGTTTCTACAGAATTTTCTAATGCACCACCGGTATCTGATCCAATCTGTAGATACAAGACAGTTTATTTAAACGGCTGTGGTGGGTCAGGAAAGACAACTCGTGCAATTGAATTATTTCGTGGGAAAAATCCTACGGATTTCACAAACATGATTGTGCTAACACCGACTCACAGACTCGCCAGAGAAATGAGACAACGAGGGGTAAATGCCTGTACTTATCACAGTTTCTTTCGATGGAAGGGTGACAAATGGACTCCTGATCGAATGGGTGATAAATTCATTCCTGAATTCTTAATTTGGGATGAAATATGCACAGTGTCATTAGATGTATTACAAACATTTCTTGAGTGGTTGTTAACCAAAAACACAAAAGTCGTCATGTGCGGTGATCAAGGCCAACCACCACCATTTGTCGGTGCATCTCCACATGAATGGCTAAAGGGTTTTGTAGACTACTATGAAGAAATCACCACTGATTATAGATCACTTGATGAACGATTACGCGAGTTCAAAGCGCTAATTAGATTACAACCGGATAGAATCCAATGCGAAATAGCGCGTGAAGTGATTTCAGAAACCCCAATGAATGATTTCTGGGAAGCGTGGAGACCAAACGATTTGATCATTGCAAGTAGAAAAATAGTCAGGGATACACTTCAGATGAAGTTATTTGAATTGCATAAAGAAAAATTTGCAACGCTTCCAGTACCCCTTTGTTATAGGCCATCGGATACACGAAAACAAAACATTGAAGTTGATATTCCAGGACAGAATGAAAAGCAGAATTTAGTATTAAATGATATTGTGCTGGTTGATATCAATGTTGTTGAAGATGCATTGCGTGCTAATAAATCCCCGTGGACGCTAGGTTATGCAGCGACGATACACTCTTCACAGGGATTGACTATATCGGATACAACTCTTTGGATGGTAGATAATCGCATAGAATGGTCGAATTTAGTCTATCTCGCAGTGTCTAGAGTACGAAAAATAAATCAACTTCGAAGAATTGTTGTTGACGAAGTCAATGATGATGAAATCATTGGTGATGATAATGACACCACAATAGATGATATTATTGATAAAAAACTCTCCGGTTACAAACAACAGGACAAAAAAAAACAACGAGAATTTGATATTGATGCTGAATTAATAATCACTTTGAAGAAACAACAGAATAATCACTGCGCGAGTTGCAATTGTATAATGCGTTGGCAGTATTCGGATAAGGATCCTCGCCAATTCACCGTAGACAGAAAAAATAACAATCTCGGTCATGTCAGAAATAATGTGATGTTGACTTGTCTTGAGTGTAATAGACGCAACGGTGCTAGTTAAGACCATGCGGTGGCAATTGAGTATCCTCGGGAATCACTTGTAATTGTTGTCGAGTAAATCCTCGCTGAGGAGCAGTTGAATCCAGTTTATAGATTGCTGGTCTACCAGTTGATCGTGTTATACTAGATATCTTATGCGTAGTGACGCTCCAAATAGGATCAGTAGCCCTTTTTCTACCCCCTTCAAGCTCTCCTGGTTCGTATAAGTACCTCACAATGACATTACTACCAAGAATTGGTTGGGAAACGCTAGCGTTTCTAGGGAAATCTTTTTGTGGTTGTACGGGGATTGACTTCTTTTTAATCGCGTTGATAGGTTTCATGTTGATTGTTCTAGTAATCTCGTTATTCAGTGCAGTAATCACAGATGGTAATCTTTTAACCCATTCACTGGATCGCTTTTCTTGGATGAATTCTTTTGCGTATTGATATCCAAATAACCGCTCAGCAATCGTCCGATTAAATCGTTCTACAATGGCCTGATCGCGATGTAGCGCAGTATGCCCTCGTCGTATGGTGACATTATGATGTTTCATTGTAGATAACACTGCACCCTGAAATTCCTTGCCAGGATCAACTTGTAACAGATTTGGCCAGTGCAGAGGACCTCGTCGATAAATCCTTTCAAATGCAGAAGCGACTTCAGTGGCTGATTTTGTTTTCAGCGGTTCTGCTTCTTTGTATCGACTCGCAACATCAACTACGGTTAATGCATATTTGTAACCACGATCATGTGGCAGAAATAATATATCAGCCTGATGAACTTCATTAGGAGCGGTCACATCAAAATGCGAGAATTGAATTTGTTTAGGCGGTGGTAGATAAATTTGCCATAGTGCCTGTTTGGATAACCAATTAGCCGCAGTGGTTTTTTTCACTTTTGCAGCTCTAGCGAGTTTATTGATTGCAGCGTTACCCCTCCAGTATCCCCTCGGAGAATAATAAATTGATTCCATATTATTAATTACCGGCACCTAACATCAATTTACTTTTCATAGCCGATTTTATCAAAAATGAAGACAATTTTTCTTTGAAGGATTTATCAGGAATAGCATTTAACGCATGAATTAATTTCACATCCGCGAGATGCCTGTGTTGCAGATTGCTGCTTTTATAAGCAACATCATGAAGGTGACAGGCCTTATCAATGGCGTTTATTGGTTCTTCACCGGGGTTGGGTTGATTTTGATTATTGAGTCTGATATCAAGTCTGGTTCCCGGTCCACAGTAGCTATATCCTGGGAGGTGCTTTTCTCCGGGGTATTTTGCCCATGGGGTTCCAGGGAGTTTTGCTAATTTGGCTGCGATATCACCTCCTCGTTTTTTTTTAAATCAGATTTCATAGACACAAATCTAAATTTCTTTGTACCACATTGCACGCATTTACCAGAAAGCGCTGATCGGTTATTTTTAGTTGTAATCGTCGTCACATCATCTGTGCCAGTACGCGTTCTACACTTCACACAATATAGATCCATAATTTATGTATAGAAATATGGATATAATTGATTTTTCAGCGACGAAAACAAGAGAACCAATTAAGCATCATGCAGCGCTACCAAACTCTATCCGGATGATTATAATCGGGCCATCTGGATCCGGTAAAACGCAATTGTTGCTCAATTTAATAATGAGATGGATGAAGTGGGATAAGTTGTATTTAATTGCCCCTAGCGTAGACGACCAACGATGTTATGAAGTGTTAAAGGATTTTAACGAGAATGCATCAGAAATTAAGGGTGAGAACGCCATTGATTTTATAACCGATATCGATGAAGCACCGAGTATTGATGATATTGATGGAGATATTAACAATTTAGTCGTATACGACGATATAATGTTGGATAAACAAAAGAATCCTGCTAGAATATTTTCCCGTGGGCGTCACAAAAACACTGACGTGATATATGTCACTCAACGCTACACTCAGGTTCCAAAAGTCATCAGAGATAACTGCAATTTATTGTCTGTATTCAACGGAGTTGATACTCATACGCTACGAAATATTTGGCAGACATGGTGTTCTGATATGGACTTCAATCAATTTCGAGATTTCTTTAGTCATGCTCAATCGACTCCGCACGGATTCGCAACAATAAATCTACATGATCCTCGGACACGATATCGTATCGGACTGGATCAAATATTCGGTTAAAATTATTTATTATTTTTTGTTAACCCATAGCAGCAGAGAGGGTGGATGACCACATCGTTGCGAGCAAAATCGTAAAATATCCGTTTTTGCAAAAATGGAGACTTTTTTTTTGGTTAAATGAGATTTTGTTGGAAGTCTTATTTTTTGTCTGAAAACGTAGTGTGTAGGCCATTTTTTGTTCGGAAACGTTATCTGGAAGCCTTATTTTTGCTTGAAATCGTGGTCTGTTCACCCTCTCTGCTGCTTGGAGAATGCTCTGAATATTTTAAACGATTTGGACATCCCACACATGAAATGACTCGTGTTGCGATTAATGGTCCATTGCCTGATTTTGATTTAACCGGGTTCGCTCGTGTGATATCATTCGAATTAGCTACAGGGTTACATCCGTGTAGTTATCTTTGGCTTGGTAGACATATGTATGAAAAAGCGTGGATGCCAATTGTGCTATTGCGATATATGATCGATTGTGGTATGTTAACATCATTAATTGTCAGTGAAGCGATTATTTGTTATAACGCTCAGAAAGATGTTTGGTTACCAAAACCCGATCTAGAAAAAATAATTAACGAACAACGAAAACAATTTCTAGATGGAAATTCGAAGAATTTCAGCGAGGAACAAATCATAGATTGGTCTAAGAGGTTATTCGAAGGTAGGAATAGAGAGGCTAAAGAGCTCGGACGAAGAATAATCGGTAAATTCACTCAAGGTGGAAGATTTGACAATGCAAAATATTCTTCGAGATTGATCTTAGACAATGAAGAATACGATTTTATCATAACCGATTTAATAAAAAAAGGAAAATTTGTAACCCGTAGGGATGCTTTTCGATCCAATGGTGAGAAATTAGGTACGGTTATTACCTACTGTGATGGATATAGTTGTCAGTACACACATTTGAGAAGTTCTATGCTAGCCTATTCTTGTATTAATCTATTCTCGATGATAAACAGATTTCCCGATACCGCGGTTAGAGTAGCTACTGATTCGATGTATATCCATGAGAAATACAAATCAGATGTAGCTAAATTCACAGATCCTAAGGAAGCGTGGGGAAATTGGAGGTTTAAAAAAGAAACATTACATGAGTATTGTAAATCCGCAGACGTTGCTACGGATGATAAATACTTGAAAAGTAACCATAATATCTCAGAGATTCAATCAGAATTTTCTATTGCACCGCCCGTATCCGATCCGATTTGTAGATACAAGACAGTTTATTTAAACGGCTGTGGTGGATCAGGAAAGACAACTCGTGCAATCGAATTATTTCGTCGTAAAAATCCTACGGATTTCACAAACATGATTGTGTTAACACCAACTCACAGACTCGCCAGAGAGATGATAACGCGGGGGGTAAAAGCCTGTACTTATCACAGCTTCTTTCGATGGAAAGGCGATACATGGACTCCTGATCGAATGGGCGATAAATTTATTCCTGAAATAATAATCTGGGATGAAATATGCACGGTATCATTGACAGTATTACAGATATTTCTTGAATGGTTGTTATTGAAAAATACAAAAGTCGTCATGTGCGGGGATCACGGCCAACCGCAGCCATTTGTTGGTGGATCTCCACATGAATGGCTAAAAGGATTTGTAGATTATTATGAAGAGATTAATACCGACCATAGATCACTTGATGAACAATTACGAGAATTCAAAGCGCTAATTAGATTACAACCGGATAAAATCCAATGTGAAATAGCGCGTGAAATAATCTCTGAAACTCCCATGAATGATTTTTGGGAAATGTGGAAGCCAAATGATTTAATAATCGCGAGTAGAAAAATAGTCAGAGACGCACTTCAGATGAAATTGTTTACGCTACATAAAGAAAAATTTGCAACGCTTCCAGTACCACTCTGTTATAGACCTAAGGATACACGAAAGCAGAATATCGACGTTGACATTCCTGGACAACAACAAAAGCAGAATTTAGTATTAAATGATATTGTGCTGGTTGATATCAGCGTCGTTAAAGATGCATTAGGTGCTGATAAATCCCCATGGACGTTAGGTTATGCAGCAACAATACACTCTTCACAGGGATTGACTATATCCGATACAACTCTTTGGATAGTAGATAATCATATTGAGTGGTCAAATTTAGTTTATCTCGCAGTATCCAGAGTACGGCGAATAAACCAACTTCGAAGAATTGTTGTTGACGATAATGACAATACAATAAGTAATATACACACCGATGATAATATAATCAGAAAAAAACTCTCTGGTTATAAACAACAGGATAAAAAAAATAAACGAGAATTTGACATTGATGCTGAATTAATTAAGACACTAAAGCAACAACAGAACAATCACTGCGCGAGTTGTAATTGTATAATGAGTTGGAATTGGTCGGATAAAGATCCTCGCCAATTCACCGTAGATAGAAAAGATAACAATCTCGGTCATGTCAGAAACAATGTGAGGTTGACTTGTCTTGAGTGTAATAGACGCCGGGGTGACAGCACCCTGGGTGCTAATTAAGACCACGCGGTGGTAATTGAGTATCCTCGGGAATCACTTGTAATTGTTCGCGTGTAAATCCTCGCTGAGGAGCAGTTGAATCCAGTCTATAGATTGGAGGTCTACCAGTTGATCGTGTTATACCGGATATATTATGCGTAGTGACACTCCAAATAGGATCAGTAGCTCTTTTTTTACCACCCTCAAGCTCTCCTGGTTCATATAAGTACCTTACAATGACATTACTACCAAGAATTGGTTCTTTTTGTGAAATTCCTTGGATTTCCATTTTGATAGACGCCTTCTTAATAGCGTTGACAGGTTTCATATTAATTGTTCTAGTAATCTCATTATTGATTGCGGTAATCACAGCTGGTAATCTCTTGACCCATTCACGGGATCGTTTATCCTGGATGAATTCTTTCGCGTATTGATATCCAAATAACCGCTCAGCAAGGGTTTTATTAAACCGTTCAACAATTGCCTGATCGCGATGTAGCGCAGTGTGTCCTCGTCTGATGGCGACATTATGATGTTTCATCGTAGATGTAACAACACCTTGAAATTCCTTGCCAGGATCAACTTGTAACAGATTTGGCCAGCGCAGAGGACCTCGTCGATAAATCCTCTCAAATGCAGAAGCTACTTCAGTAGATGATTTTGTCCTTAACGGTTCTGCTTCTTTGTATCGACTTGCAATATCAACTAACGTTAACGCGTATTTGTAACCGTTGTCATGCGGTAGAAATAGTATATCAGCTTGATGAACTTCATTAGGTGTTGTAACATCAAAATGCGAATAGTTAATTTGTTTAGGCGCTGGTAGATAAATTTGCCATATTGCCTGTTTAGATAACCAGTTTGCCGCTGTAGTTTTTTTCACCTTTGATGCACTAGCTAGTTTATTGATTGCTGCGTAACCTCTCCAGTATCCTCTCGGAGAATAATAAATAGATTCCATATTAAAATGCTAGCATTTTCAATTACCAGCACCTAACATCAATTTACCCTTCATAGCAGATTTTACCAACCAAGAAGCCAACTTTTCTTTGAAGGATTTATCAGGAATAGCATTTAACGCATGAATTAATTTTACATCTGCGAGATGTCTGTGTTAAAGATTGCTGCTTTTATAAGCGACATCATGAGCATGACACGCCTTATCAATAGCGTTTATTGGATACTCGCCGGGTCGGGGTAAATTTTGATCATCAAGTCTGATATCTAATCGTGTTCCCGGTCCACAGTAGCTATATCCTGGAAGGTGCTTTTCTCCTGGATACTTTGCCCACGGTGTTCCTGGGAGTTTTGTCAATTTGGCTGCAATATCACCTCCTCGTTTTTTTTTAAAGGTTTCGTGGAAGTAAATCTAAATTTTTTCGTACTACATTGTACGCATTTACCAGAAAGCGCTGATCGATTATTTTTCGTTGTAATCGTCGTCAAGTCATTTGTGCCAGTACGCGTCCTACACTTCACACAATATAGATCCATAATTTATATATAACAGTTATGAATGTAATTGATTATTCAGCTACTCGACGACGGGAACCTATTAGACACCATGCAATGTTACCAAATTCTATTCGCGCGATTATCATCGGACCATCTGGAAGTGGTAAAACACAATTGCTACTTAATTTGATAACGAGATGGATGAAGTGGGATAAATTGTACATGATTGCTCCGAGTGTAGACGATCAACGATGTTATGAAGTATTAAAGGATTTTAATGATGCCGCGCAAGAAATTAACGGCGATGGTGTTATTGAGTTTATAACCGATATCGAAGAGGCACCTAGTATTGATGATATTGATGGAAGTATTAACAATTTAGTCGTATATGATGATATCATGTTAGATAATCAAAAGAATCCTGCTAGAATATTTTCCAGAGGCAGACATAAAAACACCGATGTGATATATATCACTCAACGTTACACTCAAATACCAAAAGTGATCAGAGATAACTGCAATATGCTGTGTGTATTTAACGGAGTTGATACTCATACTCTTAGAAATATTTGGCAAACTTGGTGCGGTGGTGATATGGATCATAATCGATTTAGAAATTTCTTTAGCCACGCTCAGACAATCCCCCACGGATTTGTGACGATAAATTTATCAGACCCTCGGACAAGATATCGTGTCGGACTTGATCAAATATTTAGTTAGCGCATTAGCAGCCGAGGAGGTGAACGTCAACTAAATGGCATCTTTTTTTTATGAATTGCTAGCAAGTTGGTCTGGTGTCGACGCTTTGTCGATCCTTTTTTCTGATGTCGATCCTTTTCGGCAAAAAGTCTGTCGATCCCTTTTTCTGTCGGTCCTTTTCAGCCAAAAGTCTGTCGATCCTTTTTTTCTGTCGGTCCTTTTCAGCCAAAAGTCTGTTCACCCTCTCTGCTGCTAAATTAGAATTAAAATTCAAGATGGAATTAGCGCTGAAGAAGCTGGAATTTCAAGAAAGGGTGAAAGAAAGACAATTGCAATATAAAAAAGAGGAGAGAGAGAGAGAAGAAAGAGAAAAACAAAGGCAAATTGAATTGCAAAAAGAGCAGATGCACATTTGGTTACAAGAAAAACAAATTGATAGAGAGAGAGAAGGAAGAAAGGGAATAGCTATGTGAAATGAAAGAAATAGATCTTTCAAGTGAAGAACACCTTCATACTATAAATCCAAATTTAAGTTTATATTACTTTAGTGCCCTCTTTCAGAGAAAAGGAAGTAGACAAAAACTTCATTCGTTTTGAAAAAGTTGGAGAAAATGTAAAGTGGCCAAGGGAACAATGGACTCAGTTATTGCAATGTGTACTCACTGGTAAGGCTAGTGAGATTTACACTTCACTGTCTGTTCACCAAAGTGTCGACTATGATGTAGTTAAAGAATGCATTATAAGGGGTTATGAGTTAGTCCTTGAAGCTTATCGGCAAAAATTCAGAAATTACAGAAAAGATGCTAGACAAACTCATGTCGAATTTGCTAGAGAAAAAAAGCAGTTGTTTGAGAGATGGTGTTTAGCCAAGAAAGTCGAACAAGATTATCAAAATCTTAAGCAAATGATATTAATTGAAGAGTTTAAAAACTGTGTCCATAGTGACGTTAAGTCTTATCTTGATGAGCATAGGATTGAAACCTTGGAGAATGCTGCTCGAGCTGCTGACGAATATTCTTTGACACATAAGTTCCTTTTGTTAACAAGACTTCTTCTTAACAGTCTTCTGGCAGAAAAGTATTTCAGCCCTTTTAAAACTCAAACTAGCACAACTTTAAAAAATCAAACATCAGAGAAGCTTGACTGTAGATCCTTGTCTCTTCCGACGTGTACCTATTGCAAGAAAAAAGGACACGTTATTTTCGATTGCTACAAATTGAAAAATAAGCATCAGAATCAAGACAGACCTGTTCCAAATGCTCTTATTTCTAAAAGGTCGAGGTCATGGTCATGTATTGAAAGCAATACATTTGTTGGGTCTAATAAATCCCAGTCTGATTTTAGTATGGATAATTATGAACTATTCATATCGAAGAGTTCTATATCACTCTTGGGTGATTCAGCTAAATCCCACCCCTATTAAAATTTTAAGGGAGACAGGAGCTTCTCTTTTATTGTCAGGTACTTCGCCTTTTTCTGAGAAGGCTTCTTCTAATGAATGTGTTCTTATTCAGGGAGTAGAGTGCGGCTTTGTTAATGTTCCTCTCCATTGTGTAAATTTGTCATCAGACTTAGTGTCAGGACCTGCGACAGTCGGAACAGTCTCGGTTTTACCCGTTGATAATATTCATTTATTGCTAGGCAACGACTTAGCTGGAGACAAGGTTGTGGTTAATCCACTTGTAACTGACAAGCCTGATTTAGATCAGAAAGTTGATCCAATTGAAAAAGAATTTTTTGATATATTTCAAGCTTGTGCAGTTACTAGTGCTATGGCAAAGAAAGATCTTGAGAATGATGTTGATGAAGTAAGTATTCCTTTAGCTGACACTTGTATAGGTCAGGCGTTTGATGAGGTCACTTTTACTCCTTGTTTTGACCAATCAGAAGGTATTGATCATAGTGATCCTCCTTTAACAACTCATTCTCTTTATTCTAATCAGGGTGATACACAACAGTCACTTGTCGTCGAACAGGAAAACGATCCTGAGATCTCCTGTTTGTTTCAAACGGCCATAAGTGAGACTGAAGACACTGAAGTTCCTGTCTGTTATTTCATTAAAAATGGAATTCTTATGAGAAACTAAAGACCTCCAGAGGTACCTTGCTGGTGATGAGTGGTCGGTGAACTATCAAATAGTAGTTCCAAAACCTTACAGACAGGAAATACTTAATCTGGCCCATGAAACTCCTTTGGCTGGTCATTTAGGGATTAATAAAACTTATCACAAGATCTCGACTCACTTCTATTGGCCAAACATCAAAAGTGATGTTGCCAAATACTGTAGATCTTGTCATACTTGTCGAATGGTAGGAAATCCCAATCAGAAGATATCCAAGGCTCATCTACAACCTATTCCTGCCTTTGACGAACCATTTAGCAGAATTATGGTAGATTATGTAGGTCCCTTACCCAAGACGAAGTCAGGCAACCAATATCTGTTGACCATTATGTGTGCGTCAACAAGGTTTCCAGAGGCAATTCCGTTAAGGAATATAAAATCTAAAACAATAGTAAAAGCTTTGATAAAGTGTTTTACTCAGTATGGCCTTCCCAAATATGTTCAGTCTGATCAAGGTTCAAACTTCATGTCTGGAATTTTCCAACAAGTTATGTATGAATTGGGCATTCTGCAATTCAAATCTTCTGCCTATAACTCTGAGAGCCAAGGGGCATTAGAAAGATTCCATCAGACTTTGAAAAATATGATCTGATCATATTGTTTTGATACGGATATAGATTGGGATGAAGGCATTCATTTACTATTGTTTGATGTTAGAGAATCAGTTCAAGAATCTTTAGGCTTCAGTCCCTTTGAACTGGTTTTTGTACACACTGTGTGTGTACCATTGAAGTTATTGAAAGAGAAACCTCTCTAATGAAGATACTGAGATCAATCTTCTTGATTATGTTTCCGATTTTAGATACAAATTGTCAAAAGCTTGTGAGCTCGCAAGAGCAAATCTGCATTCTGCTCAATCTAAATTGAAATTAAAATATGATAAAAAATCGAAGGAAAGGAGTTTTCAGCCTGGTGATAGAGCTCTGACTCTCTTACCAATGCCACAAATCCTCTTCAGGTCAAATATTATGGTCCCTACACAGGTGACAGGACAATTAATGACTCAAATTACATCATAAATACTCCTGGGAGGCGCAAACAAAAATAACTCTGACATATAAACATGCTAAAAGAGTATATTGAAAAAAGATAGCCATGTTAAACCTGTAATTAATTTAGTTGTACCTGTGCCACTCAGTGAAGAAATATCATCAGATTCTACTGATATTATGATGACGAATCTCTGTCATTCAGAAATTATGATAGATCTAGACCAGAAACTTTCACATTTGCAATTGCAAGAAAGAAATGAATTGAAAAAGTTGGTATTTGAATATGAGCACTTATTTCCAGATGTTCATACAAGGACAAACACAATTTTTCATGACGTTGAAATTGTAAATTCCAAACCTGTCAAACAACATCCATACAGGATGAATCCACTCAAACAGGAATACTTAGAAAAGGAAATTCAATTTTTGCTGGAGAATGATTTTATCGAGCACAGTAAAAGTGATTGGAATTCACCATGCATGCTTGTTCCAAAACCAGATAAAACTTTCTGTATGTGCACTGATTATAGGAAGGTGAACAGTGTGACAAAATCAGATTCATTCCCATTACCAAGAATTGACGATTGTATTGATAAAATCGGGAACGAAAAGTATGTCACCAAATTTGATATTCTGAAAGGATTTTGGCAGATTCCACTAAAGGAAATAGCAAAGGAAATCTCGGCATTTGTGACTCCAGATGGACTTTACCAATATAAAGTAATGCCATTCGGGATGAAAGGGTCACCAAGTACATTTCAACGTCTCATGAATATGATCACGTCTGGTCTAAAAAATTGTGATGCTTATATAAATGACGTCATCATCTACAACGACACCTTGATAGAACATCAAGCAACAATTCGAAAATTCTTTGACAGACTCACAGATGGATGTTTGACAGTTAATCTTACTAAAAGAGAGTTCTGCCGTGCTTGTGTGACTTTTTAGGACATATTGTGGGACATGGACAAGTTAAACCAATAGATGCTAAGTCTGAGGCTATTTCTAAATTCCCTGTGCCTGAAAATAGAAAACAATCTGATGCGGTTTTTAGGTATGACCGGATACTATCGGAAAGTTTATTCCAATTTTTCTATAATTGAAGAACCCCTGACAAATTTATTAAAGAAGAAGAACAAGTTATTTTGGACTGAAAAATGTCAGGAGGCTTTTGACAAGTGAAAAGCCATACTTGATACAGCACCAGTTTTTGCAGCTCCAAATTTCAGCCAGTCTTTCAAATTATCTGTCGATGCAAGTGATGTTGGTGTTGGAGCAGTTTTTATTCAAGAAGACAAAAATGGTATTGAACAACAAGTGTGCAATTTTTCAAAGAAATTAAATAAGCACCAGAGAAATTATTCAACTATCGAGAAGAAATGTTTGGCATTGATTTTGGCTTTACAATATTTTGACGTTTATCTTAGCTCAGCTCCTTCTTCGATTGTAGTTTTTAGTGACCACAACCCCTTACTTTCATAGGCAAGATGAAAATTAAAAATCAAAGATTACTAAGGTGGAGTTTGTTATTGCAGGAATATAATCTTGACATCCGGCACATCAAGGGAAAAGAAAATTGAATAGCAGACGCTCTTTCCCGTGTATAACAATATATTATATCATATACACTGTGTAATTTATACGAGTTCTTTTAACCTCAGGTGTAAATTGGTTTGTGTTAAATAAAGTTTTATCATATAAACCTTTCTTTTTATTTTATGGGGGAAGGTGTTACTTGTATTTGATTTGGGTCATTTATTTTTTTTTTAATTGTTTGTTTGTCAGATTCAAATCTGACATTTTAAGTTTAAGATTCATTCACTGGGAAATATTATTTTTAGAAAGTGGGATGACATGTACTCTTAAGAATAAACACCAGGTATTGACCTCATTTCTGACCTGGCTTCAGGGTTCTAAACAAGCTTTTAAAATGATTGGTTGGTTCCAAGGACATTATGAAGCTTTGTTATAAACATCTTTCTATTTTTAGTTGGGTTATACGGTGTGTACGTGATTTTTATGACAGAAAATTTGTTCTAAAAGATTCTAGAAGATCATGTGACCCCTTTCTTGTTGACGTAAAAGCAGGTATATAAATTATGTTTTGGAGTGAACTGTTTAGTAGAATTTGGGCTGTTAGAATAATAAGTTGTTTGTTGTTTTGAGTTATTTGAAATTACCTTGTATTGGAAATTATTTCAATTCGTTTGGATCAAGATGATTTTTTGTTATTTATCTGGAAAGTAATTGTGCTCATTCAATTCCATTGCCAAGAACTGACTTCATCACGTGACATCGTCTTCCATCTTGGATACTTCACTAAAATTCTTACTTGCAATTATTTGGACATTTTATTGCCATGACTTTTGCAATTTCTCTAATGGATAATATTTTGAATTTTTTTGGGATTAATTTTGGAATTGATTCTTAAAACCGTAAGTTTATTTTTCTTTTCTGGAAAACATTTGCGCTGAATAAATTGTTTATTTAGCTTTTGCATGCTTGTTATTTTCATTCTTTCTATGCTACTGTTTATTCGAGCCTAAACACGTAGCAATATATGCATCCTAAACCTTTTTTATATTTCAAATGTTTGCGTTCATTGGTAATACAAATTTTGGCACCGAGGGACGAATAAACAAACAGACCAAGTTACGCACGCAAGAACCAAAATATAGAAATGACATACTTAGCACTCCCTGGAACGAGTGATGGGCTTGGCAAGGGGTAATAACCATCATCAGCAAATGTATAGATAACCTAACTTACTCTAATCATGGTCAATGTTTATGGTTGATGAATATAATTATTGCAACATCGTGTGAGTCAGTCAAGAAGAAATGGAATAGAAAATACTGCTGGGTTAAGACGAATGTATGGAATTTTTATTATGACCACCAGGCCATTATGCAATTTTCCGAATAATTAAACATACAGATCTGCTGTAGCAAGTAACAAAAATTGAGATTATTTACTAGATAACGGGTCTGTAACTTGATGATACGGATTGAGAAAAGACTATATCGGGGACTTTCAAAGCAATTTAGAGATTTAGATGTTTAGTAATAATATTATTGAAAAAATAACTAACTAATTGATATACCAGAATGATGAACACTGAGTTAAACAACTGATCCTAACTCCAACGAATCATAAGATGTAACTTAAACTAGTATTTAACAAGAACGAATGAATGGAAACTGTAAGCAAATATGATTGATTCACTTAAGGATTCATCACTATGTACGATGAACGATCAGAGATTAAAATAATCCTGTTGCATCTACAAGCTAAGGTATGAAAGTGTGCATTTACACAGCTGTTACCGAGTTCTGATTATTCACCAAGATTGAACAATGAACACAAGTTAGATTTTAACTGAGTTTTACTAATAAATTCAAAATCGGATAGATAACTCCTAACGTCCAGTAACTGACAAATACGTTTTTTTCAGTGCCACTGATCTGTGGGATGACCAAGGAGTCACAACTCACGGAATAACTCACCCATTCTGCCAAACGATCATTCAAGATATCTCTTGTTCACTGCAGACCAACTCGTTACTTTGATTTGTTCCTTCACCAAGAAATATCCACTATCTATCGCTGAGACTATGTCAACACCGACAAAAGAACACAGTATATACAAAACCTTACCAAATTATACAACTCTGCATTCACGTTTTAAGCTCTACAACCACAAGCACACTCAAACTTCACTCCCAAAATCACAAACCTCTACAACTGAAGATTGCTTACGTAAATAAGACAGTTCGCAACGAGACAAGTGACATTACTGCCTATCTGATTTAAGTTAATAAGTACCATGACAATGGTATGACATTACAGCGTGACTAAAGTACATAAGCGTCATGGACAATGTCAAATCTACGACCAGAGAGCCTAATATTACAAATTTTCTCAAGCAGGTTTTTCACTCGTGCAGCACGGCTTGAAATGAACTCAATATTTTGAAACAATGTTAGACATAAATAAACCAATGTTGGAAAGCCTAACATCTGAGTTTAGGTAGATTTGTACTCGGTGATATAGTTTTGGGAGAAAAAAAAGATCAATGAGATACACAAATCTTATGAAAACGTCGTGACAGAAATGACAGATGTTACATTTGGCAAGAGGTCTGAAAAAATAAACTTGCTTAAGAGGCTTTATGAGTCTGGGTCCAAATCTCAGTTTAACGGAAATATCTAAAACCGTAACCTTTCTTTAATTTGAATATTTAATATTAAGATGAAAAAAGAATATGCTGCCAATTTTTGTACAACAGAAACTGAAGTTTGCAATTGTATCATTCATTGTTCAGAGAAAGTTATGAACCTTAAATGATTTTGGGGAATAAAAGCTGATGTCTTAGAATAAATCTCTAATGAAATAATAGAACGCAAAGACAGGATATGATATAGCGTACTTAACATCAAAACTGATAATCGTGTCAAAACTTTTCACTTATACGTTGTATTATGTCGCCTTTGGCAGTGAAACATAAACGGCATATTTATCTAATGATGATCATCTTGTACATCTTTTATTAGTTCTTTTTCAGAGTTCATTGCTTTCATGTAGTAGTAGTAAGAGAGAAGTGTGGACTCTGGTTCACTTAGCTCGTAGAGCGAGCATAGCATACCCCATAGATCTATTTTATACTAAGTTGTGAGGATATATCGCATTTTGTTTTCTTTATGGATCACTGCGTCACCATGGAACTGGATTGTGGGGTTTCAGGTTCACCTTTGTGAGACTTTGTGCCCATGAGCGAGAGTGGGAATGCCATTGGTGGAGTAACATTTGTCATCAAAACGATTTAAATGATACAGTGTACCACGCTACTGCATCTCATTTGGTTGTGACGGATGTTTTAAAATCTTCTTTGGTATCTTTTATGACATTGTCTTCGTCAAGGGTGATACAGTACATTTTAGACCGAAGTCCGATGAATTCGGCGTTGCGTATGCCATGCGATTCACTTTTTAATTTCCCAAGCACTCTTGTATTATTGTCATCGCAGTGGAAGGGACTGTGCTGTGGATACAAACTAATATCGATGAGGTGTCTGTATTAATAGATGTATGTCTGCATAGACAATGTCGGTTTTAATTTCGTCGGCGATATTCGAGCTTTTTCATCAATACGACAGTCCACAATTCCTCAGACCGGTTCCTGCTGTTGTTGCTGAAGCTTTCTATCAATTCTCTTTGCTGCTTCTGAAGTCTGTACTTCTTCGTCTATTCTTCTATCTCCTTTTTAATTTCCTCTCTGAAGACGTCTTTTATCATGTCTTCGGTCACTTTTAACATTCTGACTTTGTCTATACGTTCAGGTTTTGGTATCAGACTTTGTCTGACACGATATAAATTAACTTAAGCTACGTTCAGCTTAGCTAGTCCTGAAAACATCTTCATAGGATGATGGATCAACACTGGATGGTCAGACGTCTTCTTCTTTGTTTGAATTAACGAATACGTACATGTACCTCGAATGTATGACTGCACAGAGGTCTGTTAATTGTTCCAATGGAAAGAAATTAGTGCCTCATTCCCCAGGCGTTTATGTGCCCAAAGGGCACTGTTAATTTGGACTTGTGAATATACCAGTCATATTAACTAGGAGATTATGATTTAATTACTGTTGTAATGTTTTCTTTAACTCTACTACCTTTTAAGTTATTTCTGTGTGCTCATTTTGTCGACAATAGATAAATACTATGTAAATAAAGAAGATTCTTTCAAACAGGTGCTTGAATTGCTTTAGGCAATCCAGATATGCGTTTCTTATTTCATAATTTATAATTTATGAGGGTGCCAATAAACTCACACAAACGCATTTTGTATAAAATTTACCCTAAAGCTATGATGAATTTTGTCTCAAAGCATTGTGTTTATAATTTTATGCTTACCTTATTTCATGGTAAATATGATACGAAATTTCTTCGATATGCAAATTATCGAGGACTGTTATATTCTTAAGCAATTTCTAACATACATATACATGGAAGTTTTACATTTTTTATAACAGTGTTTTTATACATCAGAGATGTGGTTGGTCATTAGAAAACTATGAAACGTTGTTTTAATCATAAAAAATGAAAGATACAATATTTTGAGTTTCTCGCGTATATTTCCATTCCAACCAGAAAATATACAAATCCAAAATGGTTGAAAGAAATATAAAAATTGTGTTTGGTGTCCTGAAAATCTAATTAGTTCCTCAATAAATACAAACATATATACTAAAGTAATCACTTGTTCAAATATCATTTTGTGCAGTCGTGCTGAGTGGCTCAAAGATAAACGGACAAAAATACAGATTTACCAACATACGCTAGGACGAAGCAAAATGAAAACTTGAAAGGGCATACTAACGTTTAATGCTGTAAGCAGCTAGTAATAAGGAATATTAAGGTTAACAGTTGGCATCAGGAAATGAGAATGCAACCCAATCGATTACAATCTTCACTAAGTATATTGTTATGGAACACAATTATCACACGTGACTGAAAATAATTCATTTGACAAGTCATGTATCAAAGTCGAATGAAACAATCACTGACAGACAATTTACATTAAACTATGTCTGTTTTTGATCAAAAGGAAACACATGAAACAGAACATTTATCATAGAGTCATCTCTTTTGGCCTGATGCCAAGATCGGTTTAATTGTTTAATAAAGAATGCAACATATACTTTTTCATATTTATGCAGCTAGAAATTATCATTTTTCGTGATTATTCCCCCAAAACCGGTCCCTCAATTACTCAAACTAAATCTCGCACAACAAACAGAAATATGGACAAGAAAGAGACAACAAAGCAAAATGATAACTTTGTTCTTTTAATGATAAGTACATAATAATATCAACAAATATTTTTTTATTTTCTTTCACTTTATGGATCTAATTACATCTCAGTTAATTATTAAACGTTTGTATTTATATTGTAGCCATGGGTGGCTTAGTAATGTAAGTCGCTCGCCCTTACAGGTCACTTACATTTAACCGCTGTATGCGTTGTATCGAACTTCTGTGTTATTCATTTCATTCCTTTTTCCGATAATGTGTTCAGTCTGTACAAAATCAAGAATAACACCATATGATTACGTCATCTTGTCATCTATGTCAGATTCTAAATATGATTTTTGAACATTGATATTGAAAATGGAAATTAGTGAAAGAAACATTTAAACTGTTGAGGAGGACAAATTATTTTCTTTTAGCTATGCGTTAGAGATAAATACATAACTTTGGTTGATTTCAAGTCTTTTTTTAAAGGAAAGGTTCCTTAAACGTTGGCTGTATTTTTGATGTTAAACAAGCAAACATACCCTACCATAACTCCGAGTTTATTTCACAATCACGAGAACGTTCATAATGTTAAAAAGAACACGTAACATCAACCTTGTATAAGATTGTCAAATTTGAATCACATTTACACTTACAAATGCTAAGGTATGAGCAAATTTACTTGTAGTTTTCTATGTTTACGTCGATAGGACTGTACAGACACACAGACACACATACGTATATAAATACACACACACATACATGCATACATAGATACATACATACATACATACATACATACATGCATGCATGCATGCATGCATGCATGCATGCATGCATACATACATACATACATACATACATACATACATACATACATACATACATACATACATACATACATACATACTTACATACATACATATAGACTGAAAGACATACAGACATACAAACATGCATCCATCCATCCATCCATCCATCCATCCATCCATACATACATACATAGATACATACATACATGCATACATACATACATACATACATACATACATACATACATACATACATACATACATACATACATACATACATGCATGCATGCATGCATGCATACATATATACATACAGGTAGTCAATTCATGGCTAAGCAAGTACCATAATTCCATCAATATATTACAACCATTTGTTTCTTGAACCTGCAATTTTCCTTTGGAAACACAGTTGTTTGTTTACAAAGATACTTCTGTATGTATTTTCAGGAGGCAAAAGCATCCGTAGCCGAGTATGTAACTTTAAAAGCAAACAGGAGTCGTGTATTATATTGTCAATCATCTATAGAGCTAAACTGGAAATTAAGATTAGGCAGCCATTTTGAATTCGACGTTTCAGCTGTGTAACGTTTTCGTCTGTCTTCACTTTGATAGAAATACCTTATTACAAAACGAGTCTATTTGTAACGTGTTATATGTATTTTGTCGAGAATTATAATAGGTTGCAATCTGTATGACTTCTAAATCAAACGAATATAGGTCTATCATGTATAGGGTTATCTGGCCTCTAACAAGAAATTGGATCACTTATCAACATCTGCTGTTTCAAATGTTATTTAAAGATGTCTGCAGAGATCAGATATAGTGATTTACTGACTAAACAGAATATTATGTACAACAGGTACATATACAAAATAGTTCTTACCGACAACCCGATGATCCCATTTAAATAAGTACAATATTTCTAGTCTCTGTATGATCTATGCATAATCCCTTAGTTGCCTATTTCACGAAAACATTTATCAAATTGATACAAGACTGTATGTATAAGAAGGGTATACACCATAATTAAAATGCCTAATGAACAAAACAAATTTCGCTCTCACGAATTAGCACTCCACAATCCCTGATTGAAATAGGCGGGACTAATCCCCACCAATCTCCTGATTGAATGAGAGAAATCATTATAAAACGAATTATGCACGTTTATAAATATAAATGATAGCACTAAGCGTATTTATTACGCCTTGATTCGTGTCATAATTAAAGTTAAATTCAGTATCACTGTTTGATTGCCTTGATGACCTACTAATATCAGCTTTTCTGAAAGCAAAACTATTTTCCTATATCTTTTAATCATGATTCCCATAATATTAATGATGAAGTTGAAGAAGAAATAAATGTAGGCCGCCGTTTGGTATATTTTTATGTGGCATTGAAGGACAACGAGACATTAACTTTAAGCTACCCTTTCAAAGACTCTAAGAGGACAAAATCGTTGTACTCAACAGGCAACACACCATTCATATTTTTTTTTAATTGAGGCAGGTGAGAGATATCATAAAAAATGGTCTGTGCGCGTGTGAAGATCTTGTTTGTTAATAATCCCCCATTCACTTAATTTTGACAGGATATATTACTTTTGAAAATTGTAGAGCACATCCCAAAAGTATATTTTTTTATATAACGTTTTGCGTAAGATTTATATATATATATATATATATATATATATATATATATATATATATATATATATATATATATATATATATATATATATATATATATATATATAGAATACGGCGTGTAGCCTAATGGGTGTGTATTTTCGTCAACATCCTTGGATTCCTAGTATATATATATATATATATATACGGCGTGTAGCCTAATGGGTGAGTAATTTCGTCAACATCCTTGGATTCCTAGTATATATATATATATATATATATATATATATATATATATATATATATATATATATATATATATATATATATACTAGGAATCCAAGGAGGTTGTCGAAAATACACACCCATTAGGCTACACGCCGTATTCAAATCGAATCTTGTTATTATTTAGGTTAGAAGATAAATTCCTCCACATAAAGCAGATGGAAACGTTTATAACTGTAAGGTGTCTTGGAAATTAAACTGTTCTGTCTTTGTCATCTTAAATACATTTCTTTGTATATTTTAACATATCCATGAGTAAAATATGGCAAATGCTTCAAATAAGTCAGATGACACTAAGTTTAATGTCTTAATCTTCAACATCCGATGTCATATAAATGCTTTCAATAAAAGTTTGTTTTCCCATATCTGAACAATTGTATGCAGAAATGACAGACAATGCGTCCATGCTTCAACACGCGTATCCATTGATTAATGTAATAACCTCTTTGAAATATACTGACATACTGCTATATACTTTTTCACGTGACAAAAATATTGTTTTGTAATGCACGGTGACATTGCTAAATTGCTTTAATTTCTAAACATGGGCATATCATTTTTGTGTGCAGAAGACGTGGTTTAAATCTTCTTATTCCGTTAACGTTCTTTTTGGGATGTGGTCTAAAATCTAAGAAAATAAGAACGAGTAACGTACGTTCTCTTTGAATCACACTAGAATTTTGGGTATTTTAAACGCATTTGTCGCATGTACACTGCGCCAGAAAAAAAGTTCAGGTGAATTATCTTGTCTATTGATGGTATTAAAAGTGACAAAAACAGATATAGTCTACATATTGATCACATGTCTTTTTCTTGATCTGGTCGTCATTGAATCAGTTTGGTTTGTTTGTCAAATATTTGATTATAAAACAAATGGTCAACTTGGACAACTTGGACACATAAATACGACATTGTTTCTTTCCTGCTAATCCGTGAACATGTTTGTTAAGGGTACTAACATGCTGATAACACATTATAGTTCAGGCTAAAATCCTACTGATAATATTGTGAGAATTTATCGATTTCGTCTGAGTTTTACAGTGTCATTCTAAATAAATTTGAATAAGACTAATTATTGTCTAGTAGTTTTTTTTATCCTGGTATTAGTAATATATATTCATACGAAAACACGTTTGACATAAGATAAATTGAATGGCAGCATTTCCAGAAAGCTATCGTATCTTGTTATTGGACTATTTACCCATCATTTGCAAAAACGTGAAGATGTATTGACATCCTTATTAGTGATCAAAGCATAGAGTATTTTATTTGTGGATATATTAAACAAGACTTATAGATTATAGTAGTTTAAATCCTCCGACAGATTGTGATATTCTAATTGGAAAGCAACTGAAGTTGGCAAGTATATTTCCACGTATCACACAATAGTTAGTATCAAGTTTAAACAAAGTTGTTAATACTTTCATTTTGCCTATTTTTATGTCATGATTAAAAATCACAGTCGTTAAAATGTTGTTCTCATAAAAATGTACGACTTTATTATGATAAAATCAAACCCCTTTAACAGGATCTGGATAAATACTTTACACCGACACTGATTCATATAACCACGCGTAGATGCCATAATCGAGTGCGTTCGGCGAATCTGATACCATCGAGTATCCATAAAAAACAACCCCAGCGGTTGTTTAAATACATCAATAAATGGGTTGTTGGTAAGTTGAAAGACGGACACTAGGGAAAATAATTGAATAGTGTATGTAAGTGCGACCGCAAATGTACTCGAATGTGATTGTTGGCTCCAAAAAACAAAAAAATGTACAAAGGTGGTCCACAGATGATTTTGCAAAGCTCAAATACGAACTGTACGTGGAATGGAAAATCGTTAAGAGTGACGTGAATTCGTAAACATGGATTAAGCTATACGGCGCCAGAATCATAGCGTCGGTGTATCCCGAAGCATAATGGAACGTTTCACCCGCTTGATACCATGCGATCAATCAGCACTTATGCGTTTGGTCAAAGTACTGTGTAAACCAAATGACGCTTGATACTGATAAACGTGTCAACACAAATCTATTCTTTAGATGGTAGTATATCTTTAAAAGATGTTCGGCATACGCGTATAATGTGCCTTTAATGAGTGTACGTGTGGCGTTCATACCTCCTTTAACGATCCATCTTACGATTAGTTCTCCCAGCGTTTAAAACGTTGATGTGATCGGATCAACGCAGGATCAACGCAAGGGAGAGGTATATCACTTGGCTTTGCTTGGCTATTAGAATCACGTGATATATCTAGCATTGTAGCAAGACCACCGTTAATTTATATAGGAAGGTGTGTTTCACCCGGATATTTACGCCATGGTTTCCCTCCCTGACAACTTCGTTAATGTAGGCGCAATTACTACGCCACCGACGTTTGAAAAGGTGAACTTCTTTTGCTCCAAATTAAGCACTAGTTCCAGTAATTGCTGCTCGTTCATAATTTATTTTAACTCGACCTCGATCTGTGTGGTACGTACTTGTGTGCGACCTCTTACACAATATTTATATATCATCGTATAAATAATGCAATATGATCTAATTGCATCACAAAATAGCAAATGCGCAGATTTTTTAATTGAAAAGACGTTCCGGAGAAACAAAATCAACCATTTTATCCGTCATTGAATTATCTGCACAAACGTCACCTACTCCGTCCCATTACATTTCATTGGAACACCTGTTGTTGTGCAGTAATGCATTTTAATGCATGAATACGTGCATCTGGTAATAATTACAAAAATTTTACTGGTATATCTTCTGACAAGACACTGCTACTAGAGTGTGCTGCTGGCCAAATGGGTGTCATCAATTTACCCATGGTGAAGTCGTAGAATTCATAAATAAACGAAGTGAAGGTTGTTCTTGGTGAAGTGAGCGTCAGTTGGAAAGAACATGTTTTTGTTTCAACTGCATATACCGTACTATCTGCTTTGCGTGAACTCAAGTTAAATTTACATTTTGGAAAACATCTTTCTAATAAAAGTGTAATAAAAGTGTCTTTTTCTTGAAAACGTCTTCTTTGCTAATTGCCGTTATTTGCACACACATGATACTACAAAACTTACTTCATTTACATGTGGCAGTAAGATTGTGAAACCTGAATGACTTAAGTTTTCACTAATGTGCATTGTTAGAGAACATACTTATCGTACATTGAATAAGACATTTATGCTATATCGTGTGAGTCAGTGTTCTGAGACAATTACAGAAAGTAGGTGAAAACATGAAACACTAGATCTCAAACAAAGGCAGGAGAGTTAAAAGCATATTTAACATCAAACATCTTTTACGACTGTATGGTTTTAAAGTAAGTAATAAAAGAGAGGAAAAACGATGAAGTTTAGTAAAATTTAATAAATAATTTATTTGCGTAAATTACAAAGTGAAGATGTAAAATGGAATATAAGTATTGCGAATAAATCCCAAATAGTCCCAAACGTGATATCACGAGTCCTAACAAATAAGTTCTAGTGAAATCTAATGATGTCGGAAGCAAGATCCAGCGCTGAATGAGGCTATGTTCCCGTAGTCTTGAATGATGGGATGTACATGGAACCTGACGTTTGATGATGTACTGACGGTCTTCCAATTTAACATAATAATATAATCCATTATATCCTTACCAGAATTCACAACAATTCCAAGGTAGTATTCTGTCCAAGAATATTATTTAAGAGCAGTTTGTTTTTCAAGTGACTGATAGTATGATTAAGTAAATAAATCCAAAAGGAATTCTAAACTCAACATTTAGACTGATTTCTGCTTCAGATGGTATCGCATTATTGAGTAATGTCTCAAGTAAACAAATTCATTAAGCCCTCTTGAGCTTGGTCATAATTGCATTTCCTGGAAATACTATGAGCTAATGTAATTTCCCATTCTAGACGATTCTGCGATTTACAACAAAATATAATCTGCTTCTAAAAAAACGGGAAGATCTATGTTTGAAATATTAGATGACCTATGAATCTTTATGGGGAATACCAATGTCATAGAAAGAGACCGATATAAATATGATTGGTTATATTGGTAATGATCCTAATATTTAGCCCACATTATTGAACAAGCTATTAGATATTTAATATTTGTTTACAAAATGAAAACATCAGTGTTGCTAGTCAGGAATTCCAAGGACGTGATTTTGGACAAGCTCAAGTCCAAGATACTCTTATTCTATCATTTAATCATGGAGGTAAAAAGGGTAACTAATACATAATTTAAAGATACATAATTCATGCGCTTTGCGATAAAGAAAACACTTCTTATATTCTATTATAAAAAAACACAAATTTCATATCTATACTGAATAGTAGAAATGAATAATCATGTTTACGAAAAGTGACAGAAAATGATTAAGAAAACAAAAATCATAAACAGAACAAAATTTAAGTGCAGATTCAAAGTAAAAAAGGATACAGCGATTTTAAATTTGTTAAATTTTTATAATTTCATTTTCTCCATGTCATTGCTTGAACCTTTATTGGCTTAATTTGCATTAGACGATGAAGTGGCATAATAAGGTGATGCTTTTGAAGAAATGGAATCCATGATACTGCTTGATTCAGACGAATGTCAGCATCATTAAATTTGTCATATGTAGAATAAATATATTGCATTAACATGTACATCTACGGTATCAAGTAACAAAAGTTGTGACAATAAAAAATTGCAGGTTTGTTACTTCATGTCCAGGATTTGGGCGAGGCTATATCGGAGACATTTAAATAATTTTAGTGAATTAGATGCTTATTAATAATAAGATTGAGAAAATGGATACTAAACGGTATTGATCTACCACCTACGTATCAAACTATTGATTTACAAAAAAAAATATGGGAATGAAAAGGAGCCACCTAATACAACTTATGACGTAACTCCCTGCCTAGCTACCTATAGTTTATAAGTACCATGGCAATGGTGTAATCACAAGCCACAGAACCTAATGTTGTCTAAAATTAAATATCGACAACCGTCTTTAATACTTGTTTGATATGTTTCGTATCTTTGAGCTGTTAATATTAATATTATAACGAAGTAAGCATTAGCTGCCCTGTATACCACAGTAAGTAAACTGAGTAGTTGTAACATTCATGTGCTTAGGAAATGATGTGAACTTCGAATATAATCGGCGAAGAAAAGCTGATGTTATTGGAAAAAGGCGAACGAAAGAATGGATCTTAATCAAAGGAAGAAAATTATTGAGCATATTTTGCATCAAAGACGATAATCTTATTCTCGCTTGCCTTTATTAGTTTGCATTATGTCGCTCCCTTATATATAAAAGACAAAGTTTCGACCATGACTACTGCCATCCTCCACACCTCACAGACAAAATAATTTGTTAACTAGGTTGTAAGATTGATTTATTGAGAATCTGGTAATTACTGATTTAAACAACACAGGTCCTAGCATTAGTTTGCTCACCAACTATGTTTAAAGATATAGATAACCGGAGAGTTAAACTTAGTTAATCTTGAAACATTACGGCAGTTATTGATGGAATTAACATAAAGCAATGAACATTAGCGATCTTTGACTAATTAGTGAAATAAAACCACACACACACACACACACACACACACACACAAAAACACACACACACACAAACACACAGACACACACACACATGTATATATATATATATATATATATATATATATATATATATATATATATATATATATATATTAGAAATTGAAAAGTAGATAATTATATTACTTATGTACAACGAACAAAATGTTACAAAGTATCTCGTGACATCGTAGTAGACTATTGCCAAGATGGTTTAGCAATGTTTTTCTAGTGTAACAATTAATGAGAATTTTATGTCTAAATCATATAACGTATTGTAGAACTTTAAAGATCAAACACATTTTCTCCCACGAAACGGTTCATATAACTGAATCAAGAATATGTGTTTTAATTGATGAAATAGATACGATCTGTTTTTACATACGGTACGTTGACATTAAATTGCAGAAAGAAGTATAACTATCCTCAATAGTAATGAATTTTGCGAGAAAAAGCTAACACAAATTGTAATGATTATATTATTATTTTAGAAACTGACCTATTTACATTGAAAATGTTTCACATGTTTACAAACACCAGCTGTGGTTACAACAATATATACATGCATCGATAAGTGTCATCACGCTGAACAGAAAGTATCGTGACAAAATTGGGCAAAGCAAACAAATAAAAGCAAGAGCAAAGCTAAGAATTTAACAGTAAATGAAGTTCCACTCAACGTTATGCAAGACAATTGTCTCACTTGATAACACCATATACAGCATACATATTTATTGATTATTTGTGAGAACATCTTTGCTAAACAATATGCCATATCAAACGAGTTCTTCTTCTTGACTCAGAAAAATGTCCTGATTGTCATGTTGTATTAATTTATGCTTATCCCTATTTTGATGTTTCGCAAATATGTTTGCCTGTCAATTAAAACAGACACGGGTATCTAAATTTGAATCATTTGAGAATAGTGTGAAGAAAATAGTTTCAGTCTGGAAGTGTATTAAGGAAACGAGGATTAAACATTCGTATATAATTTTTGAACACATAATTAATGGGTATGCAATGTTTAAATACATGAACTTTATTTTTTTTCACATTTTCTTTTATTGTGTGATTACATGTGTATTGAGACCATGGATTTTATGTGGTGCACAAATGTTAAAATGTACACTTTAATCTGGTTTATAAATTGTTTCTCTCGAATTATAGTTTTACAAAAAATGATTTTGTGGGGTATTAAAATGTGCAGAGAGTATAAACGCATATTTCCAGTATAAATATATTCAGATTAAGAATTTTTGAATATAGAAATGTTCTATAAAAGCCCTTTGACAAAATTAGGTTAAATAAAATCATTTTGAATAGCCAGCATAGTTAATTGTAAATCGAGATTCCTTTCTATAATGAATTTCCATGTATAGTGTGTCATCTTGGAGTTTGAATGTATCTCTACCATCAATGAGTACACTTATGATAAAAGTATCTACAAGTAAATATGGTGGTATCAATGACAACATGGATAAATAGGTGGATACAATTGTTTTTCGATATAACGTTTAGAATGTAGTACAGAAATACACTGGGTATTTTACCCCATATAATAGTAAATTAGATATTTTCTAGTTTACCAGTTCAATGTTATTGTAGATCTTTAGTATACCTAGATGATATTCTCTTGTCGTACAGAAAGATACATATTGTTTCCTTGATTTTCATATGGATGAAGCCGTTGATAGACATTTACAGTCTGCACTGAAAAGAAAAGTAACGTCGTTAAAGTAAATCCCGTGAGCTAATTTCTGCCTCGGTATATTGAAAGAAAAAAATTTTCTCAACAATTTGACAATTGAATGACTCTAAGTTATTATGTGCATTGCTAGTTACAAGACTTCAATTGAATCATACCTCTGAAAATGCTTAAAAATTTCGTTTTAGTATCAGCCATGGATAAAAATCTGATAAATTGTGGCATGATACGAAAGAACATTAGTGGAATATATAGGAGTAGCCTCTTATAATTCAAAATGTTTTATATTTAATCGATCATCAGATGCGTGGAGTATCAATTTAAAATATACACCTCCAAAAACAGAAGAAAAAAATAAAGAAACATATCTAGGACATATTGAGGCGATCTAGAAATATATATATATATATATATATATATATATATATATATATATATATATATATATATATATATATATATATATATATATATATATATATATATATATATATAAGGCGGAGAGAGACGCACGAGTTAGAGAGAACTCAAAATAATTACAAATATGTTCTATGTATGAAGTCAATTACATGTCATTGCTACGCGGTTCCTCATATTTCCTTTCATCATCGTCATCGTTTTGGAGAGCTGAATTAGTTGCTTGGAACATCCTCTGGTCCGGATTAGAGTTGATATCAATCAAAGTAAGTGGATATTATTCTGAGTTTTCAATTTCAATAGATAACGTTATTTCTATCATATTTGTATTTAATATATGTTTAACTGAGTCACAGGCGCGATACCCTAAGATAAATGTGATCAGAATCTGAAACTAGTAGAATCCTAAATGTATAATATAAACAGGAAATATGACCACGAGTGGTATTGATAATTTAATTTGAACCCATTTATTACAAGGTACTCACTACTCAGTATTAGTTTCTAAATACATATGATCCTACATTTTATTACCTGTTCCCTGACGCCATGACAGTAGCAATTTATAATCGAGTTTTAGCAATCTATTGTTTAACATGTCAAGTAATTTGAACCAATATTTTTTTGCATCTAATTCTTCCGTAATATTTGTATGAAGATTATCACATGTATTATAAAAAGAGTGTGACTAGGATGATGAAATGCACTTTGAAATACTCAAACAATTCCAAGTTTGGAAATCTGTTCCTGACTAAGTGCTTTTGAATCTTTAGTACGGGCATACCCTAGGATAATATAGCTTGATACAGATCTTTGATTTCATACCGTCTATTGTATTTCTTAAGTATTCTCTAGTGATATTTCTATAAAGATAATCACATGTATGATTTAAAGAATGTGACCTGCAATATTCAATCCAATTTGAAATACACAGACGATTCAAGTCTAAATATGTTTTGTTGTCTATAACATCATCAGGTTTTATAAAACCTTCTCAGATTATTTTAAAATTTTTAAATTTCGTTTTAAAACCCTTTTCAAACCTAATCTGTTTAATTTTTACAAGATAACCCGGAAAGGGAATATTCTGTACAAATGTATTCATACCGTTTGGTACGTTAGGAATCATTTACAATAAATAGTGTACTGTTCTATGGATGCTACAATAATTAGTCATACTCAAATATGTGTCATAAGATAATAAAAAAATTAAACAGGTTATATAATCAGGAAGTATCGGGCTTTTATACTTATTTGGACCAGTGATTGTTGGTACATTTGGACCGAATATCTTCATGTTCATTTTTCCTGCAGACGAAATCACTTAATTCTAGTTTGAGTTTTCAGGCAAATACCATGTTAATCCTAATATACCATTAGAAGAAACAGTAATGTCAATAAAAAGATTTATACATTTACACTTTAGCCACCAAATAGTATTATTATTGCTAGGTATCGCTTCAACATTTAATAAATCTGCAATACAAATTGAAACAAAACACTCTATTCCACTGTAGTGTCTAATTACATTACATAGCTGATATCGTGCATAAGCAAATCTTTTGTATCCACTATACCTAATTGATTAAAAGTACCTGTCTAAATCTCCAGAAATGAGGAGAATGTATAATATGATAAAGTTATAAAATCACACTTGTCTATGCTTTCAGTGCTCCTGTCTAACTTTTTCCAAATCTTGAAAGGTTGCATGTATAAAATATCCATCCACGTACACTATTAAAAGTATTCCCTAAACTGATACAATTATTATTTTCGCTGATTCAGTGTTGTAATGGGGTCGGCCTGATTCCTATACAGAAACTGAAACTTCACCCATTATGTGTTATCAATAACATACACTGGACCATGGATAACAAAATGTGTGATCTCTTAAATACGCCAGCTTGTTCGTTTTTAAGGTGTTGTCTATGTTCATTGTTCTTTTATATGTATCAGGAAAGTCATACGAGATGCCCATTGGGTGGAAGCTGGCTGGTTCCGAATTCTCAGTTGCTTCAGTATACTTTCTTTAAGGTCTTCTTTGTATGTACCTTTGAAGAGAACCATAGTTGTTTCCTAATAACGCGTAAATTGCACAGTTGATGGCCGTGGCGAGGATTTGGAATATAACCTAATTTGGATCCCTTCAATTCCAATGTTTTTATTATTTAACCTTAATATAAATGTTCATATTGATATTAGTTGCTTTCTTTGTGTCTCTACCTGGAATATTAGTCCCTAAAAAACGATATTTCCCAACTGTATGAGTTCCATGTCTCTATGTTTCTTCATTTGGGCTTTGACTTTTTTTCTCCATTTGGTAGCACGAAATTCTTCAGAACAGCAAAAATGTCCTTTAATTTAAGGATTTTCTCTTGGCTTGTAGCTGTTCTTAAATCGAATGATTACATGTTGTATCTTAGCTTTTTATTAATTAATTCTTATATCTAAAAGAATGTTTTGTCTATTGGCTATTTATTAATTAATTCTTATATCTAAAATAATCATCATAATATCAACATATGTACATTCTGTATCCGTCTCCTCCTGCCAAAATTCATGAAGTAAAACATCTGTGTACGGTGATGATGGATTTATTGAAAAGGAATTTACATAAGGGTTATTTAGGCATTGATTGTGTTGATGTTACTAAGTATGAATGTACTAACGTACACTAATAACAACTGTATTGTTTTCCGGGACATTATTCGTCTCAGTTTATTTGTTCTGATGCCATAACCATAACAACTAGCACGTTATATACCTCTATTTTCAGGGGATGGGTTTCATTAAACACTAACGATATGCATCAAGAAAAAGACCAATTCATATGTTATAAGACATCATGCCTGGTAGGATCACACGCTGCACATCCATACCAAAATCGACTAGATGAGCAACGTATAAATTATTCAATGTCCACCGAGTAAAACTAATTTCCGTTTAGCATTTAAACATTTTCGTACGCTTAGTTGATTTGTGTACATTATTTCATGCCACTTCAAATGAGATAGACCCTGTTTTATGTTTTATACGTTTAACCATTAAGTTTGTCTTTTGAGATCATTCTTGTTTTTGTCGTTAGATATATTATTTAAACTTTATACAGTCTATATCTTCACTCGTTAAAATTCGATTGCATGATGCTTTATAATTATATGTTCGTGACCTTTTACTTGTTCCATTCATTTGAGCGTTTCTAACTATATGTGACACTTTTATTCATTATGCCTCGTTAAGATAATTGTTGTCTTGTTTCGGCGATATAAATGATAAATAACACGGTCATGTATGTTTTTTTGTGGGTTTATGAAACTTGTTCTTGTTCCCATCAAAAGGCTTATAAATTACAAAGTGTTGATTTAATTTTGGTCTTATCATTTTGATAATCAGGCAATTTGGTACACGGAGAAACAAGTGCAGTTATATATTTCGATATATTTTTCAATTAAACTTACCAAGTGATTTCTTCTTCTTTTGTCTTTTTTCCTGGAATATATTGATACGTTTGTAGGCAGTCATATATACTTGAGCTGCTCTTGCTTAACGAGTGATGCATCAATGTAAGATCAGAGACAGTCTTGTATCTATAAGATATGATACATAATTTATCCTAATTACCTCGCAGATCTGTTTGATGCGCCTCTGACACCAATCCATTACTCAATGAATCACTTATAAGTTGATTCAAGATGTACTATATTGTCTAGTATCAATGTAATATCAGAGACAATCTTTAATCTATAAGAAATATGATGAGATAATTTCTTCTAATTTCCTTGGAGATATGTTTGATAAGCCTCTTACACCAATGCATTACTCAATTAATCAATTATAAGTTGATTCCAGATGTACTATATTGTCTGGTAGACATATCACACGTGTAGTGTTCTGATGAAAGACATTTTGGTCTAAGCTGTCAAAGGTATGTGACAAGTTATCCAGGAAAATAAATTAGAACAATTTCTTCTTTATATGTGAATTAATGGGCAAACAGTTGAATTGGAAATGTAGCAAACATTTGATACAACCTTTCCTATGTCGAAGCTTCCGCACGGCAATGATAGCCAGACAAGCGAGCACAAGTACGTTTAGTACTGTAGAAACCAGAAGCCCTATGAACTTCCCTGTAAAGTAATAAACATATTCTGCAATTGCATAAAGGCGACCTCATATTGGTTATATATATATATATATATATATATATATATATATATATATATATATATATATATATATATATATATATATATATATATATATATATATATATTTGCTAATATGAACCAATGTTGACAAACACTGTTTTGAGTGATGCAGCTAAACGTATTAATACATCCAACTAATGAATGTATCGGAGAAAGGAAATCTTGTCACAAAAAAATTAACAGATATTACATAAAGGAAGTACTGTTTGAATGTTTGAAACATTCATTGATTATCCATTACAAATAATAGAAATCACAATCTGCCATATGATGTGACGATAATTATCATCTTTGAAAATAAATATAATTTACTCAACGGGCATATCTAACATAAAATGAATTTATTTACCGATTTATATTTTTATTTTTTTCTGATATATCTGAAACGTTTCGTGGGAAAGAATCATTAAGCTATTTTTTTTATACCAGTCCATCACGTCTTGCCATTTTGTTCCATATGGTGAATATGTACTATATGTACCTCGCGGATTTGATATGTTGTTGTCTTAATAGAAAAAAGAAACAACTTAAATAAATAAAAAGAAATTAAATCGTATATCAGCTCATCTAATTTTATTGGAATACCGAACTGTTTTGTGATTTTCTTCGTTAATAATTTTCAGAGCACATTAAAAGTCTGTTTCATTTCTCCTCGAACTATACTATACTAGCAATAATTTATAGCATGACACATCAGTTATCACACAATCGTATAATTAAAGAATGAATGACCCTTTGTTAGATTTGTTTGTAACTTAAACTACATGACATCGACGTACTTGCAAGATTAAGGGAGAGATACAATACTATACGATCTGACGATGTTGTTCAAACACTGCTAAGAATAAAAGCAGAGGTAATTTAGTATAAGAATAAATTACCAGCAGAACGTGATTCGTCGCTATGCTCATAGAAAAGTTGTGGCCGTAAAATTTACAATGTTTAATGACAATTAATCAAATATTTTGAGATGAGTTACGCAATCGAGTGCCCATGCAAGTACTTGTTGATAGACTTGAGAATTACCAATATATTTAAGAACTATTTTTGCATACACAGTATATACCATGTTGCACTGATGTGATTTGATCTAAACACGTAATTTATTTGTAGCCAACTAAAGGTCATAACTCCACAAAGGAACGCCAAGCTACTTGCAAATCTAGTTGATAAGGGTCTTAATTCCACTTCAATGTACGAAGTGCTCTAATTCATTTGTACACCCAATCTATAATCATTATTATTGAACTAAAATGCCAAGTATTTGTAAATCAAATCAGTCAAGGTCATTTTGACACTACAATAAATACAACGTTTGTAACCAGTACCGATCTTAATTTCACCAAAATGTGCCAAATTATTTGCAAAGTTACTTTTTATTTGTTATTTAAGAGTGAATATTTCTTTCAGCAGATGAGGTGAGTTCTGGACGGCATATATAATAAATGGTGAAGATGCAGGCACCCACACATCTACGTAAAGAAATAAAACTTTAATCCCGGATCTAGTAATTTCATTTGAATCGACAATTGAATAATTGAAATAAAATACAGTCCGAAAACTCAGCCATGTGCAATTAAATTATTCAGAACGATATCTAGCATGTCATTTTGTAAATAAAGTGTCGCTATGTCATTACAGTTTACGAAAATCTATAACGGCGTAACATTTGTAATTGGAAGTTTTACACCAGAATAGCAATTGCATTATGGATATGATATTAAGTACTTCTACTAATAGTAGTACAAGTACTATTTCAAGGTAAAGCAAAACTAGGTTTGATAATCGTGTCTCAGATCTCGAGTATCCGACCATTTGCAACAGCACGAACAGGCCCCATGTAGACGTTGTTAGCAAACATTCTCAGCCCATAACATCTTTCTGATTGGCCTTTGCAAACTGGATATCAACATTCAAAAGCTAATTCTTGGTTTTATCTTTAGAAATCATGTAATCATGACATCAAAGAAATAAAGCTTATGTCTGAAATAATTATCGTGCTCACGACTTTTTAAGACTACATAATACAGAATAATTACTTCGATACCCTACGTTCTTATTTTCCTCAGAGTAGTAAAGTGGTTCTGATTAATACTGTCGCCTTACGACGACCATCGTTATACGGGGTTGATCTACAATGGACTGACGTCCCTTAATGAGGAAACCATGTGCCCTTTAGGGAATAAAAGCAAGAACTAGCTTAATAGCCTTCTTAGGCTTAGAGATTTATAATCTTTTTATTTAGTAACAATGCCAATTCGAGATTCGTAATATAACCATGATAACATGCAAATAAATTGAACTCAGTTAAAATGACTTTTATTAAAAGGCTAGATGTCAGGTTGTTACGTTGTTATATGGATAGTTCAATAATTACTATTCCATCTCCTATCCACGTATCATAATAAGATCTGGATTAATTCCGTAGGGATTTAAACATTTACAGAAAGCCTCAGACAAGAAGGAAACCTTAACAGAAAACAAAGCGGAATTCGGCAATATATATCATTATTAAGATTTAAAGTCCAATCATCCTTTTAGTGCATTATCATAAATGGTTGAAATAATTAACTGTTTCAATTACGGCATCTTTTATCAACTTCACTCGAAACAAATCATAATACTGCTATGTTTATTTTCTTTGCATTGTGTGCTTGACTTGTTTTGAAATGTTTTGAATTATAGCATATGCTATTGTAATATAACATTGTATGTTGGACTTCACTTTGTCTGAAATGAAGTTTATTTTCTACTTGACCTCTCAGGTCTAATAACAATAATAATAATAATAATAATAATAATAATAATAATAATAATAATAATAATAATAATGACGACTTTGTATAGCGCATAATCGTTCGAGGCTCTAAGTTCCTTACACCATCAATAATGATATGACTACACTACAGAAAAAGAAATGACAGAAAGAATAAAATTGGAAAACATAAAAAACATGCTGCAAACATATAAGATACAAAACACGATTAGGTCTCTATGTTTATCCCTGCAGTCGAAACAGGTGAGTTCGATGGGCAATTAGTTCCACGTCGCCGAGGGGGGGGGGTGTCCTGGTGTGCAAACGAACGTTGTCCATGTGACTTTGTTTTCACCTTGGGAACAATGAGTATACGATTATCAGGAGAAGAGCGTAAGGATCTAGCTGGTGTATACAAATTGAAGAGGCTGGATAGGTATGTTGGACTTGAGACTGTCATTGAAACATAGCACAGAGAACAAATTTTGTGTTTGATTCTGTATCGAATTGATAGCCAATGTAGGGTACAAAGCAGTGGTGGGGTGTGCTCTGATCGAGGTACTCTAAAGATGACCCGTGCAGCTGTATTTTGAACTTTTTGAAGTTTCTGGAATAAATATTGTGACGAACGAGACAGAATTGAGTTAATATAGTCCAGTCTTGAAAGTGCGAATGAACACACAAGTGTTTTAGTGGCTTCAACTGAAAGATATTTAAGAATGAAACTGATGCGTCTCAATTCAAGATATACAGCCTTGCATATATTCATGACATACTGGTGCAAATAAACCAGTCTAAAATGTGAAAGTACTGACTAGAGTAACGCCTATGTTCCGTACTGACTGTGAGAATTTAATGTTGGTGTTGATGATATTTATTGTCTGAGATAAAGGATGTGAATGAGAAAGTCTTTTTGTTGTGATCAGAATAGCCTCAGTTTTATCATCATTCATCTGCAGGTTGTTACATGTCGTCCATGATTTCACATCAGAAATGCACTTCTCTACTCCATGGATGGTAGCATCAACTTCAGTTGGGTGGCTAGACTTGTATATTTGGGTGTCATCAGCATACAATTGGTGCGACACTGGGTGATGATCTATGACACTTGAGTGCGGCTGACTACACAGAATGAAGAGAACAGGTCCAAGAACAGTGAAACACCAAAACATACGTCAATTGGGCTGGAGTGTATTCCATTTGTAGATATAATTTGTGTCCTGTTGACTAAGTAGGACTTGAGCCACTGTAAGGCTATATTCTTAATGCCAAATACATGCTGTAGACGGTGAAGTAATATATGATGGTCTATTGTGTCAAATGCTGCAGATAAATCCAGGAGAGTGAGGACTGTAATCTTTCCCTATCCAAAGCAGGGAGAATGTCACTAAATACTGTCAGAAGAGTAGATTCCGTACTGTGGCAAGGGCGATATGCAGACTGTACATTGCTAAAAAGACTGTTTGAATTCAAATGAGATACAAGTTGAGTTAGAACAACCTTTTCTAAGATTTTTGATATGAATGGGAGATTAGAAACTGGGCGGTAGTTATTTAAATCGTTATCGTCCAGTGTTAGTTTCTTCAGCAGTGGCTTTACGATTGCAGTTTTGAAAAATTATGGGAATTCCCCTGATGAGGGAGAGAGAGATATTAATAACATCAGTTAGTGACGGCAATATTGGGTTTAAGCATCCAAGCAGCAGTGATGTCGGAATTGGATCAAGTTCACAAGACTTTGGTGCACGTTTCATCACGACTGTCCGTACTAAATCAATAGAAACAGGTTCAAATGCTCCTAACGCTTGTCGTTGAAATTCTGCATCATAACTGTATGGTGACGAATCAATTGAAATTGTGCTGTCAAGCGAATCTTTAATGGTTTGTACTTTGCCATTGAAGAAATGTGTTTTAGCAGTGCGAAGCTGGTCCCTAATACTGCTATACCATGGAGAACACGTTTTAATTGATACTCTGCATTTGGTGGCTGGGGCATGATTTCCAAGCAAAGAACGCAGGCAGTTATCAAGAAAGTTGGTAGGTTTTCTTGGAAGTCATGCATGAATTTGGTTATATTTATCGTACGGAGGTTTCTCTTAGTAGCAAATAGAGGTGGAGGGGTAGGGACTGAAACGTCGTGATGGCATACAATGCAGAGGTGATCCGAGGCAAGTTCGTGGGATCCAAGGGTGGATTGCAGAATATTATCATCAGGTTTATAAAGAAACCAGTCTAAAATGTAACCAAGTTTATGGGTAGGTTGGTTAATGTTATAGTAAATATGTGAAATTATTGATTCACTTTCGGTTGCACGAAACCGTTGAAATGTACATGAATTTTATGAAATTAAAATATTCTGGTAGTACGAAAACTAACTGTAGCTTTCTGGCAGTTATTCTAGTAAACCTGTTATGTGTGAATATAAAGCATACTTTTTTCAGTGGCTTCATATTAAGAATTTTTTAACAGGAAATTTGTTCTATCAAGCGTCCTTGTTCGGTTGTACATATATGTTTATGATCAAATCTATCTCATGTTGACATTTAGCAAATACCAATGTTTTGGTTGTGAGAAAGTACATTATTTTGTCCTGAAAGAAGAGCTATGAAACTAATATCATGTTTAAAACTTGTATCATTCACAACAACAAATGTATCAAAAGCGGTAGGAAACGAAACACAAACAATAATTTTATTATCGAATGTTAAGTTCATTCTTCTTTTTCGTCTTCTTTTATTAGGTATGGTGTGTTTCTTATGAGATCACTGCCATCTATTTGGGATCCTCCTTATGTCAAGAATATTTTAAATTACATAAAGTTATGCAGTCTACATTAATGATTGACATATAACTATAAAATTGATTATAAGGTTAGGTGTCTGGTTATTTCCTTCTAGTAGGGTCAGGTGTCTAATTATTACTGGTGATAAGGCTAGATATATAGTTCTTACTTTGATATGAGGCTGTGAGTCTAGTTATTACTTTGTTATGCGGATAGTTGGATAGTTACTGTTCCATCTCCTACCCACTTATCATGATAAGATCTGGATTAATTTCGTAGTGTTTTTAAATTTAATGAAAGCTTCAAAGAAGGAGCTAAACTTAAGACAAAACAACGTAGAATTAGGCAATGTCTAACATTATTAACATTTTTAATTCGAGTCATCATTTTTGTGCATTAACATAATATGCTTGTAATAAATGACGGCACATTTTTTCAACTTTAGTCTTCATAAATTATAAAACTCTTAAGTTTTTTTACTTTGCAAAGTTGATTAGTTATTTTCTTTTGAAAGTTTGGGAATCTCATCATAAGGATATTGTATTGTTACATTGCACGTTGGACTTTAATTTGTCTCAAATGATGTTTATTATCTACTTAATCTGAGGTCAAATAGAGGATTATATAATATTGTCATTGAAAAGGTTATTCATTCGTGCTCACGATTTGCAGAATGAATTAGTATTATTGTTGTGTCCATGAGTTTACTTGGGACTGAATTTATTTCTTCAAGTTATACAAGTGAATTGTTTCGAAATATAGATTCATGCAATATAATATTCATGGGTAGCGACATTTACTGGAATTTATAGTGAATTCAAACGTAGAATTATATTTAACAGGAACTGACTGTTGGTACAACAACATAACACAGGCCTCCACAGACAAATCCGTAACTTCAGCGTTGGACTTTATTTTAATTTAAATTAAATTCACAACTGTACATCATTAGGATATGCATCTTTTACTGTAGGACTGTTTTGGGATTTCATTCGCAATGCCATACGAGTTTCCCTCTTTTCTGTTACTTATTTAAGAGAATAGACTCGTCCGAATATACATTCCTAATTTCCTAATCTTTTATCAATTAAAAGCTCTTTATAAAATAGTTCATGTTCTCATATTGGATCATATCAGAAGTCGGTTTAATACAGTTATAGTTTATGAGAAAATAATGCATAATGGCGGATGTATTTCTTCCTTTCCGAAGGATGCTTAGTTTGCTTACAAATGCTGGTGCATTAATTTCAAATATAGATATAAAATTATCTTAAGTACAGTGCAGATATAATTTTTCTCTACTAAATACATACTAATCAAATTTTAAATGCCATTAAAACGTTTGTATTTGCATAGCAGACACTGTAGTTCCAGATTTAACTAAAAGAAGAAATGTATGAAAAATATTTAAAAGTTGTTTACTTGTGAAACATATTATCATTACAAATTTAGTTATGGATTCTGACTGGAGATTTGTTTTGTACTTTAGACTGTTTTCGAATGAAAAGTTACTTTTTTTGTCACGTATATATCAATTTTTGTAGAAATAGTTTCTAGGTAAGCAACTGATCATAACATAATCAGTCACCTTATTTATAGCAAATAGCCAGGTAAACCAATTTATATTATTCCATCCCGTCAATATGTAATGCATCAGTGATAATTATGTTTTCTCAAAATGTTCAAATGTAATAGTTTCCTTAAACATTAAGACATGTACTTACCATCTGTTTGACCTGTCCCAAACATCACCAGAAAAACGCAGATCGTGGTTACAGTTTCCATTATTTTGCAAACAGCTGTGGCTCCAAAAACGATTAAAAGTATACAACTATATTGAAGATCTGAAAAAGTGGTCGATCCCGTTGTAATATGTATTACAATCTATTCTCAGATCACATATTGTAGACATGAACTGATGTTACCACGGTTAAAAAATCATTTTAGAAAAGTTGGTCGATAAATCCGATTCTTAGGAACTGTAGACATTGAGAAAAAGAGCGAGCTACGAATACCACACAACATCACATCAGAGCAATTGCAATTCAATGTTTGACTAAGCAGCAATGTCTGAGCCGTTTCGGACGTGTACTTGTGAAGATCTAAACGTTTCAGTAGAAATGTAACGAATACACAGGGGTTATATTAAAAGACAACTGCTGGGAAACATGAGAGATACTTGTATAGAAATTGGAATATATCCGCCATATTAACTAGCATATTAATGTTGCTGTTTGATTGATTTATTTTGTAACACTTCTCCAAATCCCGTGAGTTAACGCCGCTACATTTTAAGTTATTTCTGTTTAATAAGTTATTATTGTTTTACAATAAATAAAAAAGGAATTAAATAATACAAATCCTTTCAAACAGGCGCTTGAATTGATTGAGGCAATCCATATATGCTTATGCTTTCATTTTGTTCCATAACTTTTAATGTCTAAGGTTGGTAATAAACTCCCAGAAACCCGTTTTGTATAAACTGACTCAAGCGTCAATGAAATGTGTTTCAGACAAGTATTTACTGGCTTTATAATTTCATTCTTGCTGTATTTCTATAGTATATACCATACAAAGCTTCTCCGATACACTAATTATTAAGGACTGATAGATTCTTGAACAGTTTCTAACATAAATGTACGTGGAGATGTGGGTGATCATTATAAAGCTATGAAATATATGTTTTAATGAGACAAATTATGAGCTATGTTTGAATGAAAGATACAATATTTTGATTCAATCATGAATAAGCTCATGCAACCAAGAATAAACATATCCAACTTGTTTGAAAGAAATGTATAAAAAAATCCTTTAGTGGCAGGAAAATCTAATTAATTCCTCAATAAATGCAAACATATATACTAAATTAATTTTGAAAAGTTTATGTTATGCAGTCGTGCTGAGAGTCTCAGTACTATTGCACGGACAAATATACAGGCTGACCAACATACGCAAGGACGTAGAAAAAGTAAAAAATTGAATGGACATAACTTTGTAAGTTGCAAACAGTGAGTGATAGGGAAATTTAAGATTAACACTTGGTATCAGGAAATGAAAATGCAACCCAATTGATTACAATCTTCACTAAGTATATTGTTACAGAACACACTTATCACACGTGACTGACAATAATGCATTCGCCAAGTCACGTATCCAGTTAGAATGAAACAATCACTAACATACACTCTATATTAAAGACTTCCGTTTGTAATAAAAGGGCTTCAAATGAAGCAAAACATTTATCACAAAGTCATCTTTTCTGGCCGGATGACACCATTGGTTTAATAGCCTAACAAAGAATGCAAACAACACATGCAGCGAGCGATTATCATGTTTTGTGATTATTCACCCCAAACCCGTCACTCCATCAATCAAACCCAACATTCCCCGCCAAAGGAAAACATGGACAACAACGAAACAAAGAATGAAAATCATAACTTTGTACTTTTATAATAAGTAAATGGAATATTTATATCAAATATTTAAATCTTTTCTTTCCATTTTTGGATTTAATTGGATGTCATCTAATTATTAAATGTATGTATTTATATTGTAGCCACGGGTGGCTTAGTAATGTATGATGCTCGCCAAATACTTGTCACTGATTTCCGACCTCTGTCTGCGTGGGATCGAACTACTTGCTAGCCCAACGTGAACACGCGATAAATCTTGCAAGTATGTTCCCGTTGGTATGTGGTTCTTCATTCTCCAGGGCTTTTCCTTCACAATGTGCTGAACAATGGCATTAAATCTACAAACCAAATAAAGTAATTTACTTATTTCTCATGTAGAAATTTTGCAAAATACTTTCTCCAATTCACCAATTATGACCCTTCCTTTACGAGTTACCATTTTGAAAAAATCACCTGAAATTTGAGCAAGACGTAAAAGTGGGGTAACCACTGGTAATAAGCTTGACGTTCGTTGTCTGTACCAAAGAAACATAAAAGGAAAACAAGAAGAAAAGAAAAGAGGGCGGTTCAGTCGAAGGTATGCAAGATTTAATTTGTTTGTCACTGAGATATCACCTCTTCTCTCTGTCTCGATCTAGGGCAATATAGGCATGTGAGAAAGCTTGACAGTAGCTTTGCATGGGTCGGTGGATCTTCGTTACACTTTTGACGCACTCGTCCTCAAACCGATGTACTGGCAAACATGAATAGATGTGCTGAAAAACGACATTCAACCCACAAACCAAGCAAGGTTATTTCTTTATTTCTAACGCAGAGCTGATGCAAAATAATTGTCTTCCTTAACAGTTTAAATGTTTTGTTCACTACTTAGCATTTTCAAAATCTGTGTTAAAAAATCTTATATAGAATTGGACATAGATGATAAGGTGACGTAATCATTTGGTGTTATTCTTGATGTTGTCCTTTCTGAACAGAATATTGGAAAAGGAGAAGAAAATAATAACACAGAAGGGTTAGTCGAAGATAGGACTGATTTAATCGGGATAAAGCTATTATCATATTTGTAACATGGAGAAAAGTTGCCAAATTATTTGATTCAGTTTACGTTCTTGTTTCTTTGAAGTCCTTGCCTGCTGTACATACTAATATAAGAGGCGACACTTTTGAACATACCAAATCATCAGTCGGAGGTTCGTCTTTCAAGTTTTTATTTTTAAAGCAAAGGTTTCCTAAGCCATGGATGTATTTTATATGTAAATCAAAGAAACATATTCTACCATATCGCCGAATTTATTTCATAATCACGGGAATGTTTATTAAATTAAAAATATTTTGACACCGATCTTCTTTAAATCACATTTGCACAAGACAAATTCTAAACATCTGAGCAAATTTACTTGTAGTTGTGCCTGGTTACGTCGATAGGACCATACACATACATTCATACATACACACACACTCGCACACACACACATACACACACACACATACATACATACATACATACATACATACATACATACATGCATGCATGCATGCATGCATGCATGCACGCACGCACGCACGCACGCACGCACGCACACACACACACACACACACACACACACACACACACACACACATACATACATACATACATACATACATACATACATACATACATACATACATACATATATACATGCATGCACACACATACATATATACATACATATATTCATACATACACATAATTAGGAAATTCATGGCTAAGCATGGATGATATATACATCAACATATCACAACGAATTTGTTATTTGAATCAGCTACTTCGCTTTAGAAACACTATTGTTTTTACTTGGATAATACGTTATGTATTGTTTGGAGGCAAGATCATCAGTTGGCGAGTATGAACGTTTAGAAACAAACTGGAGTCTTGTGTTATATCATTCCTCCATAGCTTAGTCATGTTGACCATTGACATGTCCGACATGTACTAGTACAAGGTATTTGTTTAACAACTGAGCACTAAATCTGAGAATTTCTGTGTTAGGATCTACCTGCAAAAGTAGTGGGTATGTGAATTTGCAATATTTGCAAAATGTGTTGATGTCAACAGCTAGGCTTCGTTATAGCTTCTGACCACATCCACAACGGTTAGCGCATACTTGTATATGTTTAATTTACATTGCCGATCGCGGAGACGACCACATGAAATAAACATCAAATCAGCCTGATTAATTTTATTAGATGTTTGGTCATTAAACCAACCACGTGAAATCGTTCTTGTCACTGGTGGATAAATTTGCCAGAGAGCTTGTGTGACGAACCATGCTCGAGGAATCCCATGAGTACCCTTAGCTACAGTGATGAAACGGAGACTTGACCTACCCATTGTCCACGATCAATGTAGCATATGCTGGACGTGATTGGATATAAATTGACTCGTCATAAGCACGGTCGTGGTGGTAACAAGCAGGATCAACGCGGGGAGAGCTATTCCACCAGGTTATTTTTGCTTGGTTATTAGAATCAAATGAATCGTGCCATTTACCAAGCACACCGTTATTCTAGCCAGGAAAGCGCGTTTTACATGGCTACATTGGTTTCCCTGACAACTTCTTTAATGCTACAGCTATTTCAACGCTACCCACATTTAAGAAAAGTCAACGTCTTTGCTCCAAATCGTGCACAAGTTCCAGTCATTGCTGCTGGTTGAGCTGGATTTACTTTACGTATTTTCGCGCGAAATCTAACACAATATGAATACATCATCGCATGTATAATATTATAAGATCCAATTGCGTAACGAAAAAGAAAATTCGCAGATGCTTTTTGTAGAAGACGGTATGGAAAAAAATCAAATATTTTTTAGTCATTGACATCTTTGCACAAGGAACACCTAAACCTTCCTTGAACGCTGATTCATTCGATTTCTATAATAAATTTGTGCGCTAATTATTGACCCTACTGCAGTCTTAAGTTGACTGAGATCGAAAAAATTGACACTGCGTTGCAGATTTCTTAAGTTGACTTCATGACATTATATCCATTTTATTACTTTTCATAGGAACACCTATTTTTGGGCAGTAATTCATTTTAATACATGGGTAAAGTAGTAGACTTTATAAATAAACGAAGTGAAGGTTGCCCATAGTTAAGTGAGAGTCAGTAGGAAACAAAATAGTGTTCTTGTTTGAACTGAATATACAGTATTATCTACTTTTATAATGTCTTCTTTTGCAATTGTCGTTACTTTCACACACATCAGACTGTATATCGTACTTCATATACATGTAGCAGTAAGATTGTGAAACCTGAATGAGTTTAATCTTCACTAAAATAAATTTGGAAAAGAACACAACGAAAGTAGATAAGTTGCCAGCAGTTAGTGATGCAAAAATTTGTCGTTAACATTTAAGAGCAGGAAATTAAAATACAACCGATTACAATCTTCACTAACATATATTGTTATAGAACACAATCATCGCACAATGTCACTAAAAATGAGTTCACCAAGACAACCTACATTAAACAATAGCTATTGTTTTACATAAAAAATGCAACAAATGAAATAAAACATTTATCACAAAATCAGTTCTTTTGGCAGAAAAACCACAATGATTTCATTCTATAAGAAACAATCCAAACAAGACTTTATGTAGCGAAAGAAGGTCCCGGAAATCCCGTCCCTCCATCTTTAAAACTCCAGTCCCAAACGAAACCAAATAAAACTAAGAACAAGTAAGAACCAACATGCAAGAAAAGCACCTGATAACGTTTGTCGGTATTTTCCCGTGAGTCGATGGTTCTTCACCGAGAGTCTTCAATGTGCTGTTCCTCCACCATGTGCTTAGAAATGGCGTTAAACCCATAAATGAAATAAAGTAATTAACTTATTTCCCATACAGAGCTTTAACATAATAAATTTAAAAACTTCACCAATTTTGTTTTTTCTTGATATATCAGAGTTTGAGAAATAATAAGTGAAATTTGCGGTCGATATAAAATGTTGCAACATTAGTGTTAAGCTTGTTTTTTTATGAAACAAAGAAACTCAAATGGAAAAACAAGGAATACAGAAGAATTTCAGTCCAAAGTATGAAAGATTAAATTTGCAGGTAATTGACATCTCACCTCTGCTGTTTCGGGGTTATGCAATATAGGCATGTGACAATTCTTGACGGGAGATGTATAGGGCAAATAAGCCAGCTAATAAGTAGGCGATTATTTTCAGCCAGTAATTTGTACACAGTTGAAACGTTAATCATATATATATATATATATATATATATATATATATATATATATATATATATTAATATTGTTCTTGTTTGAAGGGAATGTATATCATTATCTGCTTTACGTTAACTCACGTTAAATGTACATATTGGAAAACACCTCTGCAATCGAAGTATCATGGTCTTTTAAACGTCTTTTCTTGGCATTCTCTTGTTTAAAAATAACGTACACAAATATTATTCCATATACATATTTCACTCAGATTGTAAAACCAAGGTGTTCATGAAGTTACCAATTATTTAATATATCAATACATTTTCAATTGACTTAGGGGTTTCATGAAATTACCGAGTCTTAAGCATACTATGCAATTATTGAAAGATGATGGTTATATATACATTATGTTGGCGTTGAATACTTTAGTACGCATGCGTAATATATGAAAGAAATGTGCTTGCTTTGACCGAACTTAATTTGTATTGGGTTGTAGTTAAATTTATAATAATATTTAATTTGTTACAAATCCTACTACGTAAAGATGTTGAAAACATAATATAGTTGATTCGCTTTGCAGACCGAGTGATTTCACTTCCGTATTACTTTGGAAATAATACACGCATTCTGAGCAAGCGGATTATGTTGAATGACTAATTATGACGTTCTGGAAAAATGAAAAATAAGCAACTAAATAAATCTTTACATTTCCTTTTGATATATTACATGCATTTTGAGGTATACCAAGTAAGTTCTGAGAGTGCTAATAAACTCATAACGTTCCTGTTTGTAAAAAATAATCTTGGATTGACAGGCTGAAACTGCATGCTAACTACATTTATTACAGACATTAAGACGGAAATATTGTATATCTATCTATTTATCTATCTATCTATCTATCTATCTATCTATCTATCTATCTATCTATCTATCTATCTATCTATCTATATATCTATCTATCTATCTATCTACCTATCTATCTATCTATCTATCTATCTATCTATCTATCTATCTATCTATCTATCTATCTATCTATCTATCTATCTGTCTCTATCTATCAATCTATCTATCGATCGATCGATCAGTCGGTCGGTCTATCTATCTATCTCTCTCTCTCTCTCTCTCTCTCTCTCTCTCTCTCTCTCTCTCTCTCTCTATATATATATATATATATATATATATATATATATATATATAATGTACATATAACTTGTGTATTCTTCTTTAAGTGTTGATTTCATCATTACACCATAATTGTTTATCGAAATATTATGAAGCCATCGATCAAAATAATCTAAATTAAAGGTACAAGATTGTTTTTTTTTTTGGAAATCATGATCTCAGTTGAAAAAATTATTAACTAATTGATATACCAGAATGATGAACACTGAGTTAAACAACTGATCCTAACTCCAACGAATAATAAGATGTAACTTAAAATAGTATTGAACAAGAACGAATGAATGGAATCTGTAAGCAAATATGATTGATTCACTTAAGGATGCATCACTATGTACGATGAACGATCAGAGATTAATAAAAACCTAAACAGTGTTGCGTCTACTAGCAAAGGTATAAAAGTATGGATTAACACAACTATTATCGAGTTATGGTTATTCACCAAGATTGAATAATGAACTCAATTTTTATTTTAACTGAGTTTTACTAGCAAATTCAAAACCGGAAATGACAACTCATGGCGTCAAGTAGCTGATCAATACTTTTTCTCAGTGCCACTGCTCTGTGGGATGACAAAGGGGTCATCACTTACAGACTGCCACTCTCAGTATGCAGAATGATTCTTCAAGACATCTCTTGTTCAAGGCAGACCAACTCGTTACTTTGATTTGTCCCTTCACCAATATAAATCCACTATTTAGAACACATCTGAGATCAGGAGTACATATGATGATAATCTCCGAGAGTCTGTCAGCCGAGATCGTTCAAGATACTGATATTTCTCATTGGTGACATTGAAGACATGTAAACGAGAAAAAATGCGTCGATCGATGGCATTGTGGTTTCATCAAATCTCGACCACGAATAGATGTTTTCATATGGATAAACACCTCTGTGCTGCAGCAAGTCCGCTCTGTTACCAAATTACTGCGTGCAGTGAATCACAAAAGGGGTAATCGATAACGCCATGTACTTTTCAAATGCGCTGGGAATGCATTTAAGTTTCCACGTCGTCGAGAAGTGGCTTTACACGCGGACTACTGAGTAGTGCTACGATACCATGTCCAACGTATCGTCGTATATTATGTGGAATGTATAGAATGTCTGCATATTTGAAGCTGTAGATTACTGTGATCATGAGCTGCTCCTCAATAACGACGAGTTATGACAATATTTTATCGTCTAAAATTGCGTCCCTTTCTGACGGTAGGCTTTCCCACAATATATGGCCTGCTTCTTCGGAAACAGAAGGAGAACACGTTTTTATCGATACGGCAGTCCACAAATACTTTGTCCGGTTCCTGATGTTGTTGCTGTCGCTTTCTTTCAGTTCTCTTTGCTGCTTCTGAAGTCTGTACTTCTTAGTCCATTCTTCTATCTCCTTCTTAATTTCCTCTATGAAGAGGTCCTGTTTCATGTCTTTGGTTACTTTTAACATTCTGACTTTCTCTATCTCTTAAGGTTTCGGTATCAGACTTTGTCTGACACGATGTAAATTAACGTAAGCTTTGTTCAGCTGAACTAGTCTTGAACACATCTTCATAGGATGATGAACCAACATTGGATGGCCATAATTGTTCTTTATTTGAATTAAAACGAAGTGTGTACAAAGTACATATACCTCAAATTCATGACTCCACAGCGTTATGTTAATTGTTCCCATGGGTAGGAATCAGTGTCTCATCCCCCAGGCGTTTATGTGCCCAAGGAGCACTGTTATTTTGGCCTTGTGTCATGGATCCATATAGGACCTTAATGACCCAAATGTCGGGCTATCATGAGTAGGAATGGACCCAACGCGCAGATAATTGGTTTCCAGCTGAGGAAAACGATGAAGTGTACGTGAAGGCAGACGACTGTCCACAGTAGAGGTGTCCGCTGTTCCCATGTGATTTGGTCTAAGGTGTCGTTATGTATGAATTTTTAACTTTTAGTTACATGGATTGGTTTCCGAAGGTATCTGAATTTTGAATTTTGAGAAAACATTCTGTGTTGTTTTTAAGAAGAGATTATTACCACGCTAGTGACCGCTTGGTGACTAATAAAAGTATTTAGTACATACGTTGTTTATTTGTTTATGTTATCCCTTTGTGTGGCCGGGCCTGTTGGTCCTGTGAAAGACCCAATTATATAAATAAGGTGTTTTTTTAAAAAAAAAATAATAATACATATTTGGTCATAATTAATTTTCCTAGTTATTTAGGTGCCGCACTGTGCAGCCGAGCATGATGGTACTGGAATTTTAGACCATCTAATAATAATACATATATATATATATATATATATATATATATTGTTACGTGCTTAGGCTCGAATAAACAGTAACATAGAAAGAGTGAAAAATAACAAGCTTGTAAAAACTTAATAAACAATTTATTGAGCACAAATATTTTCGAGAAAAGAAAAATATACTTACGGTTTTAAGAATCAATTCCAAAATTAATCCAAAAATAATTTAAAATATTATCCACTAGAGAAGTTGCAAAAGTCCTGGTAATAAAATGTCTAAATAATTCCAAGTTCGAATCTTAGTGAAGTGTCCAAGATGGAAGACGATATCACGTGATGAAGTCAGTTCTTGGTAATGGAATGGAATGAGCACAATTACTTTCCAGATAAATAGCAAAATAAATCCTCTTGATCAAAACAAATTCAAATAATTTCCAATACAAAGTAATTTAAAATAACTAAAAACGACACACAACTTAGTATTCTAACAGCCCAAGTTGTACTAAATAGTTCGCTCCAAAACATAATTGATATACCTGGTTTTACGTCAACAAGAAAGGGGTCACGTGATCTTCCAGAATCTTTAGGAACAAATTTACGTTCAAAAATTCACGTACACACAGTATGGCCCAACTAAAAATAGAAAGATGTTTACAACAAAGCTCCATAATATCCTTGGAACCAACCAATGATTTTAAAAGCTTCTTTACAACTCTGAAGCCAGGTCAGAAATGAGGTCCACACCTGGTGTTTATTTTTAAGAGTACATGTCATCCCACTTTCTTAAAATAATATCTCCTAATGAATGAATTTTAAAATTAAAATGTCAAATTTGACAAATTTGAATCTGACAAACAACCAATTAAAATTAAAAATAAATGACCCAAATCAAATACACGTGACAATATATATATATATATATATATATATATATATATATATATATATATATATATATATATATATATATATATATATATAATCTATCAGTCTTCCTTAATTTCTGCAGAGTAAACATTTCATAACTTACACACAATATATATGTAGTTATCATGCAGTGTTTCAGCCTGTCAAACCTAAGAAATTTCTAACATAAAGGAACATTATGATGTTATTATCACTCTCAGAACTTATTTGTTATACCTCAGAATGTGTGTATTATTTAAAAACTAAATGTATTGATTTATTTAGTTGCTTTTTTTCCAGAACATGTCATATCCAGTCATTAAAAACAATCCGCCTACTCAGAATGCGTGTATTATTTCAAAAGTAAATGGATTAATTTATTTAGTTGCTTAATCAAACAAAAAGGTCAAATGAATGACATAATTACTCAACTCTTTTGCATCTTATATGTGTACAAATGGTCTCTGGTACATTAACTCTCGCTCACATTCGACTGAATCCTTGCGTATCATTATTTACTTTACAACAAATTTATAATCAAATTTTCTCATTAGCGGCGAATTCCAAACATGACTTTTAACTCTCTTATCAAACATGGTATGTAGTGAAAGGAACATTACTTTTTTAAGAATAAATTATTATCTTGCATCTTTGCGTTACAAATAAATTAACTACTTTAGTTGGCTTGTGGGTTTCACGCTATTTTTCATCACAGATTTACGTGGCTAACAGTATAATTGGTGAAATAAGAGAACGTCAAAAGAGCAAATAACAACAAACGACCACTGGGAAGCTCCTGTCAAGAATTATCACATGACTATATCGCCTAATCGCGAGACAACAGAGGTGAGATCTCAATTACTTGTAAATTAAATCTTACAGACTTCGACTGAACTCTTCCGTATTCCTCAAATTTCTTGTTGTGTTTCTTTGGTTCAGAAAACTCAAGCTTAACACCAATGTATGAGTCACTTTAATATCGACCTCAGATTTCACTTATTATTTTTGTCACAGAATTAGGCGAAAATTGAATTTATTTCTTCTTGAATTACAAGCTAATTTTACCATTTTTTGTTTCGTCGTACATGCGTTATCTGGGCTGAATAAGTGTTTTTTTTAAAGGTAAGCGACGTGTAACGATTTGCATGTGCCTGACTACGAATCAATTGAAGTCAGGAACATTAGAATCACGGGGTATACGGGAATTTTGCCGTGAATTCTGCTCACCTATTTGAGGATATATAAAGCAGAATAATTCTGATTAAATTACAAGTCCAGAAGTATCTTATCACAGGAGAGATAGCTTGTAATTCTTTCTCCAGCCAAAGGGGTGAGTATTAAATTTATATTTCGTTTTATTGGGAATTTTATTCAGTTTATCATTTCATGTAATGATGCCTTTATTACAATGCAGATTTCAAACGTGGAATATTTGGAATTAATAGTCACTATTAGACTTTAAATGCAATAGCGTAATCTAAGTTTTAGATTGTTTTAGAAACAACTATTATAATTTGGTTTCTTTATTGTAGCTGATTTGTAGCGGAACGTCTCTGATTTGTAGCTGAACGTCTCTAAATGTCTCTGAATTGTAGCTGAATGTGATTGATTGTGCCGTGATTATGCTGTTTAATTGTGCGATCGAATTGAGGTATCTGACTGTCTGTCTGTCGGATTGTCTGTCCGTCTACATATGTCGTGATGTGTAAATATCCGGAAATCTAGAAGTCTAAATGTCCGAGTGTCGGAGCTGTCTAGAGGTGTAAACATCCGGGGTAGCATCTAGGTATTTGGGACCGATGGTTCTAGTAGATGCTGTATGCTGTCTGTACGTATAACTGTGGTGGATCCGTGAAGGGCAAGTGACCGATACAAGTATTGAGTCAACCCTAGGTATTCGGAGAAGCTGGGCGGCGATTCAACAGTTGGTGAATCGTACGGTTATACAGGGTCGAGACACATGTGTGTCCTGCAATTGTAGTACAATTGAATACATTGTTATATTTACACATAGTTACTTTGAATCACAGTAGTATTTCAAGGGATTACATGAATCTCAATAAAAGTTAGCAACTTGATTAAATACATGCATATGTTTGTGATAGTTGTCGCAATCCATACGTGCGATAGTATAGTTTGATGTTTGTATTTGTTATTGCAATTTTCACTTGCGTTAATGTAACTTTTGTAAAGGTTCCTTGGATCTGTGTATCGTCCAGGAGATTCCTTGGATCTGTGTTTATTTTGTATTAATATTTAATTTATTTTTGAATTGTGAATGGTTGTGGAATGTGATTGTGGGTTGAATGCATGAGTTATTATGTTGATACATCATTATTTTTCATTAATAATTTATTTCATAAATTTGCATTATCTTTCACATATTGTGTTTGTGTTGTTCATTTAATACACCATCTACTCGGTAACAATTCTGTTACAATTTCTCAAACTCTGATATATCAAATGCTAACTAGGGAAAGAAAAATCAAAATTGGTGAGGTTTCTACATTTTTTATGTTAAATCTCTGTATGGGAAATAAGTAAATTACTTGTATTCGGTTCATGGGTTTAACGCCATTTCTATGCACATGGTGGAGGAAGAACATTGAAGACTCTCGTTGAAGTACCATCAACTCACAGAAAGATTCTGGAAAACGCTCTCTCATGCGTTTGTCGCATGTTGGTTCATTTTTCTTCTTATTTCTTATATTGTTTGGTTTGGGACTGAAGTTTGAAGGGTGGAGAGACGGGGTTTCCGGACCTTCTTTCGCTACATATAGTCTTCGTTAGATTGTTTATTATATAATGAAGTCCTTTTGGTTTTCCTGACAAACGACATGATTTTGTGATAAAGTTGTATTTCATATGTTGCATTTTTATATACAGCAAAAAACCATTATTTAATTTAGGTTGTCTTGGTGAATTCATTATTTTAGTGACATTGTGCGATAATTGCATTCTATATCAATATATCTTAGAGAAGATTGTAATCAGTTGTATTTACATTTCCTGCTCTCAAATGTCATCGGCAAAACTTCCCATCACTAACTGCTGGCAGCTTATCTACTTTCGTTTTCTCCTTGCCAAATTTATATTTTACTCCGTACGTACGAATAATAGTCAACTTGTACGTTCGTCCGTGTGTTGGACTTCTGCCACTTAACATGACTGCACTAAAGCAATTTTTAATTTAGTTTATATGTGTTAATTTAGTGTTGAACTAAATAGATTTTATAGATAGCAAATTAAGTTTTATATTGTTTCTATTATTGTTGACTTGTGTCCTTTTTGTGTGATTTGTGATTTACAAAATATACTGCATCTTTAAATTGTCTCATTAAAACATATTATTTTATAGTTTTACAATGACCATCAACATCTATATGATGTAAATAACACTATTACAAACAATGTAAAACCTCCATGTAAATTTATGATCTATATTGCTTAAGAATATATCAGCCGGCGATAATTTGTGTAGGAATAAAATGTCGTGTCATATATACCATGGATATACAGTAAGCATGAAATGAAAATGCCAGTAGAAATTACTTGAAAATATGTTTTCTGAAGCTTCACAAAGTATATAAAACATATATTTCGGATGTTTTTTCCAGTTTCACTCGTTATACGTTATGGAAGAAAACGAAGACATGAGTGGATTGCCTGAATCAATTTTAATGTTGTTTCAGTGGAACGTATTAGCTACATATTTATTTATTTTCGTATGTAATTAATTGATCACACAGATATATCTTTCAAAAGATTTCCTGGACAGCAAATTAAGTTTCATATTGTTTCAAATATTGTGTTCTTATTCCTTTTCTGTGCTGTTTTAGTGCACGTTATTTACAAAATATATTGTAACTTTAAATTGTATCATTAAAACATATATTGCATAGTTTTATAATGATCACTCAAATCTCTATGATATAAATAACACTGTTACAAACGAAGTATAATTTCTATGTACATTTATGTTAGAAATTGATCACGAATATATCAGTCCTCGATAATGATAGTATCGAAGAAATTCGTATGGTATATACTAAAGCAATACAACAAGAATGAAATTATAAAGCCAGTAAATAAATGTCTGAAACACATTTCATTGACGATTGAGAGAAAATTTATACAAAGTATCTTTCTGTGAGTTTACTGCCACTCTCAGACATTATACGTTATGGAACAAAACGAAAGCATAAGCATATATGGATTGCCTCAATCTATTCAAGCACCTGTTTGAGAGCATTTGTATTATTTACTTAGTTCCTTATTTATTGTTGAAGACATATAAATTGAGTATACATAAAGAACTTAAAAGCTAGCGGAGTTCTCGCAAGGGGTCTGGACGAGCGTTACAAAAGAAAACATTAAAACAGTAAGGTTTATCACCTAGTTAATATGACCGAACTATTCCAATTTCTATAAAAGTATGACAGAAATTTTTCAGCTGTCGTCTTTTTGATAAGTCCCCCACCAACATCTTGAGCTTCACTATTTCACTTCCGAAGCGTATCATACATCCTTACTTAGTCAAATTTTCATTTGTTGTTGTCCTGATATGCTGTTGTGTGGTTTTCGTATCTCGCTCTATTTCTCAATGTATACAGTTCCTAAGAATTTAATTTAGCGACAAACGTTTCTAAAATTATTTTGTGACTCGTGGTGAAATCTGTTCATTTCTACAATCTGTGATCCTGAGGAAAGACTGTAATAAATATTACAACGGGACCGACTACTTCTTCAGGAGTTAATTATAGTTGTATACTTTTAATATTTTTTGGGAGCTATAGCTGTTTGCATACTAATGGAAACTGTAACCACGATATCGGTTTTTCTAGTGGTGTTTGTGACATGTCAAATAAAAGGTAAGTCCAGCTGCTCATGTTTAAGGAAACTGTTACATGTAAAAATATTGAGGAAACGTAACTAGTACTGCCGCAATATATGTTTACGGCATGAAATGATATAAACTAGTTTAGCTGGCAATTTACTATAAATAAGGTGCCTAACTATTTTATTGTCAATGGCATACCTAGAAATAGTCATATAAAAATTGACATATCAGTCACAAAAATAGTCACTTTTCATTTACAAATACTCTAAAGTAAAAAACATATCTCCAGTCAGATTCCAGAGTAAAAGTTTAATGCCAATATGTCTCACAAGTAAAACAATATTTATTTATCTTTTCATACATTTCTTATTTTCTAATTCAAAATTTAACAGCTTTCAGTTAAATACGGAACGAAAGTGTCTGCTATTCAAATACATTCGTTTCAATGGCATTTCAATGTTGATCATTAAATATATATATATATATATCGTCGAAAAAGGTTATATCTGCAATGCACTATAGATAATTTTATATCTATATTTGAAATTTATTCACCAGCATTTGTAAGCAAACTAATCATCATTCTGAGAGGAAGAAATACGTCCTCCATTATGCATTTGTTTCTCTCACACTATTACTGTATTCACTCCAATTGTGATATGATCAAAAATGACAACATGAAATATTTTATGAATAGTTTTTAAGTGATAAAGAATATGAAAATTACGAAAGTATATTCTCACAAATCTATTATCTTGAAATAAGTAACCGAAAAGAGGGAACATTTTATGGAATTGCGAAATCCCAACATAATCCTAGAATAACAGATACATATCCTCATAATTTCAAGTTGTGACTTTAATTAAAATTCAAAATTAAAACCAACGCTGAAGGTGTTAATTTGTATGTGGAAGCCTGTATTGTGTTGTTGTATCAACAGTCAGATTTTGTTAAATATAATTCACTATAAATCAGAGTGAACGTCTCTACCCAAGAATATGATATTTTATGAGCACTGTAATTTTCGGGGGAAAATTCACTTAAACAATTTGGAAAAAAAAATTCATCCTAAATTAACTCTTCGACACCACAATAATACTAATTGATTATGCTAGATCTTAAGCACGAATAAATACTCTTTCCAATAACAAGATTATATTATCATCTACTTGCCCTCAGGTCAAGTAGAAAATAAACTTCATTTCAAACAAAGTGACGTCCAACATACAATGTTACTTTACAAAAGCATATGACGAGATTCAAAACATTTCAAAACAAAATAACTAATGAACACTGCAAAGTAAAACCACATAACAGTATTATGATTAATTAGGACTGAAGATGAAAAAGATGCCGTGATTTAAGCATTTCGTTATTCAAAACATAAATGATAATGCACATAAAGGCTGACTGGAATTAAAATGGTAATACAATTATTGTGGAATCCACGTTGTTTTCTGTTAAGTCCTCATTCTTATCTGAGGAATTTATCAATTTTAAAACAATACGGAATTAGTACAGATCTTAATCAGATAAATGGGTAGGAAATAGAAAAGTAACTATTCAAATAGCCATATGACAAAGTAATAACTACAAACCCAGCCCTACTAACAGGTAAAACCCAGACAGCTAACCTTACAATAAATGTTTCAGTTATATGTCGAACTTTAATGTTGACTGCATAGAAATTATGTACTTCAACATATTCTTGGGATAATAAGAATCCAAAATAGAGGGAGTGTTTTCATAAGAAACACACTACACTTAATAATAATACAAACAATATTAAACTTGATATTAGTTTCATAGCGCTTCTTTCAGGACAAAAAAATGTACTTTTCTCAAAACCAAAACATTGATATTTGCTAAATGTCAACATGAGATAGATGTGATCATAGACGTATATGTAACACCGAACAAGGAAGTTTGATAGACAAGATTTCCTTTTCAAATTTCCTCAATATGAAGGCACTGAGAAAATTCTGTTTTCAAAACAGTCACTCTCCATTAAGATATAACAGGTTTACCATAACAACTGCCAGAAAGCTACGATACTTTTTTTGTTTTACCAGATTTCATTAATTACCTAACTTTCATGTACTTTTCAACGATTCCGTGCAACCTTAAGCGTATCAGGGATTCCGTGAATTTGCTAAATATTTAACAATTTCCTAAAACCATTGTTTCAAATATTTACTATAACATTTGTATGAAGTAAAATGTATATGTTGGTGATTTGTATAAAGGGTCATAATTGATAGCATGTCTGAACGTCATCCAACTTGAATCTTGAAAAACTTAAAATCATTGAATTTGAAAGGTGTTGTAGATTTCAGTAAATGTGCAGATTATAAAAAGCATTCTTTATTTTAAATAAATATCATAGTAGTGACTCCGCATCGATAACAATTAAAATATGAATGAATCGATGGATACGTGAACGAACAGATCGATGACGGAATGAACGGATTTATCCTTATAAATATAGATGAATCGATGAAACTGAGCTATTACATATGCACTTAAATGTAAAATTAAGATTACATCAAATTGAATGAAGTGAAATACAATTTTCCCATTTTAACTTTAAATTAAATTAGCATTATTTTATTACAGCATATTCGAAACAGGAGATATACAATCATGGAGATAATGCAACTGTGCTTATTGACAAAACTCTAACTGATGGAAGGAAGCATTTGGAGATATACTTCTCTGGTTTTACAAACAAGCTACGTGACATTCATATGATTATCATCGTGCCGAATAAGAACAATGAGATCTACATAAAAGTTAGTAGTAATTACTCTGGCAGAATAAAAGACATAAACATGAACAATGAGAATATCACATTTCTATTACTAAATGTCAGTGTTATGGACAGTGGAAATTACAGAGTTTTCGAAGGTTCCTTGGAGAAAGGAAAACGAAGTATTCTTGTCACACGTATGTATTCTTTTCAACTTCCATTAATGTTGAGACAATTAATTGATTTAATGCTCTTGTATGCACGTAGAATAATATATATACCTAGACAAGTAAATAGGTCAAGTTTCAGTTTATTAGTCTCATTGTCTATCAATACATGTCAGATTGTAAACAATGATATCCACAGAATATTTCAAGATAAGCAGTAATAAGATTTGTGTCCTCTTTGAGCTAGCTGACAATTTAGTTAGTTCGTTTTTTAGTTCTTAGTAGATCTAAAGTTTTATTTTTTTCATCAACGATATTATTTTAACAAATATGGTTTGTTCATTCACTTGATGTACGGGTCGGATACTTTTAGATCACGTTTGCCGGATGCAAACCCAATGTTTATTTTACATACATAAGTTTCGATTTTATGGTTCAACAAGTCCCTCTTAATGGACCATACGGCGGTTCCCTGGCGAGTAACTGGTTAGAGTGCTCAATTCGCGCTAAATATGACCCGAATCCACAATATGTTATCCGCCTACCAGATTCTGATGTCCAGTTATAACTGTAATGAGAAGATACAGCAAGGTTACCTAACCAGCATGTGATGGTAGTATAGACGACTGAATTGAAACAGGTTAATAACCAAAATGGATACTACAACTGGTATTACAGAATACATGAAATCAAATGGCCCAGCTGATGCTGGTTTCCATCTACAACTGGGACGTCGTTCTGAAGCAAAGCTAACTAGCCAACATATGCTGCATTGCATTTGCAGCCGAGTCTACCTAATACGTACATGGTATCCTCACTACGGATGCTAATACCAGTTTACAGCTTTAAAAACTGGCCCCACCTATAAGTACTAAGCTCAAAATCGCAAACATTAGTCGCATGGACGGAACTGAAACTTATAAGGAGTTGAACTAATTCCACGGTGTCTCCAACATATCTTATCGCCTCTGCATCCTCTTAACACCTTAATGTGTTCATCAGTTCTGCTAACAAAAACCTAAATTAAATATTTTTTATTTATTATCGAAAAAATTGTAGACAGTAATATGAGTCGATAATATGAGACCAGATTTTTTTTATAAATACTCGCATGATCTTCGGTTCTGTTTTCCTTTTTATAACTCCACTTTATTTCGTTCTTTTTCTAGGTCGCATTTTAAATGGACAACTTTCTAAACCGATGATCCTGCCGTTTATGTGTATTAACACCAACACTTCTTCAATTAAAATTGTCAAGAGTCATGCTTTCGATTACGTGGATGATATAATCTATGATGTGGCACGTAAGAGCTGTACATATACCAATCATTCGCAAGACTATATGGGTCGCAACTTCAGCTGTGTATTAATTGATGCGAACTTTGATCTCACCTTTAGAGAACTATTATGGTCAGACAAGGGCGCCTATATTGCCTGGGATGACCAGGAGTTACTTTTAGATGCATTATTTCTTGGCATTCCAGGTAAATAGTTTTTAATAATTCAATCTTGCATGCTCTACTTAAGAAATCTTACCCAGTTTTAATTTTATTAAATCAATCTTGAGAATGAATAGTATTATTTAATAAAAATCATTTTGAAAATACTTGAATGTCTTTGTATACCTACACGGTTATATTAAGATCATAAATTGTCATGTCTATATAATTTTAAGATTATAAATCTCTACTAATGGTTTAATAAATTTAGGTTATTATAGCTTTCATGGCATAAACGGTACATTTTTTACTTCTAATGGGACGTCAATCCAACCAATGTAGATCAACCCTGTGTGATGATGGAACTAGGAAGGAGACCATAGTAATCCAACCACTGCATGAATATGAAGACACGTGATCATTAACAACGTCGGGCCTCAAACTCATAATCTGCGTGTTGTAAAACAACCGCTTATATTCTTAAATAGTCTCGAGCACAATAATTTATTTCCAACATATTTTTGTTTGGCTTGATTTTATAATTATATGCTTTCTACAGATAAGACCAAAAATAACCGTTAAGAATTTTGACATGCATATTATGCAAATGTTGCTACTTGCTAAAGTTAATCAGAAAGATTTCTTTTTTTTTGAACTTTTGCCTCTGTGCTCAGAAACTTTGCTATAAATCTGGACATGAGGCATAAATATATTTTCGGACTGTGGCAAATGGTCAGATACTCAGCAAGTCTGGAAGAAATCGCCTCTATCGATTGCCAAAACTTTGAATGATTTAATTATAAATATTGCAAGTATTATTAAACTTACCTTGACTATTATATCAGTGATAATAATAATAATCTCTCTCTCTCTCTCTCTCTCTCTCTCTCTCTCTCTCTCTCTCTCTCGTTTTATCTCCATGGATGTGTGTATCCTTTTGTCTGCTCCATTAACTATCTATGCCCGTCCATTGTTTCTGCAATTAAGACCCGTATCGATTGGGCTTACACATACATTTACTTATTGTTCTGAAATTATGACCCTTACTGAGTGGGTTTACATATACTTTGCAGGTTCTGGTTGATTTATTACGCTTTTTGATTTTGTGTACAAAAGTTATGGTGCACACTACATGCATTGTGGTGTAATTAAGTGCTTTGTCATCTGGGCTTACTCGACACATTTTTTGGTAGATTTATCACCTTTACTCGACTGAAAATGAATTATGTGTTTCCATCTGATCATTTCGGTACAACCGATGAAACGGTAGGTCTGCAAAAAAGTAGTGATTTTTTACCACCGTAAAAGGAATATATAGTGATCCTCTTGTCCGTCAGTCCGATTTTCCTTGAGTCTCTCAACTGAGTAACTACTCCCGCAATATTTGATGAATTGTCTTGAGACATAAAAAATATAACGGTCATCACCTGACAACCAACCACTTTCCTCGTCAATTTATTGTTAGATTTAATGTGTTCTTTGTTGATTGTTTTAGCAATTTATCAAATTGTTTTGATGAATTGCTGTAAAATTTGGTAAATGTTGTCGTTTAATATGGAAAAAGCAAATATCAAGGAACCATGCTGCTCTCACGACTTTTGCTGGGTTAATGGTTTTTGTTTTGTGTTTGAATGGAGTGTATAACACCATATTATTACTAGTCATTCGGTATTCATAATGGATTTATAGGTCGCTTTAAAACTTAATGGGTTATGGTCATCATAAACAGATGCAACTAGTTTTGTAAGAGCTATTGACCATTTCTCTGGACGCAGTGACTGATAGACGTTTGTAAATTTAATTTTAAATTTGTCGCTATGAACGTAAAGGTTTCGTGCAGTTGTTGATATTTACATTTTTAGAATTTTAAGTGTAATGATCACATACTACAAAAACACTATAACAATGGATCATTTAGCCTTCAATTCTAAAAGAAAGATTTCAATAAAGGACGTGTCATGTCATACAGTATTGCTAGTATTGTTCGATGGTACATACAATAGTCTTTTAATGTTCACTGAAAATTAATAACTGAGATAATTACAACACGTTGTTGTATCTAGTGCCGTATTATTCAATTTTTTTTCTTCTAAAGACGACATCACATCAAGTCCGCCAGGTACATCTACCCCTGATTCCTCAAGCCATCAAGGTGAACATGGTAAGAATTGATAGACAAAGATAAGTGAAGAAGCTAACTGCTTATTTTCATCCATGCATTTGAGATAAAAAAAGGAAAAAAAACAAACATACTACAAATAAACTATAACAAAGGATCATTTAGCCTTAATTTCTAAAACGAAATGGTAAGAATTGATAGACTCATATAAATAAAGTAGCTAAATTATTCTTTGCTAATATGCGATTGAGATAAATACATAATAAAATACAACGATAAATAAGTAAAAAAGAGAGTTTAAGATAACTATACTGTTTTGAGTACAACATCTTTTATTTTCAAAAAAAAGACTGTTGCCACATCCAATGTTAAAATGTGTTTTCTATTATATATAATGGAATATTCAATAAAAGTTTCATACATTAAAGTAGTACATCATTTATGTTTACACTGCCAATTTTATTTGTGAAAAGATTTCCATTTTCTGATATATCAATAACTTGGATGTATTAATAAGTTTAGCTACACCACTCAAAACTGTGTCTCTCGATATTTGTTTATATTAGTAATAATTTGTATATTTATATAAATTCTGAGATCGCCGTTTTGCAATTGCAGAATTTGAATACGTTTATTACATTGCAGGGAAGTTCATATGGCTTCTGGTTTCTACAGTAGTAAGCGTTCTTTTGCTCGCTTGTCTGGCTATTAGTGCCGTGCGGAAGCTTCGACATAGGAAAGGTAGTATCAAATGTTTGCTACTTTTGCAAGTCAAGTTTTTGCTTCTTAAGAGATAAATGAAAAAGACATTGTTCTAACTTATTTTTTCTTGATAACTTATCACATACCTTTGGCAACATAAACCAACATTCTTTGATCCGAAACCTACACGTGTGATATTTCTAGCAGACAATATACTAAATCTAAAACCAACTTATAACTGATTCATTGACTCATGGATTTATGTCAAAGACGTATCAAATATATCTTTGAGGAAATTAGAATAAATTATTGTATCATTTCTTATAAATCATTTTCTCTGATCTTACATTGATGCAGCACTTCTTAAACAAGTAAAGCTCAATCATATATGACTACCTACACATTTATCAATATATTCCAGGAAAAAAGACAAAAGAAGAAGAAATCAATTGGTAAGATTAATTCAAAAATATATCGGAATATATCACTGCACCTATTTGTCCATGTACCAAATTTCCTCATTATCAAATGTTAAGACCGAAATTAAATCAATCCTTTCTAGGTTATAAACATTTTGATGGCAACAAGAAAAAGTTTCATAAATCCGCAAAAAACATACATGACCATGGTACTTATCATTCATATCGCCGAAATAAGACCACAATTATCTTAAGGAGGCATAATGAATAGAAGTGTCACAAATAGAAAAGCTAAAAGGAATAAAAACAAGTAAAAGTTATAAAGCATCACACAGTTTAATTTTGATGCATGTTCAAAGGAGTATAAGGTTTAAATAATCTCTATAACGACAAAAACAAGAATGAACTCAACAGGCAAACTTTATAGTTCAAGATCTAAACACATGTCATGGAAGAGATGTACAGAAATCAAATAATAGTAAGAAAAGTGTTTAATGCAAAACGGAAATTAGTGTTACTCGGTGGATGCTGAATCATCTATACCTTGCTCATCTAGTCGTTTCTGGTATGGATGTACAGCATGGGATCCTACCAGGCAAGATGTCTTATACGATATGAATTGGTCGTTTTCCTGATGTGTAACTTTAGTGTTGATGTTTAGTCAAACGCATCACTTGAAAAAAAACCGTGTAAAACGTATTATTTGTTATGACATGTGAATAAATAAACTGAGACAAATAATATCCCAGAAAGTAATAGACATGTTATATTGTTGTTAGTGTGCGTTAGTACATTCATATTTAGGATCATGAACACAATCGATGCATAAATAGCACTTATGTATACACCTCTTCAATAAATCCATTACAATAGTAACTGAAGGAGACAGATCGTTCACTGTATTATATTTTTCAGGCGGAGACGGATACAGAATGTACATATGTTGATATTACGACGATTATTTTAGATATAAGAATTAATTAATAAATAGCCAATAGACAAGACTCAGTCATTCAATTTAAGGTCAGCATCAGCCCAAGAAAAAATCCTCCAATTAAAGGACAATTTTGCTGTCTTGAAGAATTTTGTACTAACACGGGAGCAAAAAGTCAAAACCAAAATGAAGTGATATAGGCATGGAACTCATACAGTTGCGAAATATCGTTTTGTATGGTCTATAAAAAGCAAGTAAAGACACATCGAATGAAACTAATAACAATATACACATGTATATTAATGTTAAAAATAACAAACATTGGAATGAAAAGTATCCGAATTAGGTTGCATTCCAAACCCTCCCCACGTCCCTCAACTTTGCAATATGCGTATACGCGTTATTAGGAACCAACAATGGTTCTCTTCAAAGATACATACAATGTAGAATAAAATGATGATACACTGAAGCAACTGAGAATAGGGAACTTGCCAGTTTCCACCCTACGGGCATGTCTTAAGACTTTCCTAGACATATAAAAGAACAATAAACATTAACCACACTTTAAGAAAGAACAACATGGCATATTTGCGATTTAACGTTTTGTTCTACATGATCCAGTGTATCGTATGTTAATGATAACACATATTGGGTGAGGTTACAGTTTCTGTATAGGAATCAGGCCGACTCGAGTACACCAATAAATCAGTGGAAATAATAATTGTATCAGTTTAGAGAATAATTCATATTAGGTACGTGAATGAACCTTTTAGACATACAATATTTCAAGATTAAGAAAAAGATAGTACCCCTGAAATCATTGACAAGTGTGATTTTTTTATTCACAACATTCACTGTTCCAAATGACTATGAAACCCGATTTTTTCCTCAGTATATAACTTATTTAATTACCTTATGTTATGATCCATATTTTAGTATGATTAATTATTTGTGTAGCTTCCATAGAGCAGTACACTATTTATTATAAATCAATAATATAGTAAAGAAGGGTACGAAAAGATTTGTACAGAATTACCCGTCCCTTGTTATGTTGTGAAAACAACACATAAGAGGTTTGAAACGGGTTTTAAAGCGAAATGTAAAAATTCCAAAAAAGAAACTGAGAGAATGTTTTAAAAGAACTACTATCTTACCATCCACATCAAACTTAGTTAATTATCACAAGCTTAGAAGATCTTATATGATGTTCAGGGCAGAAATCAACGTTCAATATGAAAATATATTATCATCGCTTTTGACTTTACAAATAAAGATTCTACATCACTTGAAATTGACTTTAAGCATGACGATGTCATGGAAACCAAAACATTTTTAAACGTGAATCGTTTGTGTATTTCAAGCTGGATTGGATTTAATCTTTCTAGTCAAACTCTTTTAATAACACATGTGATAAACTTCATATAAATATTACTAGAGAATACGTAAGAAAAACAATAGACGGTATTAAATCAGTGTTCAAAATGAAGCAATATTATCATATTGTATGTCAATACTAAAGATTCAACACCACTTGGTCAGGAACGGATTTCCAAAACTGCGATCCTTTGAGTATTTAAATGTTTATTTCATCATCCTAGTCACACTCTTTGACAAATACAAAATGCAACAATCTTCATACAAATATTACAGAAGATATGGATGCGAAAACAATAGCTGATATGAAATCAGGTTAGAAAGAGGAGGGAGGGTAAAATAGCAGTATGTGATGTCGCAAGTTCCGAAATTGTAACGCATCAAAAACCACATTCTATCATTATTGATGTACAAAAATGACTTAAGGGTATATTTTCACGTAACTCTGGTAAATTTGAATATATTGACAAATACACCAAATACTGGTTAAATTACTTGACATGTTAAAAAGTAGATTGCTAAACCTGAGTTATAAAGTGCTACTCTCTTGGCATGAGGAAACAGATAGTACAATGTGGGATCATATATGTTTAGAAACTGATACTGAGTTAATCCGTAGACAGTTCCTTTTAATAAATGGGTTCATATTAAAGTATCAATATCAATCGTGTATGTACTGCTTTCTCTTTAAGACGTTATTATACATTTAGGGTTATACTATTTTCAGATTCTGATTACATGTTATCTAAGGATATGGCGCATGTGATTGATTAAATATATTTTATACAAATATGACGGAAATAATATTATATATTGAAACTAAAAACACAGAATAATATCCATTTACTTTGATTGATATCAGCTCTGATCCGGACCAGAGGATGTTTCAAGTAACTAATACAGCTTTGCAAAGCAATGATGATGATGATGAAAGGATATACCATAATCCGCGTAGCAATGGCATGGAACTGACTGCATACATAGAACCTATTTGTAATTATTTGGAGTTCTTTCTAACTCATGTTTCTCTCTCCGCCTTTATATATATATATATATATATATATATATATATATATATATATATATATATATATATATATATATTCTAGATCGCCTCAATATGTCCTGGATATTTTTCTTTATTCCTTTTCTCTGCTTTGAGAGGTGTATGTTTTAAATTGGTCCTCCACTCATCTGATTGATTATATATAATAAAACATTTCGAACTATAAGAGACTACTCCGGTATATTTCTCTAATGTTCTTTCGTATCATGGCACAATTTATAAGGTTTTTTTATCCATGACTGCTACTAAATTTAAATTTATCAGCATATTCAGTGGTATGATTCAACTGTCTTATTGTAATTAACAATGCATATATTAACATAGAATCATTCAATAGTCAAACTGTTTAGAAAATCTTTTTCTTTTTATATACCGAGGCCGAGATTGGCTTTCGGGATTTACTTTAATGACGTTACTTTTCTTTTTAGCGCAGCCTGTAAATGTCTATGAAAGGCTTCATCCATATGAAAATCAAGGAAACAATATGTATCGTTCTTTACGACCAGATACTAAAGATCTACAATCACATTGAACTTGGAAACTATTCATTATGTTATTTAGTATTATCTGGGGGAAGATACCCAGTGTAGTTCTGTATTACATTCCAAAAGTTATATCGAAACACAATAGTATCAAGCTATTTGTCCATGTTTCCATTGATACCATCATATTTACTTGTAGATTATTGTATCGTACGTGTGTACTCATTGATGATACATATACATGGAAACCACAAGATGACACACTATACATGGAACTTCATTATAAAAAGGAATCTCGATTTACAATGTAATCTGGTTGGCTATTCAAAATGATGTTCTTCAACCTGATTTTGTCAAATTCCGGAAGACTGATCAGGAATATTTAAGTACCTTTTTCTGAACCTTTATATATTCAGAAATTTTTTATCTGAATAGATTGATAATGAAACTATGCGTTTGTACTCTCTGCACATTTTAATACCCCAAAATCACATTTTAAAATTCTCAATTTAGAGAGAAAAAATTTAATAAAAAAGATAAAAGTGTACATTTTAACATTTGGTTGATCCATGGTATCAATATGCATGTAATCAACATTTTATTTTAAATTATTAACCGATAACAAAATTAAAGAATGTGAACAAATAACGTTCATGTATTTAAACATTGCATACCCATTTATTCTCTTATCGAGACTTCGATACGAATGTTTAATCATCGTTTCCTTATTGCACTTCTAGATTTAAACTATTTTCCTAACAATATTCTCAAGTGATTCAAATTCAGATATCCGTGTCAGTTTTAATTGATAAGCAAACATATTTGCGAAAAATCAAAATAGGGATCAGTCCAAATGAATCAAACATATCAGTCAACGCATTCATTCGAGTCAAGAAAAAGAACTCGTTTAATATGGCTTATTGTTCCGGAAAGCTGTTCTCACAATAATCAATAAATATGTATGTTGTATATGGTGTTATCAAGTGAGACAATTGTCTTGCATAACGTTGAGTGGAACTTCATTTACTCTTAAAAATCTCTTAACTTTGTTTTTGCTTTTGTTTGTTTGCTTTGCCCACTTTTGTCACGACATAATCTATTCAGCGAGATGACACTTATCGATGCATGTGTATATTAGTGTAACTATAGCTGGTGTTTGTAAAAATATGAAAACGTTCTAATGTAAATAGGTCAGTTTGAAAGAGACTTAATACAATATTAACAATGTGTGGTAGCTTTTTTTGCAAAATTCATTACGACTGAGGATATTTATTCTTCTTTCTGCAATTTAATGTGAACGTACCATGTACAAATAGATCTTATCTATTTCATCTATTAAATATTCAATTTCTAAATTCTATTAAAACACATATTCTTGATAATATTGCAATTTAATTTTATGAACCGTTTCGTGGGAGAAAATGCGTTTCATCCTTTAAGTTCTACTTTACGTTCTTTAAATTAGGCTTATAATTCTCATTAATAGTTGCACTAGAAAAACATTGCTACTCCATCTAGGCAATAGTCTACTACGATGTCACGAGATACTTTGTAACAATTTGTTCTTGGGACAATAATCATATAATTATCAAATTTTCAATTTCTAAAAGGGATGTGTGTGTGTGTGAGTGTGTGTGTGTGTTTGTTTATGTGCTTGTGTGTATGTGTGTGTGTTTCATTTTATTTCACTAATTAGTCAAAGATCGCTTAGTTTTATTGATTTATGTGAATTAAAACAATAACTACCGAAATGTTTCAACATGAACTAACTTTAACTCTCAGGAACTGTGTTGATTAAATCAGTAATTACCAGGTTATCTTTATATCAATTTTACAATCCAGTTAACTATTTATTTTGTCTCTGGTAAGTAAGAAAATTATCATATGCAAAACTTTACCATTTAAATATCAGGAAACGAAATAATACAAAGTAATAAAGATAAGCGAGAATACGATTATCGTCTTTGATGTAAAGTATATTATAACATTTCCTTCCTTGCTTTGAGATCCATTTTCCTAAAGCATCTGTTTTTATTCGCCGATTTCCTTCAAAGTTCACATCATTATCTATGTACATGAATGACACAACTACAAAGTTTCGTTATTGTAGTATGAAACTTTTCCGCTAATGCTTACTCCATCTCAATATTACATAATCACAGCTCAAGCATGCGACACATATTAAATAAGTATTAGAGACTATTGTCCATATTTATTCATAGATAACATTAGGCGCTCTGGCCTCTGACTACACCATGGCCATGGATCTTATGGACTATATTAAGTTTGGCATACAGTAACGTCACAAGTTGTATAAGGTGGCTGCTTGCCATCCCCATAGTTTTGTAAATCGATAGTTTCATACGTAGGTCGTATATGCAACACTTTTTAGTATTCATTATCGCAATCATGTTACTAATAAACAAATCATTCACTAAAATGCTTTAAATGTCCCTGAAATAGTCTGGCCCCAAACCTTATCATCCTTTTACAAACCTTCTATTTCGTAAATTGTCACATCTTTTATTACTTGCTATAGTAGATGTACATGTTAATGATCCTAAAAAGTAATATTCTCATTCTGCATATGACAGTTTTAATTAATAGCCTGCGGCATAATAAATATTTCATACGTTCGTCTGAATCAACCAGTATCATGCATTCGATTTCATCAATATCATCCCGTTATTATGTCATTTCATCATCTAAGGCAAATTACACCAATAAAGGTTCATGCCCTGACACAGGGAATTGTAAATACTGACCAAATTTAAAATCGGTGTATCCTTCTTGCCTTTACATTTGCAATTATATTATCTTTTGTTTATGATTTTTATTTTCCTAATAATTTTCTTTTAGTTTTCTCAAACTCGATTATTAATCATACTGATCAATATAGATATGAAATTAGTTTTCTTTATGATAAAATGTAATACGTGTTTTCTTCATCGCAAAGTGCATGCATTATGTATATCTTTATTTTTTGTATTAGTTACTCTTTTTTTTTACCTCCATGATTAAATGTTTGAATGAGAGTCTCTTGGACTTGATCTTGTTCAAAATCACGTCCAATGAGTTTCTCACTAGCAGCACTGATGTTTTCATTTTGTAAACAAATATTAAATACCTAATAGCTTGTTCAATAATGTGGGCTAAATATTAGGATCATTACCAATAGAAATAATCATATTGATAGATGTCCCTTTCTATGACATTGGTATTCCCCATAAGGATTCATAGGTTATCTATTATTACAACGTAAAGCTTCCCGTAATTTTAAAAACTGATTATATTTTGTTGAAAAACGCAGAATCGTCTAGAATGGGAAATTACATTAACTCATAATATTTCCAGGAAACGTAATTTTGTCCAAGCTCAAGAAGAGGACTTAATAAAATTGTTTACTTGAGACATTACACAATCATGCGATACTATCTGAAGCAGAAATCAGTCTTAATGTTGTGTTCAGAGTTTCATTTTTTTTTGTTTGTTTACTTAATCAAGCTATCAGTCACTGGAAAACAAAGTGCTATTAAAAAATATTCTAGGACATAACACTACCTTGGAATTATTGTGAATTCTGGTAAGAATATAATCGATTACAGTATAATGTTTAATTGGAAGACCGTTAGTACATCATCACACTTCAGGTTAGATGTACATACCAACATTGAAGACTACGGAAATATGACCTCATTTAGAGCTGGGTCTTACTTCGAACAACACAAGATTTAACAAAACTTTATTTGTTAGGACTGATGATATCACCTTTCTGACTATTTGGGATTGATTCGCAATGCTGAAATTCCATTTTACAATTTCACTTTGTTATTTACGCAAATAAATTATTTGTTACTTTTACAAAACTTGTTCGTTTTTCCTCTTTTTATTACTACTTTCAAACCATAGTGTCATAATAGATGTTTGATGATAAATTTGCTTTTAACTACCTTGTCTTTGTTTAAAATCTAGTGTTCATGTTTTCACCTACTTTCTGTCACTGTATCCGTAGACTGATTCACACGATGTTGAAAATGTATTTTTCACCGTGCGATAAGTATGTTCGTTAACAATGCACATTAATGAAGACTTACGTCATTCAGGTTTCACAACCTTACTGCTACATGTATATGATGTGGTTGCTGTTTTAGGGTTTAACGCCATTTTTAAGCACACGATAGGCTAAAAATGGCGGCCAGTATTATTGGTAGAGGAAGAACCCGGGAATCACCCGGAAATAACCACCGACCCATGAGAAGCTACTGGAAAGCTTTCTCACTAAACTACATTAGCCGAATCTTAGACTCGAACCCACGCAGACAGAAGTGAGACGGCAGTGATCCGTAACAAAAAGCTCGTTAGATCACTCGGCCACTCGGGTCCCTACATGTATATAAAGTAAGATTTGTAGTCTGATGAGTGTACAAGTAACGGAGGTAACCAAAGAAGACGTTTTAAAGAAAATGACACTTTTATTACACTTTTATTAGAAAGATGTTTCCAAAATGTAAATTTAACGTACGTTCGCGCAAAGTAGCTAGTACAGTATATTCAGTTCAAACTAGACCAATATTTTGTTCACAACTGACGCTCACTTCTCTAAGGAGAACCTTCACCTCGTTTATTTATGAATTGTACGACTTGACCATATGTAAATTGATGACACCCATTCGGCGAGCAGCACACTCCAGTAGCAGTGTCTTGTCAGAAAGTACTACAACATAACATTTGTAATTAGCACCAGATGCAGGTACCCATGTATTAAAATACATTACTGCACAACAACAGCTGTTCCAATCAAAAGTTATAAAACGGATATACTCTTATGATGTCATGTTGGGAAATCTGCAAATCAGTGTCAATGTTTCGATCCATGTCATTATATTTGAGCACAGTAAAGTCAATGTTTCACGCACAATTTTATTATAATTACGTTTAATCACCGTTCTAGGACGCTTTAGGTGATGTTAGTGCAGAGAAGTCAATGACGAAAAAATGAATGATTGTTTTCTCGAGAACGTCTTTTGAATAATCGAATCTGCGTGTTTCCTATTTCGTGACGCAATAAGAATATAAATTTGGTTCATATGATGTATTCGTATTGTGTGAGATGTCGCACTAACATACATACTACAGTTCGAGGTCACGTTCAAAAAAATTATGAACGAGCCGCAATTACTGGAACTAATGCTAAATATGGAGCAAACGAAGTTAACTTTTTTAAACATCAGTGTCATTGATATCGCCTCCAGTAACGAAGTTGTCAGGGAGGGAAACCATATTGTAAATATCAGAGTCAAACACACCTTTCGGGAAAGAATAACGGTGGGACTGGTACTTGGCTAGATAAACGACGTGATTCTAATGACCAAGAGAAATCTGGTGATATACCTCTCCCTTTCGTTAATCCTGCTTTCATCCGATCATGTCAGAGCGTCAACGCTGGGGGAACTAATCGTAGGATGGATCGTTAAAGAAGGTATGAACGCCAAATGTGCACTTATTAAAAGTAAAATAAACAATGGCTGCAAACATGCCGAACATGTTTTCAAAATATACTACATTTATCGTGGACACTTGGTAGGTCAAGTATCCTTTTAATAAGTGTAGCAAAGGTCACTCATGGGATTCCTCGAGCATGGTTAGCCACACAAGCTGTGGTAAATTTATATAACAGTAGCAAGAAAGATTTCACATGATTTGTTTAATAACAAAATACCGCATGAAATTCATTAAGCTGGTTTGATGTTTCATCCACGTGGTCGTGTCCGTGATCGACAATGTCTATTAAACATTCACAAGTACGCAATAACCGTTGTGGATGAGGCGAGCTTATATAACGAAGCCTAGCTTTTGACACCAACACATTCTAACAATATTGCAGATTCACATGGCCACTACTGTTGCATGTGGATCATGGCACAGAATTCCTCGAATTTATTCCTCCGGTATTGATTATGTACCTTGTATTAGTACATGTGGAATATGTCAATGTTCATCATGACATAACAATTTTGGAACGATTTAATCCTACTCTTACAGAATGTGTGTTTGGTTATAACCACGAACGAGTATTGTTGATGAGGAAACAGCGGTCTCAAGAATAGATTTGTGTTAACACGTTTATCAGTATCAAGCATAAGTTGGTTTACACAGTTCCAGAAGCGTAAGTCCTGATTCATCACGTGGTAACAAGCGGGTCAAACGTACTTTACTGCATCGGTATACACCGACAATATGTTTCCGGCACCGTATTACTTTCTACATGTTTACGAATTCACGTCACTCTTAACTATTTTCCATGTACAGTTCGTATTTGAGATAACTTTGCACTATCATCTGTGGGCCACCTTTGAACATTTTAATCTTTTTAGCGCCACCGATCATATTCGAGTTCATTGCTGTTGCACTTACATAAACTTTTCATTTAATTTACCCTAATGTCCGTCTTTCAACTTACCAACGACCCATTTATTAATGTATTTCAACATCCGCTGAAGGGTTTTCCGATACTCGATGGTATCAGATTCTTCGAACACACTCGTTTATGGCATGTACGCGTGGTGATATGCATCAGAGTCGGTGTAAAGGGGTTTGACTTTATCATAATAAAGTCGTACAATTTGAATGAAAACATTTATACGACTGTAATTTGTTTTGCTCATGCCTTCAAACCAGTTAAAATGCCAGTATTAACAACTATGTTTTTAAAGTGCTACTAACAATTGTGTGATACGTGATCGATGTCAAGTGTTCTTTTAACATAATGACTTTTTTCGTGATTGTGACGTATCACACAATTGTTAGTAGCACTTTTTTCGTGATTGTGAATAAAATAGGCAGTATGTTTGGGTATGTTTGTTTGATTTACATACAAAATGCATTAAACGTTTAAGAAACCTTCGCCATAAATGAACTTGAAATACGAACCTCCGACTGATGCTTTATTATCTTCAAAACTGTCGCCTCTTGTATTAGTATGTTCAGCAGGAAAAGTACACCGATACATGATAAGCTACTGTCAAGTTTTCACGCATGCTTTTATTGTCCGAGATCGAGAAAGAGAGAAGAAGTGAGATGGCAGTGACCAGCACATCAAAACTTTTATAACCTCGACTAAACCCTTCCAAAATCATTTTTTCTTTTCTTCTTGTTTCCCTTTCTGTTAGTGTGGTTCAGAAAACACAACTTTAAGCTTAACACCAATAGTTACATCACTTTTACGTCTACCACACATTGCAGATATTAATTTTTAAATGGTAACTAGCAAAAGACAAATTATAATTGATGAGTTGGAAATATTATTTGTAAAAGCTCTGCATGAGAAATAAGTAAATTACTTTATTTGGTTTGTGGGTTTAATTATGTTTCAGGACATAATTGGGAAAGAGCCCTGGAGAACGAAGCACCACCAACAAACGGTCAAATACTGACACGATTTATCGCATGAGTGAGCAAGAAATCAGATCCCACGCAGAGGTTAGATGTCAATGACTTTGATTACTAAGCCACCCGTGATTACAATATAAATACATACTTTTAATAATTAGATAGGATGCAATTAGATAATATATGGAAAGAAATGAAATAACTATTTGATGTTGTTAATCCATTACCTTTGTAAAAAAAAGTACAACGTTATAATTTTGTTTTGTTATTTCTTTCTTTTCTATGTTTATCGTTGGTGGGGACGTTAGCTTGTTATGCTGGAGGGACGGGTTTCAGAGGAATAATCAAGAAACATGATAATTTTTCGCTAAATAAATTGATAGAAGTGTTGTTTGCATTCTTTATTATACAAATGAACCATGTTGTCAACTTGCCAAAAAAGCTGACACTAATATAAATGTTTTGTTTCGTTTGTTGCCTTCTTACCAAGATCAGACATTGTAAACATTGTTAATGTAGATTGTATGCCTGTCTTTGTATGTTCAGTCAGACTGGGATACGTGACTTGATGAATGCATTATATTCAGTAACGTGTGATAATTGTGTAATGTAACAATATACTTAGTGAAGATTATAATCGATTGGGTTGCATTTTCATTTTATATTGTTAAGTGTTGACCACAAATTTCCCCATCAGTCACTGACTGAAACATAAAACTTTAATTGTGTCCTTCCTATTTTGCTCATTTTGCTCCGTCGGTGTGTATGTTGCTCAATCTGTTTATTCCTTTGTGCAAACGTCTTTAACCACTTAGATGAATGCACAAAATCCATTTGTAAAAAACAATTATTATACATGTTTGTATTTATTCATGATCTAATTAGATATTCATGACAGAAAATAGTATTTTTTTTCTTTCAAACATTTTGGATTTGTATACCTTTTGGTTCCAATCGAAGTATACATGATTAGCTCAAAATATTGTATCTTTCATTTGCATAATTAGAGCATAACGTTTCAAAGATTTATGATCACCCACATGTCTGATGTAAAAAACTATGTTACAAACAATGTAAAACTTCCATGTATATTTCTGTTAGATGTTGATCACAGATATATCAGTCCTAGATACTTTGCGTATCGTATATACCATACTATTCAATTAGTTTACCCTAGTGTTCGTCTTTCAACTTACCAACAACCCATTTATTGGTGTAATTAAACAACCGCTGGGGTCGTTTTTTACGCATTCTCGATGGTATCAGATTCGTCAAACATACTCGGTTATGGCATCTACGCGTGGTTATATGAATCAGTGTTGGTGTAAAGCATTTATCCAGATCCTGTTAAAGGGGTTTGAATTTATCATAATAATGTCGTACACTTTTATGAGAACAACATTTTAACGACTGTGTTTTTTTATCATGACATAAAAATAGGCAAAATGAAAGTATTAACAACTTTGTTAAAACGTGCTACTAACTATTGTGTGATACGTGGAAATATACTTACCATCTTCAGTTGCTTTCCAATTAGAATATCACAATCTGTCGGTGGATTTAAACTACTATAATCTGTAACGCTTTTTTAATATATTCAAAAATAAATACTCTCTGCTTTGATCACTAATAAGGATGTCAATACATCTTCACGTTTTTGCAAATGATGGGTAAATAGTCAAATAACAAGATACGATAGCTTTCTGGAAATACTGCCGTTCAATTTCTCTTATGTCAAACGTTGTTTCCTATGAATATATACTACTAATACCAGGATACAAAAACTACTAGACTAGAATTAGTTAGCAGAAAATAAACAATGTCGTATTTTTGTGTCCAAGTTGTCTAGATTGATTATTTGTTTTATAATCAAATATTTGACAAACAAACCAAAATTATTCAATGACGACCAGATCAAGAAAAATACATGTGATCAATATGTAGACTGTATCTGTTTTTGTCACTTTTAATACCATCAAGAGACAAGAGAATTCACTTGAACTTTTTTCTGGATCCGTGCACATACAACAAATGCGATAAAATACTCAAAATTGTAGTGTTATTCAAAGAGGACGTACGTTTCGCGTTCTAATTATGCTGTTAGATTTTAGATCACATCCCAACAGGAACGTTAACGAAATAAGGGGATTTAAACCATGTCTTCTACACACAAAAATGATATGCCCATGTTTAGAAATCAAATCAATTTAGCAAAGTTACTGTGCAATTCAAAATAATATTTTTTGTCACGTGAACTTTAAAAAAGTATATAGTAGTATGTCAGTACATTTTAAAGAGGTTATTACAGTAATCAATGGATAAGCGTGTTGGAGCATGGATGCATTGTCTGTCATTTCTGCATAAAATTGTTCAGATATGGAAAAACAATCTTTTAGTAAAAGCATTTCTAGGGACATCAGATGTTGAAGATTAAGAAATTAAACTTTGTGTCATCTGACTTATTTGAAGCATTGGCCATATTTTACTCATGAATATGTTAAAATATACAAAGAAATGTATCTAAGATGACAAAGACAGAACAGTTTAATTTCTAAGAAGACCTACATTTGAAGAAGTTTCCATCTGCTTTATGTTGAGGAAATTATCTTCTCACCTAAATAATAACAAGATTCGATTTGAATACGGCGTGTAGCATAATGGGTGTGTATTTTCGTCAACCTCCATGGATTCCAAATATATATATATATATATATATATATATATATGTATATATATAAATCTTACTCAAAATGTTATATAAAAAATATGCTTTTGGGATGTGCTCTTCAATTTTCAAAAGTAATATATCCTGTTAAAATTCAGTTGGTGGGGGATTATTACTAACAAAATCTTCACACGCGCACAGACCATTTTTATGATATCTCTCACCTGCCTCAATTACAAAAATATGAATGGTATGTTGCCTGTTGAGTACAATGATAAAGTCTTTGAAAGGGTGACTTAAAGTAAATGTTTCGTTGTCCTTCAATGCCACAGAAAACTATACCAAACGGCCGCCTACTTTTATTTCTTTTTCAACTTTACCATTAATATTATGGGAATCATGATTAAAAGATATTGGAAAAAGTTTTGCTTTCAGAATAGCTGATATTAGTAGGTTATCTAGGCAATGAAACAGTGATACTGAATTTAACTTTAATTACGACACGGATCAAGGCGTAATATAAACGCTTAGTGCTATCATCTATATTTATAAACGTGCAGAATTCGTTTTATAATGATTTCTTTCATTCAATCAGGAGATTGGTGGGTATTAGTCCCGCCTGTTTTAATTAGGGATTGTAGAGTGGTAATAAGTGATAGCAAATTTTTTTTTGTTCATTAGGCATTTAAATTATGTTGTATAACCTTCTTATACATACAATCCTGTATCAATTTGATAAATGTTTTCGTAACATAGGTAACTAGGGCATTATGTCTAGATCATACAGTGACTAGAAACATTGTACTTATTTAAATGGGATCATCGGGATGTCGGTGAGAACTATTTTGTATATGTACCTGTTGTACATAATATTCTGTTTAGTCAGTAAATCACTATATCTGATCTATGCAGACATCTTTAAATAACATTTGAAACAGCAGATGTTGATTAGTGATCAAATTTCTTGTTAGAGGCCAGATAGATACATGATAGACATGATAGATACATGATAGACCTATATTCGTTGAGTTAGAAGTCATACAGATTGCAACCTATTATAATTCTCGACAAAACACATCGAACACGTTGAAAATAGACTCGTTTTCTAATAAGGTATTTCTATCAAAGTGAAGACAGACGAAAACGTTACACAGCCGAAACATCGAATTCAAAATGAATGCCTAATCTTAATTTCCAGTTTAGCTCTATAAATGATTGACTATATAATACACGACTCCTGTTTGCTTCTAAAGTTACATACTCGACTACTGATGTTTTTGCCTCCGGAAAATACTTACAGTAGTATCTATGTAAATAAACAATGGTGTTTCTAAATGGAAATAGCAGATTCAAAAAACAAATTCGTTCTAATATCTTGATGGAAATTTGGTCCTTGCTTAGCTATGAATTGACTACCTGTATGTATGTATGTATGTATGTATGTATGTATGTATGTATGTATGTATGTATGTATGTATGTATGTATGTATGTATGTATTTATGTATGTATGTATGTATTTATGTACGTATATATGTATGTGTGTGCGTGTCTGTGTGTCTGCACAGTCCTATCGACATAAACAGGGAAAACTACAAGTAAATTTGCTCATACCTTAGCATTTGTAAGTGTAAATATGATTCAAATTTGGCAATCTTAAACAAGATCGATGTTACGTGTTTTTGTAACTTTATGAACGTTCTCGTGATTGTGAAATAAACTCGGCAGTAAGGTAGGGTATGTTTGTTTGTTTAATATCCAAAATACAGCCAAGGTTGAAGAAACCATTGCTTTAAAAAACATAAATGACCAACCTCTGACTGATGATTTGTTATCTTCAGAACGTTTCGCCTCTTGTATTAATATATACTGCAGGCAAGGCCTTCAACGAAACAAGAACGTAATCTGAATGAAATAATTTCGCAACTTTTCTTCATGTTACAAATGTGATAATAGCCTAATCTCGATTAAATCATTCCAATCTTCGACTGAACCCTTGCAACATGCAACGTGTGTCCATGCGACTAATCAAGCCAGTATTTTGCCGTGAGTAAGTGGTACTTTATTCTCCAGGGATATTCCTCCACTATGTGCTGAAAAATGGCATTTAACCCACAAACCAAATACTTAATTTCCTTATTTCTTATGTAGTTGTTTTGCAATGATTTCTCCAACTCACCAATTATGAAGAATTTTCTGTTACTATTTACCGTTTTGAAACATAATATCGGAAATTTCAGGTGGACGTAAACATGATTTATTCATTGGTGATAAGCTTGATATTGTGTTTTCTGAACCAAAAAACCGAAAGGGAAAGCAAGAAAAAAAGAGAAGAGGAATGCGGAACGGTTTAGTCGAAGGTATAAAAGATTTAATTTGAAGATTACTGACATCTCATCTCTTCTCTCTTTCTATCTCGCGAAAAATAAAAGGCATGCAAGAAAGCTTGACAGTAGCATCGCATGGGTTGGTGGATCTTCTTTACGCTTTTGACGTACTCGCCTTCAAAACCGATATACCGGCAAACATGAATAGATGTGCTGAAAAACGACATTCAACCCACAAACCAACCAAAGTTATATATTTATTTCTAACGTATAGCTAAAAGAAAATAATTTGTCCTCCTCATCAGTTTAAATGTTTCTTTCACTAAATACGATTTTCAATATCAATGTTCAGAAATCATATATAGAATCTGACATAGATGACAAGATTACGTAATCATTTGGTGTCGTTCTTGATTTTGTAAAGTCTGAACAGATTATCGGAAAAGGAATTGAAACGAATACCACAGAAGTTCGATACAACGCATATAGTGGTTAAATGTAAGTGACCTGTAAGGGCGAGCGACTTACATTACTAAGCCACCCATGGCTACAATATAAATTCAAACGTTTAATAATCAGCTGAGATGTAATTAGATCCATAAAGAGAAAGAAAATAAAAAAAAATATTTGGTGATATTATTATGTACTTATTATTAAAAGTCAAAGTTATCATTTTGCTTTGTTGTCTCTCTCTTGTCCATATTTCTGTTTGTTGGGCGAGACTGAGTTTGAATAATGGAGGGACCGGTTTTGGGGGAATAATCACGAAACATGATAATTTCTAGCTGCATAAATAGGTAGAAGTATTTTTTGTATTCTTTATTAAACAATTAAACCAATCTTGGCATCAGGCCAAAAGAGATTACTCTATGATAAATGTTCTGTTTCATGTGTTTCCTTTTGATCAAAACAGACATTGTTTAATGTAAATTGTGTGTCACTGATTGTTTCATTCGACTTTTGATACGTGACTTGTCAAATGAATTGTTTTCAGTCACGTATGATAATTGTGTTCTATAACAATATACTTAGTGAAGATTGTAATCGATTGGATTGCATTCTCATTTCCTGATGCCAACTGTTAACCTTAATATTCGTTATTACTCACTGCTTACAGCATTAAACGTTAGTATGTCCATTCAAGTTTTCATTTCGCTTCGTCCGTGCGTATATTGGTCAATCTGTAGTTTTGTCCGTGTATATTTGAGCCACTCAGCACGACTGCACAAAATGATATTTTGACAAGTGATTACTTTAGTATATATGTTTGTATTTATTGAGGAACTAATTAGATTTTCAGGACACCAAATACAATTTTTATATTTCTTTCAACCATTTTGGATTTGTATATTTTCTGGTTGGAATGGAAATATACTCGAGAAACTCAAAATATTGTATCTTTCAATTTTATGATTAAAACATAACGTTTCATAGTTTTCTAATGACAACCACATCTCTGCAGTATAAAAACACTGTTACAAACAATGTAAAACTTCCATGTATATGTATGTTAGAAATTGCTTAAGAATAAAACAGTCCTCGATAATTTGCATATTGAAGAAAATTTCTATCGTATATACCATGATATGAAGTAAGAATGAAATTATAAATACAATGCTTTGAGACAAAATTCATCGAAGCTTTAGGCTAAATTTGTACAAAATTCGTTTGTGTGAGTTTATTGGCACCCTCATTAATTATAAATTATGAAAGAAGAAAAGCATATCTGGATTGCCTAAAGCAATTCAAGCACCTGTTTGAAAGAATTTTCTTTATTTACATAGTATTTATTTATTGTCGACAAAATGAGCACACAGAAATATCTTAAAAGGTAGTAGATGTAAAGAAAACATTACAACAGTAACTAAATCAGAATCTCCTAGTTAATATGACTGGTATATTCCAATTTCTATACAATTATCTGTCAGACGTTTTCCTGCAGTTACCTTTAGATATGTCCCCCACCATATTCCTAAGTTTATTCCCTACCGAAACGTCTTGACCTTCGCAAATTACCGTACGAGACGTCTCAGACATTGTTGCTAAATCAAATATTAATTTGATATTGGTCTGATGTTATGTTGTGTTGTATTCGTCTCTCGCTCTGTTTTTCAATGAATATTGGTCCTAAGAATTGGAAATAAAATTATTTCGTTAACAATGGAACCCTCTGTTCATTTCTACAATCTGTGCTCCTGAGGATAGACTGTAACAAAATATTAAAACGGGACACACCGCTCTTTCACGTTTTTAATACTATTATATAATTTGAAATTTCTCGAAGCCACTGCTGTTTCAAAAAATATGGAAACTGTAACCATGATATGCATTTTTCTGGTGATGTTAGGAACAGGTCAAACAAATGGTAAGTACATGTCCTAATGTTTAAGGAAACTATTACATTTACAAGATATGGGGAAGACATAATTATTGCTGATGTATTACAAGTTGACGGTGTAGAATGGTATAACCTGGTTTAGCTGGTTATTTGCTATAAATAAGTTGACTGACTATTTTATCGTCAAAAGCCTGTCAAGAAAATATTGCTACAGAAATTGACAAATGACAAATATGGTCACTTTTCATTCACAAACACTCAAACGTACAAAACATATCTCCAGTCGGGTTCTAGAATCATAGGTTAATGCCAATATTTCTCACAATCCAAGCATTTATTTATCTTTCCCTATACATTTCATTTTTCTTCTTCACGATTTAACAGCTTTATAAAACGACGGAACGAAGGTGTTTCCTATGCAAATATAAACGTTTTAATGGATTTTCAAAGATGATCATGATAAATTCGCAATGAGATCATACTACTGCAATTCATGTTCAATAAAGTTTGATATCTGTGTTTGTAACTAATACTTTTGCACCAGTATTTGCAAGCAACCTAAGCATCATTCTGACAGGAAGAAATGCGTCCACCATTATGCATTTTGTTCTCTCAAACAATTACTGTATTCAACCGACTTATGATATGATCGAATAAGATGACTTGAAATATGGTATTAATATAATTTAACTGATAAATAAAGGATCAGGAAATTAGGAAAGTATATTCTGAGCACATTCTCTTCAAGTAAGTAACCGAAAAGAAGGAAACGAATGCACTTGCGAATGAAATCACATCATTATCCTAAAATGATAGATACATGTCCTAATAATTTAGAGTTCTAAATACACTTTAATTCAAATCCAAATTAAGTCCAAAGCTGAGGGTATTGAATCGTCCGTTGCGGCCTTTATTGTGTTGTTGTTGTAACAGAAATCAGGTTTTGTTGAAATACCGAAACATAGTTCCATAAATCACTGTGAATAGGTTTACCCAAGAATATAATTTTATGAGCACTTTATATTTCGAAACAATTCACTTGAACAATGTGAAGAAATAGATTCCGTCCCAAATGTACTCTTGAACACAACAATACTACTGATTCTGCTAAATCTTAAGCACGAATGAATAATCTTTACAATGCCAAGATTATACAATCCTGTATTTGACCTCAGGTCAATTATAAAATAAACTTCAGTTCAGATAAAGTGAACTCCAACATACTACGTAACTTTACAAAAGCATATGATGAGATTCAAAAGATTTCAAAACAAAATAACTAATCAACAATGCAAAGTAAAAAAAAAACATACTAGTATTATGATTTATTAGGACTGAAATCGAAAAACAAATGCCGTGATTTAAACATTTAATTATTTCAAGCATTTATGTTAATGCACAGACGGACTGACTGGAATTAAACTGTTATTAAATTTATTGCCGAATTCCACGTTGATTTGTGTTAAGTGTTCTTTCTACGCTGAGACTTTCATTAAATTTAAAACATTACGGAAGTAATTCAGATCTTAATATGATAAGTGTGTAGGAGATAGAATAGCAGCTATTCAACTCTATTCATATAAAAAAGTAATAACTAGACACATAGCCCTATAACAGAGTAAGAACGAGATATCTAGCCTTTAGCCAAATAATAACTAAACAAGAACCCTACTAGCATGTAATACCCACACAGGGTATTTTCATTTCTAGTTCACATTTGTTGCATAGTGCATTCAATTCCGCTGTTCATTATATACAACACTACACCATTTACTTGCTAGAGCTGCACTGGATTTGATTACGAAATATATTCATCATATCATCTGATGTTTGATGATTATAGGTCATTTATTGGTGATATACACGTCCTTACAGACCGCTCAGGTGTCCTAGTTTAGAGAGTCTGTCTCGTATGCGGGTGGTCATGGGGTTGAATACTGACCAAGTCGTACCAAAGACTTAAAAAAATTATACTAATAGCTGCCTCGTTAGGTGCTCAGCATCGAGTGATTAGTTTTAGGACTGATCGGCTTGGTGCTAGGATATTGCGACTAGATGGGACATTATGCTACATATCTGAAGCATGATGCCTCAGTGCTAGACATTACAAACGCTGTCGCACTGCAGACATCATAGCAATATCACGGAAAATTAAAATTCTAAATCACAAACAAGAGTCCTTATTAGGTTACGGTCACAATTTTATTTCATGCCAGCCAATATGGGCCACACTTAACAACATGCTCCTTATGATCATACTTCTCACAATAGACCATGATATATTACTACACCGTCTCCAGCATGTATTTGGCATTCAGAATATGGCCTTACAGTGGTTCACGTCCTACTTAGTCAACAGGACACAAATTATATCTGCAAATGGAATACACAACAGCCCAGTTGAAGTATTTTGTGGTGTTCCACAGGGATCCGTTCTTGGACCTGTTCGTTTCATTATGTATACTCAGACGCTCTCAAGTGTCATAGATCATCACCCAGTGTCGCACCAGTTGTTTGCTGATGACACCCAAATATACAAGTCTAGCCACCCAACTGAAGTTGATGCTACCATCCATGGAGTAGAGTAGTGCATTTCTGATGTGAAATTATGGATGACATGTAACAAGCTGCAGATGAATGATGATAAAACTGAGGCTATTCTGATCACAACACAAATACTTCCTCATTCACATCGTTTACCTCAAACAATAAATATCAGCGACACCAACATTAAATTCTCACAGTCAGTCCAGAGCCTAGGCGTTACTCTAGACAGTACTCTCACATTGCACCAACATGTCATGAACATATGCAAGGCTGCATATCTTGAACTGAGACGCATCAGTTCCATTCGTAAATATCTTTCAGTTGATGCCACTAAAACACTTGTGTGTTCATTAGTACTATTGTAACTCAATTCTGTCTGGTTAGTAACAACATTTACCCCAGAACCTTCAAAAAATTCAAAACACAGCTGTTCGCATCATCTTTAGAGTACCTCGATTAGAGCACACCTAACCACTGCTCAGTACCCTACATTAGCTATCAATTCGATACAGAATCAAACACAAAATTTATTCTCTGTGCTATGTTTCAATGACAGACTCCAGTCCAACATACCTATCCAGCCTCACCCATGTGTATACACCAGCTAGATCCTTGCGCTTTTCTTCTGATAATCGTATACTCATTGTTCCCAAGGTGAAACCAAAGTCATATGGACAACGATCGTTGCACACCAGGGCCCAGTGACGTGGAACGAGTTACCCATTGAAATTAGCCACAAAGACACAGTGGTCCCTTTTAAGAGTGCTCTTAAGACTCACCTGTTTAGACTGCAGAGACAAACATAGCGACCTAATCATGTTTTGTTTCTTATATGTTTTCAGCATGTTTTTATGTTTTCGAATTTCATAGTTTTTGTCATTTGTTGTTCTGTAGTGTAGTCATATCTTTATTGATGGTGTAAAGCGCTTAAAGCTTCGAAAGATTAGGCGCTATACAAAGTCCTCCTTATTATTATGATTATATATATATATATATATATATATATATATATATATATAAGAAAACAACATTTAACTTTCTTGAAAACGGCAATTTTGCAAAAAAAAAAAAACATTAATAATAACATTAATATGATTTATATATTTATATTTGCTTTCCGACAATTCATAGAAAGACAAATTATAATTGTTTTTAATTTGTAATGTTGTTATACATAGATTTTCACATTAATTACATATGTGTGTTCCATTTGATCATTAGATCGTTTGTTTAATGTTGACATTTTCTGCTTGTACAGACATGGACATGCCTTCTCATTGAACAGTTGCAATTTATTTTTATTATATTATTATACGTGCATGCTATCATACCCAAATTAGGCGAAAATAACATGATAATACTGTAGAGTTGTTCCCCATGTTACGTTAATCTAGGAAATCTAACACATGCTATTTTATTTACATTTACGAGCTTTGATTGACAAAGATATTGTTTAAAAGGAATAGAAAGAGGGAACGTTTTTGAAACTCTAAAAATTATAAGTAAGCAACAATAGGAAAACAGTTTTAATGTGTTCCGACAAGACAATGAATACAGCGTCTCGGACTATTGTATATTTTTCAGGCGAAAGTCTCTTTCATATTAGGTATTTGAGGATTAATTTATATTCATATTCAATCTACAATTAAAAGACTATATCGATCGTTCAATTCAAAACAACAAAAAAACAAATCCAGTCCTCAACAAGCCTCTCGAATTCATTTTTTGTAATTACAATTCCATATGTCTGACATGCAAAAGTGAAGGCATGAAGTAACCATTGAAGAACATATATCTCAAAATATCACACTATAATTACGTTAAGAAGACCCCCCCATCCCAGAGGCCTTCATACCACTAGAGCTAGAAAGAATTAGAAAGGAAGAACCGTTCCAGACTTAGACGTTCTTTTAAAACAATTAGAAACATAAATATAATGCACCGAGAGTCTTGCGCTTCTTCAAAGACGGAACTGGGTAAGTTTTCCATCAACACCAAATCCTCATATGGTTATCATTGAAGATGTTTAATGTGTTTAATTTAGATGCAATGAATCCCTTTATATAAAATTTAACAGATATAAAAAAAGGTTTTCTCATCTACATACCTGATCTATACTAACCAGCTATAACCATACTGCCAAAATAGTGACTATATATTATGAATAACAACCCATTCACCATAATTAGGTCACAACAATATGGCCCGAACTTAGAATATATGACGTGGTCCTAAACTCGGGACCACGAAGCCCAGCTTCACAGTCATGCATCTAACTAACTAGGAAAATTAGTCAAGACCACAAACTTGTAACTGTATAAGATAGTTTAAAATCCCGGGACCATAATGTCCGGCTGCACAGTACAGCACCTAAATAAACTGGACAATTAATTATGACCAAAAATGTATGTCTTTTTTAAACCACCTTATTTGTATAAGGTGGTCTTAACCAGGACCAACAGGCCCGGCCGAACAAAGTACTAACATAAACAAATAAACAACTTATGAACTAAATACTTGTATTAGTCACTACGCGGTCAATGGCGTAGTTATAAGCTCTTCTTAAAAACAACTCAGAATTTTTTCTAAATATTCAAAAGTCATACTTTCGGAGACCAATCTATTTAACCAAAATTACAAATTTCATGCATAACGCCAACTTAGACAAAATGACCTGGAAACAGCGGACACCTCTACTTTGGACAGTCATTTGCCTTCACATACCATTCATTCTTGTCTCAGCTGGAAACCAATTATCAGCGCGTTAGGGTCCATTCCCATTCGTGATAGCCCGCCATTCGGGTCATTAAGGATCTATATGGATCCATGACACAAGGCCAAATTAGCAGTGCCCCTTCGGCACATAAACGCCTGGGGAATGAGGCACTAATTTCTTTCCATAGGAACAATTAACAGACCGCTGTGCAGTCATAAAGTCGAGGTACATGTACGTAATTCGTTAATTCAAATAAAGAAGAATACGTCTGACCATCCATTGTTGATCCATCATCCTATGAAGATGTTTTCAGGACTAGCTAAGCTGAACGTAGCTTAAGTTAATTTACATCGTGTCAGACAAAGTCTGATACCGAAACCTGAAGATATAGAGAAAGTCAAAATGTTAAAAGTGACCGAAGACATGATAAAATACCTCTTCAGAGAGGGAATTAAAAAGGAAATGGAAGAATAGACAAAGAAGTACAGACTTCAGAAGAAACAAAGAGAATTGAGAGAAAGCATCAGCAACAACAGCAGGAACCGGACAGAGGAATTGTGGACCGTCATGTTGATAAAAACTTCGAATATCGCCGACGAAATTAAAACTGACGTTGTCTATGCAGACATACATCTATTAATTCAGACACCTCATCGATATTAGTTAGTATCCACAGCACAGTCCCTTCCAATGCGATGACAATAATAAAAGAGTGCTTGGGAAATTAAAAAGTGATTTGTATAGCATACGCAACGCCGAATTCATCGGACTTCGGGCTAAAATGTACTATATCACCCTCGACGAAGGCAATGTCATAAACGATACCAAAGGAGATTTGAAAACATCCGTCACAACCAAATGAGATGCAGTAGAGTGGTACAAAGTATATAAGCTTCACAAAGTATATAAAACATATTTCGGATTTTTTTTCCAGTTTCACATGTTATACGTTATGGAAGAAAACGAAGACAAGAGTGGATTGCCTGAATCAATTTTCATGTTGTTTCAATGGAACGTATTAGCTACATATTTATTTATTTTCGGATGTAATTAATTGATCACACAAATATATCTTACAATAGATTTCCTGGACAGTAAATTAATTTTTATATTGTTTCAAATATTGTGGTCTTATCCGTTTTGCATGCAGTTTTAGTGCACGTGATTTACAAAATATATTGTAACTTTAATTTGTATCATTAAAACATATATTGCATAGTTTTATAATCATCACTCACATCTCTATGATGTAAATGACACTGTTACAAACAAAGTACAACTTCTATGTAAGTTTATGTTCTAAATTGATCACGAATATACCAGTCCTCGATAATTATAGTATCGAAGAAATTTCGTATGGTATATAATATAACAATACAGCAAGAATGAAATTATAAAACCAGTAAATACGTGTCTGAAACACAGAAATAGTTCAGCAGTCGTCTTTTGATATGTCCCCCACCAACATCTTGAGCTGAACTATTTCACTTTCGAAACGTATCATACATCGTTACTTAGTCAAATGTTCATTTGTTATTGTTCTGATATGCTGTTGAGTGGTATTCATATCTCGCTCTATTTCTCAATGTCTACAGTTCCTAAGAATTGGATTTAGTGACAAACGTTTCTAAATGTAATTTGTGACTCGTGGTGAAATCTGTTCATTTCTGCAATCTGATAGACTGTAATAAATATTACAACGGGACCGACTTCTTCTTCAGGATTTAATTATAGTTGTAAACTTTTATTATTTTTGGGAGCTACACATGTTTGCAAAATAATGGAAACTTTAACCACGATATGCGTTTTTCTGGTGGTGTTTGTGACATGTCAAATTAAAGGTAAGTCCAGCTGCTCATGTTAAAGGAAACTATTACATGTAAAAATATTGATAAAACGTAGTTAGCACTGCCGCAATATATGCTGACGGCATGGAATGATATAAACTGGTTTAGCTGGCTATATACTATAAATAAGGTGCCTGACATTATTATTGTCAATCGCCTACCTAGAAAATATTCCTATAAAAATTGACATATGAATCACAAGTATAGTCACTTTTCATTTACAAACACTCTAAAGTACAAAAATATCTCCAGTCAGATTCCACAGTAAAAGTCTAATGCCAATATATCTCACAAGCAAAACATTATTTCTTTATCTTTTCATACATTTCTTATTTTCTGCTTCACGATTTAACAGCTTTTAGTTAACTACAGAACGAAAATGTCTGCTATTCAAATACAAACGTTTCAATGGAATTTCAAAGCTGATATATATATCGTCGAAAAAAGTTATATCTGCAATGCACTAAAGATAATTTTATATCTATATTAGAAATTTATTCACCAGCATTTGTAAGCAAACTAAGCATCATTCTGAGTCGAAGAAATACGTCCGCCATTATGCATTTGTTTCTCTCACACTATTACTGTATTCAAACCAATTATGATATGATCAAATATGACAACATTAAATATTTTATGAATAGTTTTTAAGTAATAAAGAATAAGGAAATTATGAAAATATATTAACACAAATCTATTCTCTTCAAATAAGTAACCGGAAAGAGGGAACATGTTATTGAATAGCGAAATCCCAACATAATCCTAGAATAACAGATGCATATCCTCATAAGTTAAAGATCTGAATTTAATTAAAATTTGTCTGTGGAAGCCTGTATTGTGTTGTTGTATCAACAGTCAGTTTTAAACATAATTCACTATAAATCACAGTGAAAGTCTCTACCCAAGAACATGATATTTTATGAGCACTTCATTTTTCGGGGAAGAATTCACATAAACAATTTGAAGAAAAAAAATTCATCCTAAATTAACTCTTCGACACAACAATAATACTAATTGATTATGCTAGCTCTTAAGCACGAATAAATAATCTTTCCACTGACAAGATTATATAATCCTCTACTTGCCCTCAGGTCAAGTAGAAAATAAAAATCATTGCATACAAAGTGAAAATAAAATGTTACATTACGAAAGCATATGACGAGATTCAAAACATTTCAAAACAAAATAACTAATCAACATTGCAAAGTAAAACCACATAACATTATTATCATTTATTAGGACTGAAGATGAAAAAGATGCCGTGATTTAAGCATTTCATTATTTAAAACATAAATCATAATGCACAGAAAGCCTGACTGGAATTTAAATGTTAATACAATTATTGTCGAATCCACGTTGGATTGTGTTAAGTCCTCATTCTTATCTGAGGCATTCATCAAATTTAAAACTCTACGGAATTAGTACAGATCTTCATAAGATAAATGGGTAGGAAATAGAATATTAACTATTCAACAGTCCATATAACAAAGTAATAACTACAAACCCAGCCCTACTAGCAGGTAATACTCAGACAGCTAACCTTACAATAAATGTTTAATTTATATGTCGAAATTTAATGTTGACTGCATATAAATTTTGTACTTCAACATATTCTTGGGATAATAAGGATCCAAATAGAGGGAGTGTTTTCATAAGAAACACACTACACTTAATAATAATACAAACAATATTAAACTTGATATTAGTTTCATAGCGCTTCTTTCAGGACACAATAATGTACTTTTCTCACAAGCAAAACATTGGTATTTGCTAAATGTCAACATGAGATAGACGTGATCATAGACGTATATGTACTACCGAACAAGGAAATTTGATAGACAAGATTTCCTTTTCAAATTTCCTTAATACGAAGGCACTGAAAAAATTATGTTTTCACCACAGTCACTCTCCATTAATATATAACAGGTTTACCATAACAACTGCCAGAAAGCTACGATTCGTTGTTTGATCTACTAGATTTCATTAATCACCTAACATTCATGTACATTTCAACGGTTCCGTGCAACCTAAACGGTATCGAGGATTCCGTGAATTTGCTAAATATTTACCAATTTCCTAAAACCATTGTTTCAAATATTTACCATAACATTTGTATGCAGTAAAATGTATATGTTGGTGATTTGTATAAATGGATATAATTGCTAGTATGTCTGAACGTCATCCAACTAGAAGCTTGAAAGAATTAAAATCATTTAATTTGAAAGGTGTTGTAGATTTAAGTCAGGAACATGTGCAGATAAAATAAAAAGCATTCTTTATTTTACAAAAAATACCACAGTAGTGCCTCCGCATAAATAACAATTATAATATGAATGAATCGATGGATACGTGAACGAATATATCGATGACGGAATGAATGGATTTATCCTTATAAATATAGATGAATCGATGAAACTGAGCTATTACATATGCGCTTAAATATAAAATTAAGATTACATCAAATGTAATGGAATGTAGTGAAATACTTTATTTCTATTTTAACTTTAACGTAAATTAGCATTATTTAATTCCATCATATTCGAAAGAGGATATATACAATCATGGAGATAATGCAGCTGTGCTCATTGACAAAATTCCAACTGATGGAAGGAAGCCTTTGGAGATATACTTCTCTGGTTTTACAAACAAGCTACGTGACATTCATATGTTTATCATCGTGCCGAATACGAACAATAAGAGCTACACAGAAGTTAGTAAAAATTACTCTGGCAGAATAAAAGACATAAACATGAACAATGACAATATCACATTTCTATTACTAAATGTCACTTATATGGACAGTGGAAGTTACACAGTTTTCGAAGGTTCCTTGGAGAAAGGAAAACGAAGTATTCTTGTCACACGTATGTATTCTTTTCACATCACTTAATGTTGAGAAAATTAATTGATTTAATGCTCTTGTATGCACGTAAAATAGTATATATATATATATATATATATATATATATATATATATATATATATATATATATATATATATATACATATATATATGTATATATATATTACGGATCAAGAGATATTGGACTGGGCATGGGCGAGTTTTCATTGCGATAGATGTATTTGATTATTGATTGGAAGATGTTATAAACACGTGTGGTTTACCTTGCCTAGACATGTAAATAGTTCAAGTTTCAGTTTATTAGTCCCATGGTCTATCAATACATTTCAGATTGGAAACAGTGATATCCACAGAATATTTCATGATAAGCCGTTATAATAGTTTTGTCCTCTTTGAGCTAGCTGACAATTTAGTTAGTTCGTTTCTTATTTCTTAGTAGACCTAATGTTTTCTTTTTTTCGTCAACGATATTATTTTAACAAATAAAGTTTGTTCATTCACTTGATGTACTGGTCGGAGACATTTAGAATACGTTTGCCGGATGCAAATCCAATGTTTATTTTACATGCATAAGTTTTGATTTTTACGGTTCATCACGTCCCTCTTAATGGACCATACGGCGGTTCACTGGCGAGTAGCTGTTTGGAGTGCTCAATTCATGCTAAATATGACCCCAATTCACAATATGTTATCCGCCTAGCAGATGCTGCTATCCAGTTATAACTGTAATGAGAAGATACAGCAAGGTTACCTAACCAGCATGTGATGGTAGTACAGACAACTGAATTGAAACAGGTTAATAACCAAAAAAGATCCTACAACTGGTATGACAGGGTTCATGAAATCAAATGGCCCAGCTGATGCTGGTGTCCATCTACAACTGGGACGTCGTTATGCAGCGAATCTAACTACCCAACAGATACTGGATTCCATTTGCAGCCGAGTCTACCTAATACGTACATGGTACCTTCTCTACACATACTAATACCAGTTTACAGCTTTAAAAACGGGCCCCACCTATAAGTACTTAGCTCAAAACCGTAAACATTAATCGCATGGACGGATCTGAAACTTATAACGAGCTGATCTGATTCCGCGGTGTCTCCAACAGACCATATCGCCATTGCATCCTCTTAACACCTTAATAGTTTCATCACTTCTGCTAACAGAAACCTAAATTAAAGAAAATTTAATTTATTATCGATAAAAATGAAGACAGTAATATAAGTCGATAACATGAGATCAGATTTTTTATAAATACTAACATTATCTTTGGTTTTGTTTTCCTTTTTATAACTCCACTTTATTTCGTTCTTTCTCTAGATCGCATGTTAAATGGACAATTTTCTAAACCGATGATCCTGCCGTGTATGTGTATTAACACCAACACTTCTTCGATTAAAATTGGCAAGAGTCATGCTTTAGATTACGTGGATTATATAATCTATGATGTGGCACGTAAGAGCTGTATATATACCAATCATTCGCAACACTATAGGGATCGCATTGACAGCTGTGTTAAATTATACGACCTTTAATCTCATCTTAGAGGAACTAACATGGTCAGACAAGGGCGCCAATTTTGCCTGGGATGACCAGGAGTTACTTTTAGATGCATTATTTCTTGGCATTGCAGGTAAATACTTTTTAATAATTTAATCTTGCATACTCTACTTAAGAATTCTTACCCAATTTTAACTTTATTAGAACAATCTTGCTAAATAATAGTATTATCTAATAAAAATCATTTTGAAAATACTTGAATGTCTTTGTATACCTACACGGTTATATTAAGATCATAAATTGGCATGTTTATATAATTTTAAGATTATAAATCTCTACTAATGGTTTAATAAATTTAGCTTATTATAGCTTTCATGGCATAAAGGGGACATGGTTTAATCCTAATGGGACGTCAATCCATTGTAGATCAAACCTGTGTGATGATGGGACTCGTAGTGAGACATTAGCAATCCAACCACTGCATGAATATGAAGACACGTGATTATTAACAATTTCGTTCCTCAAACTCATAATCTAGCGGTTGTAAAACAACCGCTTGTATTCTTAAATAGACTCGAGCACAATAATTTATTTCCGACATATTTTGTTTGGCTTGATATTGTAATTATATTCTTTCTACAGATAACACCCAGAATAACCGTTTAGAATTTTGACATGCATATTATGCAAAATGTTGCCACTTGCTTATGTTAATCAGAAAGATTATTGATTTAGTCGCTTCTTTCGGTTTGAACTTTTGCCTATGTGCACAGAAACTTTGCTGTAAATCTGGACATGTGCGATAAATATATTTTCGGACTGCTGCAAATGGTCAAATACTCAGCACGTCTGGCAGAAATCGCCTCTATCGATTGCCAGAATTGGGAATGATTTAACATTAAATATTGCAAGTATTATTAAACTTACCTTAACTATAATATCAGTGATTATAATCTGTCTCTGTCTCTGTCTCTGTCTCTGTCTCTGTCTCTCTCTCTCTTGTTTTATCTGCAATGATGTGTGTATCTTTTTGTCTGCTCCATTAATTGTGTATGCCGGTCCAGAAGAACATGTTCGTGCAATTTAGACCCGTATCGATTGGGCTTACAAATAAATTTACTTATTGTTGTGAAATTATGACCCTTAATGAGTGGGTTTACATATACTTCGCAAGTTCTGGATGATTTATTGCACTTCTTGATTTTGTGTACCAAAGTTTTTGGTGCACACTAAATGCATTGTGGTGTAATTAAGTGCTTTGTAATCTTGGCTTACTCGACACATTTTGTGATGGAGTTATAACCCTTACTAGACTGAAAATGAATTATGTGTTTCCATCTAATCATTTCGGTACAACCGATGAAACGGTAGGTCTGCAATCAAGTAGTGAGTTTTTACCACCGCAAAAGGAATATATAGTGATCATCGTGTCCGTCAGTCCGATTTTCCTTGAGTCTCTCAACTGAGTAACTACTCCCGCAATATGTGATGAATTATCTTGAAACATAATGAATATAACGGTCATCATCTGACAACCATCAACTTTTCTCGTCAATTAATTATTAGATTTATTGTCTTATTTGTTGTTTTTGTTTAGCACTTTGTCCAATTGTGTTGATGAATTGCTATACAATTCGGTAAATGTTATCGTTTTAATATGGGAAAAGCAAATATCAAGGAACCATACTGCTCTCACGACTTTTGTTTATGTTAATGGTTTTTGTTCTGTGGTTTAATGGACACAATATTATTAAAGATGCTAGTCAATTGGTGTTCATAATGGATTTATAGGTCGCTTTTAAACTTAACACGTGTTATGGCCATCATAAACAGATGCTCCGGGTTTGAGGAAGCTTTTGACCATTTGTCTGGATGCAGTGAATGACAGACGTTTGTAAATTTAATTTTAGAATTGCAATTTTAATGATCACATACTACAAAACAACTATAACAATGGATCATTTAGCCTTCCATTCTAAAAGACAGATTGCAATAAAGGTCGTGTCACGTCATACATTATTGCTAATATAGTTCGATGGTACATGCAATAGTCTTTTAATGTTCACTAAAATTAATAAATGAGATAATTACAACACTTTGCTGCATCTAATACCGTAGTATTATATTTTTTTTTCTTCAAACGTAAACAACACATCAAGTCCGCTAGGTACATCTACCACTGTTTCCTCAAGCCATAAAGGTGAGCATGGTAAGAATTGATAGACAAAGATAAGTGAAGAAGCTAACTGCTTATTTTCATCCATGCATTTGAGATAAACAAAAAAGAAAAAAAAACGAAAGAAGGAACGAAAGAAAGAAGCAAAAAAATAAATAAAGAAAGAAACGTTTATGTTAGATTAACCATATAAGTATTGTCTTCATTTGTATTTTGAAACATAATAATGTACCTATAAATCGAATTATCTAATAATGTCATTATAGCTTGGATCCAGACTTTTTATCTTTGATATGTCCATATATAAATAAGTTTAGCTCTAAACCACCATCTGTAATTTTCTTATACTAGGAATAATTTGAATAATTTGTATGTATGTATATATGTATGTATACAGAGAGCGAGATAGATAAATATATAGATGTAAGTATTTTATAGGTAGGCATCTCAGCCAGTAGGTAGATATGTATATATTGTATATAACCATTTATATCTTTCGTCGATCTTAGGTATCATGTTTGTAATATCAGGACACATCCATTCCCTTGCAGAGAAGACATTATGGTCTTTGGTTCCTTCAGTAGTGGTTGTACTTGTGGCTGCTTTCCTGGCCATCGTGACTGTGAGGAAGCTTCGACGAAGAGAAGGTTCGGTATCTGACTCCATTGTGCTTGTACTCCCAATCGATTTTTAACGCGAATGATGTCAAATATATAAAACAAAATGCACAAAACGTATCAATTTCATTCATCAGTTTCTAATTTTATCTTGATTGAAGCCACAGGGTCCCAAACTCCGTCAAAGTATTAGAGATTCGAATCACTCGAGAGTTTCAATTGTCAAAAGATCACTATATTTGCAGACAGTCTATATTTTTCGAGCAACGGCTGTGGTATATTGTTCACCGTCTTTGATATCCTCAATAATTCTGTTAATGTTCGAAATACATCTGTTTGAACACGTGTATAGAAGTAAGTGTTCCTCCTTTGTTATTTGTTCCATTTTTTTATAAATATTAAACTAGACATTGCAAACGCAACAGTTTTATTTTTTTTAAACCCAGAATATGACAGTAAGCACTGTTAGTTTATTTACCACGAGCGCATCTATTTGGTTTGAAACGCCAATCATTTGAAAGAGTTAGGCAACAATCAGGTTATAAATGATAAATTGATTAATGAAATGACCAAGTTCTGTGCATTTTAATATCGTTGTTACTTTTCATTTATAAAATCGGTAGAGTGTTGAAACGAACGGTTGAAAAGTATCAAGTATTGGTTAGGGGTCCCATTCAAGTGCTTACTCTCTAAGAGGAAAGGAAGAAATAAATATTCAACTAAATTTCACTTGAAAAACAACAACATATCAAGTCCGCGACACACACATAACCTTGACTCATCAAGCCATCAAGGTGAAAATGGTAGACAAAGTTAAGCCAGGAACATAAATGATTATTTCCATCCATGCATTTGAGATAAATGAAGAAAAAAACGTTTATGTGAAATGTACCGTGGTAGCATTTTTTAATTTTTGTATTACCAACATAATAATGTACTTTCAAATCCAATATATATTTGTATTATCTTCAATGGATTTATATGACACAATATACCATGATATATTATTTTACCGTCTCCAGCATATATTTGACATTCACAATACAGCTTTACAATGGTGCAAGTCTTTTTTAGGTATGTGGACATAAATTGTATCTTCAAATCGAATACGCTCCAGCCCAGTTTATCCATGTTGTGGTATTCCACGTGTGCTGTGCTTGAACCTGTTAACTTCATTCTATACACGCAGCCGCTCTCAAATATCATAGATCATCACACAGTGTCTCACCAAGTGTGTGCTGATCACACTCAAATATACAAGTATAGCCACCCAACTGAAGTTAATCCTACCATCCAAGGAGTAAAAAGGTGCATTTCTGATTTGAAATCATGGATGAAATGTATCAAAATGCAAAAGAATGACAATAAAACTGAGGTCATTCTGATCACAACACAAAGACTTTCTCATTCACACCGTTTACCTCAAACAACAAATATAAACAACACAAACATTAAATTCATTCCGTCAGTACGAAATCTACGTGTTACTCTACATAATAATCTCACATTGCACCAACATGTCATGAACATATGTAAAGATGCATATCTTCAGCAGAGACTCATCAGTTCCATTCGCAAATATCTTTCAGATCATGCCGCTAAAACACGTGTGTGTTCATTAGCACTTTCAAGACGGGATTTTTGTAACTCATTTGTGTCTGGTTTGTCTCATAATATACTGGAGAAACCTCAAAAAGTTCGAAACACAGCTGCTCTGGTCATCTTTGTATCACGATCAGATCAAATCTCCCCGCTCCTATGGACCGTACACTGTCTATCCGTTCGATTCGTAATAAAACACACAATTTGTTATCTGTGCTACGTTTTACTGACATACTGCAGTCCAGCATACCTATGCGGCCTAATCCATGTGTATGCACCAGGAAGATACTTACGCTACTCTTGTGACAATTGTATACACTATGAAAACACAATCATAAAACAAGGTTCTTTTAGATACCAGGCCCCAGCAACACGGAATAAATTGCCCATTGAAATTGTATCATTGTAGATGTTGTAAAGCAGCTAGTTCTTCTAAAGATTAGGCGCTATACAAAGTTATTATTATTATTATTATTATTATTATTATTATTATTATTATTATTATTATTATTATTATTATCTTAAAAAAGTAAGAAAAAGAGTGAAAATAATATGGCATTGCCAATTAAATCCCAAATAATCGTAAATTAACGAATACATGTCCTAATACTTATTTTTTTTAAATTTACTTTAATTGAAATTCAAATTAAGTCCAGTGCTGAGTGTATTGGTTTGAAATAAATTCCGTCCCAAATGAACTCTTCGACACAACAACAATACTAATTGATTCTGCTAGATCTTAGATGAGGTATATATATATTAGTAATTCTCAACAGTATCAACTAATACTTCCATGGGCACTCGATTGCCTAACTTATCTCAAAATATTTGATGAATTGCCATGAAACATTGTAAATACATGTATTACGGCCACGACTTGACTATAAGCATAGCGACAAATTGACAAATCACGTTCTGCAGGTAATTTATTCTTATATTAAACTGCCTCTGCTTTTTTTGTTAGCAGTGTTTGAACATCGTCAGATCGTGTATTTCTATGTTTCCCTTAATCATGCACGTATGTCTATGCCATGTAGTTTTATTTACAAACAAATCTAACAAAGGGCAGTTCAATCTTTAATTCTAAGATAGTGTGATAACTGATGTGCCATGCTATAAATTATTGCTAGTATAGTTCGAGGATAAATGATAAAGACTTTTAATGTGCTCTGAAAATTAATAACTCAGAGAATTACAAAACAGTTCGATATTCCAATACAATCATATGAGCTGATATACCATTCGATTCATTTTTATTTATTTATTTTTGTTGTTTCTTTTTTTATATTAAAGACAACAACATATCAAGTCCGCGAGGTACATATATTACATATTCATCATGCCATACGGAACAAAATGGCAAGATGTGATAGACTCATAAAAATAAAGTAGCTTAATGATATTTTCCTACTATGCGTTTGTGATACATAAGAAATAAATTTTAAAAAATAAATGGTTAAATAAAAACATTTTATATCAAATATGCCCGTTGAGTATATTATATTATATCAAATGGCAGATTGTGTTTTCTATTATTTATAATGGAAATCAATGAATGTTTCAAACATTCAAACAGTACTCCCTTTATGTAATATCTGCCAATTTGTTTTGTGACAAGACTTTCTTTCTCCAATACATTCATGACTTGGATGTATTAATACGTTTAACTGCAACACTCAAAATAGTGCCTGGCAACATTTGTTCATATTAGTCATAATTTTAATTCCATTTAGTTATCTATCTTCCAATATATGTATATATCATATAACCAGTATGAGGTCGCCTTTAAGCAATTGCAGACGTTAATTACTTTGACAGGAATTCAATATGGCTTATGGTTTCTACAGTAGTAAATGTACTTGTGCTCGCTTGTCTGGCTATCATTGCCGTGTGGAAGCTTCGACATAGGAAATGTAGAATAAAATGCGGGTTACATCTCCAACTCAAGTCTTTCCGTCTTAAAATATAAATGAAAAATGAAAAAGACATTTTTCTAATTGATTTGTTATGGATTACTTATCACATACCTTTGACAGCATATATCAAAATGTCTTTCATCAGAAAACTACACGTGTGATATATCCACCGAATAATGTAATACATTGGAATCAACTTATAATTAATTCATTGAGTAGTGGATTGGTGCCAGAGGCATATTAAACAATCTCCAAGGGAATTAGAATAAATTCTCGTATCATTTCTTATAGGAAAAAGATTGTATCTGATCTTACTTTGATACCAGACAATATAGTACATCTGGAGTAATGGATTGGTGCTCAGAGGCGTATCAAATATATTTCTAGGACCCACCTATAAGTACATAGTTCAAAACCGTAAATGTTAGTTGCATGGACGAAACTGAAACTTATAACGAGTTGATCTAATTCGGCGGTGTCTCCAACAGATCATATCGCCTCTGTATCCTCTTAACACCTTAATGTGTTCATCAGTTCTGCTAACAAAAACCTAAATAAAAGAAAATTTAATTTATTATCGATAAAAATGAAGACAGTAATATGAGTCGATAATATGAGACCAGATTTTTGTTTTAAATACTAGCATGATCTTGGGTTCTTCTTTCCTTTTTATAACTCCACTTTATTTCGTTCTTTTTCTAGGTCGCATATTACATGGACAACTTTCTAAACCGATCACCCTTTCCGTTTATGTGTATTAACACCAACACTTCTTCAGTTAAAATTGGCAAGAGTCATGCTTTCGATTACGTGGATTATATAATCTATGATGTGGCACGTAAGAACTGTACATATACCAATCACTCGCAAGACTATAGGGATTGCATTGACAGCTGAGTGTTACATGATAAGACCTTTAATCGCATCTTAGAGGAACTAACATGGTCAGACAAGGGCGCCTATTTTGCCTGGGATGACCAGGAGTTACTTATAGATGCATTATTTCTTGGCATTCCAGGTAAATAGTTTTTAATAATTTAATATTACATAATCTACTTAAGAATTCCTACCCAATTTTAACTTTATTAAATCAATCTTGTGAATGAATAGTATTATTTAATAAAAATTATTTTGAAAATACTTGAATTTCTTTGTATACCTACACCATTATATTAAGATCATAAATTGACATGTTTATATAATTTTAAGATTAAAAATCTCTACTAATGGTTTAATAAATTTAACTTATTCTCGCATAAAGGGGACATGGTTTACTCCTAATGGGACGTCAATCCATTGACGAATCAAACCTGTGTGATGATGGAACTAGTAGGGAGACCGTAGTAATCCAACCACTGCATGAATATGAAGACACGTGGTCATTAACAACGTCGGGCCTCAAACTCATAATCTACGTACTGTTACACAACCACTTGTATTCTTAAAAAGTCTCGAGCACAATAATTTATTTCCGACAAAATTTGTTTGGCGTGATTTCGTGATTTCGTGATTATATGCTTTCTAAAGATAATACCAAGAATTAACGTTTAGAATTTTGACATGTATATTATGTATATTATGCAAGTGTTGCCACTTGTGAAAGTTCATCAGCAAGATTATTGATTTAGACGTCTTTTTCGGTTTGAACGTTTTGCCTTTTATGCTCAGAAACTTTGTTATAAATGAGGACATAAGGCCCAATTAAAAAATATTCAGTCATATATTGTTATCATGTCTGCAGTGTGGCAGTTTATAGTGATGTCTAGCACTGGGGTATCCTACCGCAGTCATGTGGCATCTTGTACCACCCACTCACGTTATCAGTCCAAATACTAATCTCTTAATACTGATTACCTAGCAGACGCTCTATAGAGATTGAAGCAGTTATTCCTGTTGAAATAAAAACATTGCTACAAGTAAATCATTTTGAATATATAAAAAAACAGTGACCAAGGAAAAAATAATTTTGTTAAATTTTCAACCAAAATAAAAGCAATTAAAACGTTTTATGCAAGGACAGTTGGCCAATCAGTCCTGGTTAGAATGTTGTATTCAGACATTTAAAGAGGTTTATATTTTTAAGTAATGGAAGCCATACTTGAAGGTAAATTGGCATAATTTGTCCAAAACTTGTCACATCTTCATGATTTTTTTTTCTCTATTTTTAGCAATGGGGATCATATGCAATAGTCCATCATCATCAGTGCAAAAATGAATGGACTTGATGACAAAGGGGTACATACTGTAAGGCTTAATCCTGGTCCAAAAATTTACAAATAAAAAAAAAATGAGTGGATGATATGATGCATTGGCAAATGATTAACATTTCAATAATTAAAATCCCCAATATGTTTGATGATCACAGTTGTTACATTATGTATGACTGATATTTCCGATTTCTTTAAAACTGAATGTTTGAAAGGGAAACAACACTTCTGTCAACAGTTATAAACCAGTTCTCTCTCTCTCTCTCTCTCTCTCTCTCTCTCTCTCTCACTCTCTCTCTCTCTCTCTCTCTCTCTCTCTCTCTCTCACTCTCTCTCTCTCTCTCTCTCTCTCTCTCAGGAATGGCAGGAATGTGTCTAATCCAAGTTCCTCTAACCCTTCCCACCCCATTTTTGATATTTAGATTATTTACATTGGCAACTAAATGCATTCACTTACCAGCTGGCATAGTAACTCAAACCATGTTACATTAAGTTACACCAGCACAGTGCTAGTCACATGACTAAACAGCTCCTGCAACCTACATAAGAGGTCTAATAGTCATGTCTTGTCAACCATAAACCCCTCACCAATGTAATTATAAGAATTCAGAAATATGAAATGAAAGCCATGAACTGTTTGTGAAAGCTGAAAGGGCACATAATTCCCAACTACCAGAAACATGTACCTGTAACCTGGATATAACCAGATTGATCAAGCAGAGGGTGCTAGTCCGCTTGGTAGTCATGTGATACATCAAAACTACAATTGCCATGTGTTCTATTCTTGTTGAATCTTGATTTTCTCCAAGTTGCTAAGGCAGTGACAAGTTTCTGGTCATTTATTCTCAGAATAAATGTGCTGGTAACAGTGTCCATTTGTTCTTTTACAAACAGTATGATGCTTTCATTTATTTATTCTTTTCAAATTCTTGTACAACAAAAATAAGGAATTTGTTTCTTGATGTTTCATGGCTATTGGACCTCTGTTCATGTGGACATGTAGGTTGCAATATTTGTGTAATCAAATGACTAGCAATACAAATGGCATGCACCAGGTCAAATCGTATCAGTGTGGTAGTTTTTTTTCATGTCTGACAGCAGATTAAAGATATGATGTTTATCATACTTACAATTTCTCAGATAATTAATCATTTTTCTTTTGACTGCATGCAGATGTAATTCAATGTAAGTTGCTCAAGTTCAAGCTGGCAAGCAACATTCCTGCCATCAGATAGTTTCAGCTAATTCCAACTTTTCTGCATGCAATTGACACTGATCTCACGCCAAACACCAATGTGATATTTTAAATATCATGAGGGCAGAAAGGGTTACCTTAAATTTGAATTACTCATCTTTCAATGTTACAACAAGACTTGGCCATGTTTGCACTAAGGTAACACCACTCTAAACAAATGAGTGTTTGGATTAATTATACCAACAAGTTTACAGCATGCACTGAAATGATTTATACTGCAATTACTAAATATTTTGGTTAGATCTCATTAAATGTAACCCTCATTTAGTTCAATAAGGCAGAAAAAAATAAATTGATTCTGCAAACTTTATCCTGATTTCCCAGTAGCATGTGAACCCTGAACAACAAGCAACTGATGATATTATTTTACTACAGTCGAACCTGTCTTGAAAGACCACCTCTTTTGCCCCAAAAATAGAATCTCTCAAGACAGGTGGTCTCTCATAAGACGTCACAATCCTGCATAATCTATGAATTTGTGAATTGAGAAGGTGGTCTCTCAAAACAGGTGATCTCTCATAGCAGTGGTCTTTCAAGACAGGTTTTACTGTAATGGGGTCTGAAAGATACAGAATGATCTCAGAAATAATGATTATTATGCATCTTTTACATACCTTGATCATTTTACATATCATTGTTTTAAATTTGTAGAATATATTTTGCTCGTGTATGAATTCGCAGCAGCAAACTCCAGCAAACATCATGAGAATAGTAAATAATAATGTGAATCATACATTTATCAATATACTGAAATTAGCATTGAATAAATTAAACATGTAACATTATTCATTTCTTTCTCATTTGCTGAATTTCTTCAGTAGACTACTCTGTGCTAAGCCAACTGCAACAATAAAAATGATGCAAGCAAAATTGACAGCAGTAATTTGAAATGAAGCATGTCTTGAAGAAAAATATTATATTGTTCAGTTACTATCTTTACTCTATTTGTACTGCAAAGACATATAAAAGAAAAATTCATAAAATTGAGATGGCAGTGATCTGTTCATACAATGGAGAAAATACATTTTTTGGGACACAACTAGCCAAAGATGTGGAGCATTCTCAACATTATAAATTGTCTTTGGTCATATATTTGATACACATCCATTAACACAGCATCTTTGAAAAATAGGACTGTTATGTGCCTGACCATAGGAGGTGCATAAATGGACAATGTCTTGTTAACAATTCTCCACTCTGTAGGAGAATGTATTCACATCAAACAAAGCTTTTTTTATTAGCCAAACAAAAACCTCAGGAACTTATTGCTGCTAACGAAACTTTATAGCAATTGTTGTCACGTTTGAATATCCCACATCAGATTCATATTCAAAAACTTTATTTTTCAACCAATATTCAATATGCTTCATATCCCTTCAAAACTAAAAAATATAAAATATTCAATGAATTTAATATAATTGTATTCACTTCAGGAAATCTGCTTGTAACTTTTTCATTGGCTAATTTAATTTTTTTTAATCATGCAACTGCTAAAATGGTCCTATAGAGATGATCTGACCCACTTGCATCATTGAACCAGGTATCCCATTATCATAACTTATTCCTGCTATTCTGTATATTTTCGTAAACTGCGAGAAAAAGTGTTCCTTATACTCAAGAGTACAAACATACAAACCTAAAATTTCCATTGCTATATGTACTGGGTTTATTTTCAGAAAATTTCAATCATGCATTTGCATTTGTTACAAAGAAATTAATAAAAAGACCAATTGATCCCCCCCCCCACTCAGTCTTGAACAGAGCAATTCATTTTCTCATACCTGCCACAACATAATGTGACCTGCAATTTTTTTAGTCCCATTCAGCCTCTGATATAGTCATGTTTCAAAAAACAATATTTTTGGTAGTCAGTGAATAAACCCATCACTTCAATATATGTCTGTAACACATAGCTTAATTGGAATTGAAGTAAAATTGTATTTAGGCAAACAAGGCTATTTGGCATATTACCTAATTGGCTGACAATAGCTAAAGTGGTGTTTTAAGTACTTTGAAGACTGTTTTGGGTGAGCCCATTGTGCTAATTTGCATAGGTAATTTTCATCAAGTGGAAGTGCCCAATTTGTCTTATGTTATAAGTAAATCAAAGAAATGCAAATTAATGAAAGTTATTACACATCATAATGCCTTGAATGAAAACTCATTAATTAATAATTTCATTATTAAAACTTATTATCAAATTTGTTGACAGCAGCAACATTTCTTTGAAATCAGACTTTATTCCATATATAAAATGCAAAACATGATTATTTCAGCTGTTAGAATAGTATTCAAGAGTAATTCAATTTTTTAAGGTGATTCAGGAAGCAACAAACTATTAGTAAAGCTAGCAATGCCCGGAAAAATACATTTTAGAACTCCAACTTGACAGTTTTACTTTTTGAAACACAGCATCGGACTGTTGCAAATAGTTAGATACTCATCAAGTCTGGAAGATGCCTCTATCGATTGCCAAAACTGATTTAGCAACATGTTCCATTGTTTCTGATGAATTATTATATAATTCGGTAAATGTTACGGTTTTAATATGACAAAGCGAATATTACAAAAAAAATCCTGCTCTCTTATTTAGAATTTTAATGTTAAAGATCACCATATAGCCATTATTCTGCACAGCTGATGCTAAGTTAGTTAATCACTGTGAAACTTGGCACATGTTAAAGCCATCAGTAGACGATATGAATGTTGACAAAACACTATAATCTAACTTTTTTTCAGAAAGCTAATGTCATTCTTTACCATAGACTCAGCTCCATTATGGAGTTGGTCGGGTATATTTATTTGAGCACCATAACTCTAATATCAAGAATTATGTTCTTCTTTTGATAATGCAGATAGACACTATGAAGGTGTTACCCACATTTCCTTTACTACAAAAAAATATAACAAAGGATCATTTAGCCTTAATTTCTAAAAGACGGAATGCAATAAAGGGCGTGCCATGCCATGCATTATTGCTAATATAGTTCGTTGGTACATAAAATACACCTTTTAATGTTCACTGAAAATAAATAACTGAGATAATTACAACAATTTCCTGTACCCAATGCCGTATTGTTCATTTTTGTTTTCGTTTCATTTCTGATAGCCAACATCATATCAAGTCCGCGAGGTACACATAGCCCTGACTCTTCAAGCCATAAAGTTGAAAATGGTAAGAACTGATAGACAAAAATAAGTGATAAAGCTATATGATTATTTCCATATATGCATTTGAGATAAATGAAGAAAGAAAGAAAGAAACGCTTATGTTAAGTGTACCGTATTTGTATTTTTTTTAATTTTTTTGATTTGCCAACAAGCTAATGTACCTTCAAATCCAATATATATTTGTATTATTTTCAATGGAATTAAATGAAACAATATAGCATGATATATTACTTTACCGTCTCCAGCATGTATTTGGCATTCACAATACAGATTTACAATGGTTCAAGTCTTACTTAGCCAACTGGACACAAATTGTATCTGCAAATCGAATACACTCCAGCCCAGTTTATCTAGGTTGTGGTATTCCACAGGTGATGCTTGTGGACCTGTCCTCTTAATTCTATACACGCAACCGCTCTTAGATGTCATAGATCGTCACCCACTGTCTCAACAATTGTGTCCTGATGACACCCACATATACAAGTCTAGCCACACAACTGAAGTTTATGCTACCATCCATGGAGTATAGATGTGCATTTCTGGTTTATAGTCATGGATGGCATGTAACAAGATGCAGAAGAATGATGATAAAACTAAGACCATTCTGATCAGAAGACAAAGACTTTCTCATTCACATCCCATACCTCAAACAATAACTATAAACACCACTAACATTAAATTCAAGCCGTTAGTACAAAATCTCAGTGTTACTCTGGACAGTACTTTCACATTACACCAAAATATCATGAACATATGTAAAGTTGAATATATTGAGCTGAGTACAGTAAAGTGAAGTCCAACACAGTGTTACATAACAAAAGCATATGATGAGATTTAAAACATTTCAAAACAAAATAAGTCATCAACATTGCAAAGTCGTCACATAACAGTATTATGATTTATTAAGACTGAAGTTAAAATAAAGATGCAGTGATTTAAGTAATTAATTATTTCATGCTTTTATGTTAATGCACAGAAAGGAAATAAATAATAATAATAATGTTAGAAATTGCCGAATTACACGTTGTTTTGTGTTAATGTTTCCTTCGTATCTGAGGCTTTTTGGTTTAACACTACGGAATTAATCCAGATCTTATTATGATAAGTGGGTAGGAGATGGAATAGTAGTTATTCAACTATCCATATAACAAGGTAATAACTAGACACATAGCTTTATCACAAATTCACTCTCGATTCAGATATAACACGTTTACCAGAACAACTGCCAGAAAAATACGATTTTTTTTATTACCATATATTATTAATTACAAAACATTTTTGTACATTTCAACGGAATCTTGTAACCTATAGTAAATCGGCGATTCCGTTAATTTACTAAATATTTAACAAATTCCTCAAACCATGGTTTCACACATTTACTATAACATTTGTATGAAGTGAAATGTATATGTTGGTGATTTGTATAAAGGGTCATAATTGCTAGCATGTCAGAACGTCATCCAACTAGAAGCTTGAAAGAATTAAAATCATTTAATTTAAAAGATGTTTTAGATTTAAGTCAGGAACATGTGCAGATAATAAAAAGCATTCTTTATTTTACAAAACTATAAAAGTTAGTGTCTTCGCATCGATACTAATTCTAATATACATGAATCGATGAAAAGGTGAATGAATGGATGAATGAAGGAAGGAATGGATTTATTTTTTTAATATATATTAATCGATGCAACTGAGCGATTACATTTGTGCTTACATACAGCATTACTTCAAATTTAAATCAATTAAGTGCAATACAAATTTTACATTTTAACTTTATTTTAAATTAGCATTATTTATTCCAGCACATTTGATACCGGAGATATACAATCATGGAGATAATGCAACTGTGCTCTTTGAAAAACTTCAAACTGAGGGAATCAATAGTTTGGAAATAGTCTTCTCTGGTATTACAAAAAGACTACATGTGGTTCATGTGATCATCCTTGGACCAAATTTGAACAATGAGGATTACATACAATTTAATAGACATTACATTGGCAGAATAAAAACCATAAACATAAACAATGGCAGTCTCTCATTTCTCTTACTAAATGTTAATTTTATGGACAGTGGAAATTACAGAGTTTTCGAAGGTTCCATGATGACAGGAAAACGAAGTATTCTTGTCACACGTATGTATTCTCTTTAACATCCCTTAATGTTTAGAAAATATATTGACTTAATGCTCTTGTATACAGGTAAAACAAGTGCATATAAGTTTTGTCGTGTTTTGTTATTGGACGACGTTCGGATAAAAAACAATTCAATCTCAATCAATGTTCAGTCCGAAAATGACAACTCGTTCATAACAATTCATTCATAACAACTCATTAAATAATCACAATGGCTTCCTAATCGTCTATGAGTTGTGTATTAAAGATTTTTGTGTTACGACTATTCATGCTTCTTTCATCGAGATATACTTAATATCGAAATACTTTAGGAGAGTAACAAAATAATTTTTACCGCTACGGTAAGATCATCGTCTTCATCAAATGTTACATTTTGATCAATGTTGTTTTCAAACGTATATATATTAGTCTCATTGTGTTTCAATACATGTCAGATTGTAAACTATGATATCCATAGAATATTTTAGGATAAGCCGTAATAAGATTGTTGCATTCTTAAGCTATGTGACAATTCAGTGTGCTAGTTTCGTAGTAGATCTAATGTTTTCTTTCTGAAAGGGGTTGCCAACGATATTTTACATTAACTTATATATTTGTTCATACTCCCGGTGTACGGTATCGGAAACGTTTAGAATAGGTTTGCTGTCAGCAAACTCAGTATATATTTTACCCACACGGTTCTTCAAGTCCAGCTTAACAGCCCATATGCACGAACTTATCGCAGGTTTCTTGGACAGTATCGGGTTATAGTGCTCAATTCACGCTAAATACACAATATGTTATCTGCCTACAAGATGTTGCTGTCCAGTCATGTTGTTGTAGTTTACTAGAACTTTCAGGATTTAACGCCATTTTAGCACAAGATAGGATATACCTGACGGCTAGTATTAAATATTAAGGAAAAACCCGGAAAACCACCGAGAAAACACCGATTCATCAGAAACTACTGGCAAGCTTTCTCACATACCCACATTGGGCGAATCCGAGACTCGAACCCACGTAGACAGAGGTGAGATGGAAGTGATGCGTAACGGAGAGCACTTTAGACTATTCGGCCTCTCGGGGCCCCTTGTCCAGTTATAACTGTAACGTGAAGTTACCTAGCCAGCATATAATGGTATCCATTTGAAGCTGAAACAACTGAATAGAGCATGTTAAAATGCAAAATATATCAGTTTACAGTTGCGCCAACTTAATCGAGACAGGTTAATAACCAAAAGGATACTGGTGCATGTCTTCAGCTGGGAGTATTCGGTACAGAACAGAAAACTTTAGAGCGAATTACAACTGGTATGACCGGATACAGCAAAGCAAATTGCCAAGCTGATGATGGTGTCCTTCAACAATGGGAACGATTTTAAATAGCAAATCTAACTACCCAACAGATTCTGGAAAGCTAATACCAATATACAGCTTAGAAAACGGGACACACCTGGAAGTACGCAGCTCAAAAAGTAAACAATACTCTCTTCGGAACTGAATCTTATAAAGAGTTTGTCTGATTCTGCAGTGCTTTCAACACTCCATATACCTTTGCATCCGTTGAAAATCTTAATGGTTTCATCAGTTTTGCTATACAAAAAACGAAATTAAAGAAACATTAATTATTTTTGTTTTATATTAATACTAGCACTGATCTTCTGTTTGGTTTTCCCTTTTATAACTCTACTTCATTTTATTCTTTTTCTAGGTACCATATTAATTGGACATGGTTCTAAGCCTATGATCCTGACGTTCGTATGTAATATCACGAATACATCTTCAATTAAAATTGGCCACAGTTATGTTTTCGATTACTTGATATCCTATGATGAAGCACATAACAACTGTACATATACCAATGTTTCGCAAAACTATATGGATCGCATTCACAGCTGTGTATTAAATGATACGAATTTTAATTTCATCATAAGGGAATTAACATGGCGAGACAAGGGCACCTATACTGCATGGGATGACCAGGGATTACTTTTAGATTCCATATTTGTTGGCATTACAGGTGAATATTTCTTACTCATTCATTAAATCACGGACAATGGAACTAAATATTTTAAGCCGTGACTGACTTTACATAACTCATTTTTTAAACGACTATTATTCTTTAAAACAATGTCATTTCAACATAGTTCAATTTATTTGCATGTCTACATGGTTATATTACGAATCTAGAATTGGCATGGTTACTAAATATTAAGTTTGTGAATCTCTCAGCCTAAGAATGCTTTACTAGATTAAGCTAGTTCTTGCTTTTATTGCACACGGTTTCCTTATAAACGGACGTCAGTCAATTATAGATCCACCCTGTATGACGATGGTACTCAATTAAACATGTTACGACGTTATATATTTTCATAAACCGCATTGCATTAGTAACTCTTTATTAACAAACTGATATCGTTCTGAACAAGTTAAAAGCATATGGATGAGTTTTCGAGCTGTATTTAATTTCAATTATTCAATGGTCGATTCAAATGAAATTAGTAGATCGGGGAAAGTAAAGTCTGTTTTCTTCAAGTGGATAATTGGATACCGTTTTTACTTCACCGTTTATTTTATATGCCCGTCTAGAAATATTCTCACCGGCTGAAATAAATATAAATTCTTAAATCTCAAAGGAAAGGAACCTTTACAAACAACTTGACACATTTTGGAGGAATGAAGACCCGTGCCGATTGCAAAAAATTGTATTCATTGAAGTGTAATTATGACCTTGACTGATTGGGTTTACACATATTTGCCATTTTTAGTTCAATTATGACGCTTGTAGATTGGGTTTCCAAATGCACAATGGCACTTCCTTCACTGAAATAGAATCAAGACCCTTACCAACTGAATATGCAAGTAACTTGGCGTATGTTTGTGGCGTTATTACCCTAACTGAAAATGAATTACGTGTTTCTATCCTGACCACTTCCGTTCAACCTGATAAATAATGTGGATTCAAAAACACGTTTTATGTATATTGATTATTTTCATGTACGACAGTCAACGGTTCCATGGACACTCGATTGTGTAACTAATCTCACAATATTTGATGAATTGCCATGAAACATGGTAAGTATTAGGGCCAAAACTTGAATGTGTGCAAAACGATCAGTCACGTTCCTCCGGTTATATATTCTTATACTAAATTGCCTCTGTTTTATTTTTAGCAGTGTTTGAACTACTCAGATCGTGTAGTATTCGGTCTCTCCACTAATCAAAATGGTATGCTCTATGTCGATGTTTATGTAGTTTTCATTTTAAAAAAATCTAACAAAGGGTCATTAAACCTTTAATAAAAGGATATTACGAAAACGGACAGGCCATGCTATTCAATTCATATTTGTTTTGGATTCTTGTCTCTTTAAAAGATGACAACATATCAACTCCTCGAGGTATATTTAGCACATATTCATCTTGCCATAGGGAACACAGTGGTAAGAAGTGATAGACTCATATAAATAAAGTAGCTAAATTATTCTTTGCTAATATGCAATTAAGATAAATACAGAATAAAATACAAAGATAAATAAGTACGTACAAAAAAAGAGAGTTTAAGATAACTATACAGATTAGAGAGAAATATCTTTTTTTTTACAAAAATAATATTTATAGCCACTTCCAATGTTAAAATATGTTTCTATTATATATAATGGAATTCAATAAAAGTTTCATACATTAAGACAGTACATTCTTTATGTTTACACTGCCAATTTTATTTTTGAAAAGATTTCCATTCTCCGATACATTCATGACTTTGATGAATTAATACGTTTAGCTGCACCATTCAAAACTGTGTCTCTCGATATTTGTTTATATTAGTAATAATTGTAACTATATCGTTATATATATATATATATATATATATATATATATATATATATATATATACAGATATATATATATATATATATATATATATATATATATATATATATATATATTTATATATATATATATATAAACTTATATATATATATATATATATATATATATATATATATATATATATATATATATATATAACCATTCTGGGGTCGCCTTTTTGCAATTGCAGAATGCGAATACGTTTATTACTTTGAAGGGAAGTTAATATGGCTTCTGGTTTCTGCAGTAGTAAACGTACTTTTGCTCACTTGTCTGGCTATCAGTGCCGTGCGGAAGCTTCGACATACGAAAGGTAGTATGAAATGTTTACTACTTTTGCAAGTCAAGTTTTTGCTTCTTAAGTGATAAATGAAAAAGACATTGTTCTAATTTATTTTTTCTTGATAACTTATCACATACCTTTGGCAACATACCAACATTCTTTGATCCGAAACCTACACGTGTGATACTTCTAGCAGACAGTATAGTGAATCTAAAACCAAATAATAATTAATTCATTGACTAATGGATTTGTCAAGGACTTATCAAATATATCTTTGAGGAAATTAGAATAACTTATCGTATCATTTTTTTATAAATCATTTTCTCTGATCTTACATTGATGTAGCACTTCCTTAAAAAAGAAAAGCTCACTCATATATGACTACCTTCACACGTATCAATATATTCCAGGAAAAAAGACAAAAGAAGAGGCAATCAATTGGTAAGATTAATTGAAAAATATATCGGAATATATCACAACACTTGTTTGTCCATGTACCAAATTTCCTCATTATCAAATGTTAAGACCGAAATTAAATCAATCCTTTCTAGGTTATAAACATTTTGATGGCAACAAGAACAAGTTTCAAAAATCCGCACAAAACATACATGACCGTCTTATTTATCATTCATATCGCCGAAACAAGACTACAATTATCTTAAGGAGGCATAATGAATACAAGTGTAACGAATAGAAACGCTAAAAAGAATAAAACAAGTCAAAGTTAAAAAGCATTACGCAGTCGAATTTTGATGCATGTGCAAAGGAGTATAAGGCTTAAATAACCTCTATAACGACAAAAACAAGAATTAACTCAAAAGGCAAACTTCAAAGTTCAAGGTCTGAAACAAAACAAATGCCATGAAAGAGATGTACAGAAATCAAATAAAAGAAAGAAAATTGTTTAATGCAAAATGGAAATTAGTGTTACTCGGTGGATACTGAATCAACTATACATTGCCCATCTAGTCGTTTCTGGAATGGATGTACAGCATGGGATACTACCAGGCAAGATGTCTTATACAATATGAATTGGTCGTTTTCCTGATGTATAACTTTAGTGGTGATGTTTAGTCAAACGCATCAATTGAAAATGACGTATAAAACGTGTTATTTGTTATGACATGAGAACAAATAAACTGAGACAAATAATATCCCAGAAAGCAATAGACATGTTATGTTCCTGTTAGTTTGCGTAAGTACATTCATACTTAGGATCATCAACACAATCAATGCATAAATAGCACTTATGTAGATACTTCTTCAATAACTCCATTACAATATTAACAACAGGAGACAGATCGTTCACTGTATTACATTTTTCAGGCGGAGACGGATATAGAATGTACATATGTTGATATTATGACGATTATTTTAGATATAAGAATTAATTAATAAATAGCCAATAGACAAGACTCAGTCATTCAATTTAAGATCAGCATCAACCCTAGAAAAAATCCTCCAATTAAAGGACAATTTTGCTGTCTTGAAGAATTTTGTACTAACACGGGATCAAAAGTCAAAACCAAAATGAAGAGATATAGACATGGAATTCATACAGTTGCAATATATCGTTTTGTATGGTCTAAACAAAGCAAATGAAGACACATCGAAATAAACTAATAACAATATACACATGTATATTAATGTTAAAAATAACAAACATTGGAATTGAAAGTATCCGAATTAGGTTACATTCCAAACCCTCGCCACGGCCTTCAACTGTGCAATTTACGCGTTATTAGGAACAACAATGGTTCTCTTCAAAGGTATATACAAAGTAGAATAAAAAGATGATACACCGAAGCAACTGAGAATAGGGAACTTGCCAGTCTCCACCCAATGGGCATGTCTTAAGACTTTCCTAGACATATTAAAGAACAATAAACATTGACCGCACTTTAAGAAAGAACAAGATGGCATATTTTCGATTGAACGTTTTGTTGTACATGATCCTGTGTATGGTATGTTAATGATAACACAAATTGGGTGAAGCTACAGGAGGTAGTTTTGCCTATCCTAGGTAATTTTATATAACGAGTATGGCATCTGTGTATCCCTGGCACTTGAAAGTGTCCCCTTGTTGAGCTCCATGTTGGGCGGGGAGCATGGGTGCTGAAACTTTAAAACAAAATCATGGAAAATTAAAAAAAAATCAAAACAAACGAACGAAACCACTATCCGACTCTGATGAAGAACCATGTGGTGTGGAGACATTCCCACGCTTCATGGTCATACAATCAACAGATACTAAAAAACCAATTACAGCACTATCTCCTTTTGTAATTGAGAAAACTTTGATGAGGTTAATCGGCACACCAAAATGTGTCAAGAAATTGAAATCGGGCTGTCTTCTCGTTGAATGTGAGCGAACGGGTCAATCAGAAAATCTCAAAAAGATGAAAACATTCTTTGACATTCCAGTGACCTCATTCGCTCACACTTCCTTAAATACGTTTAAAGGCGTGATGCGGTGTCGTGACTTGACTGGAGTCAACGACGCAGATATCATCGAAGGGATGAAACATGAAGGTGTCACTGCACTGCAGTGCGTAGAATACGTATTAAACGTAATAACAACCTGCAGGACACCAGCACATTTGTACTAACCTTTAATAAACCAATTGTGCCCAAAGTGGTCAAGGTTGGGTTTTTGCAAGTAAAGATTGAGATCTATATTCCAAACCCCTTCGATGCTATAAGTGTCAAAATTACGGCCATCACGAGCTCCAGAGTCAAGGTCTGTGGCCGATGCGGAGACCACTCTCATAAGGAAGCTGATTGAAGGGCAACTCCGCATTGTGTCAACTGTGGCAAAGAACATCACGCCAATTCTAAGGATTGTGATACTTGGAAACTGGAGAAGGAAATTCAGAGGGTAACGTTTACCTCCAACATACCCTACCCAGAGGCCATAAAACTTGTCCAGGCAAAAACATCCCTTCCTGGCCCATCCTTCTCCACAGTTGTGAAACACAACCCAAAAATCACGAAGGACGCTCAAACACAGACAGATCAGCCCGATTCAAGAACAAGTGCCAACATCCCTCATTACCAACCACAGCAAAGCACAGCATCAACTCAGACGACATTTAATACCAACCCACCACCAAAAGCTCCAAGAAATCAAAAACCACAAACAAATAAGCAGCAAAAGGGGTCAGATGACCCTATTAAACTTTACAATATGTTTGGAGAACTTGAGAGCATGGATGGAGAAGAAACTGCTCCATGTACTCAATGTTCCTCCAAACCTAGTAAACAACAACACATTTTTGCCGAGAATAGTCTTACCTAGATCCAGAATCTCCAGCTTAATTTTATAATGAAGAACAAAATCATACAATGGAACTGTCGAGGACTTAAAAGCAAACTACAATGGTATTCTTCTGCTTTTAAATGAACATGATCCTGCTGTACTATGTTTACAGGAAACATTCCTAAAAGACACAGGTAAAATTACATTTAAAAACTTTTCCCTATTCAACAAGTACTTTCAAAACGTTGACAGGGCCTCAGGAGGAGTCTCTGTTGTTGTGAACAATAGAGCCCATCACAGAGTCATTCCATTAAATACAAATTTACAAGCTATTGCTGTAAGCGTCACTTTACATCTAGTGATTACTTTTTGTTCCATTTACTTACCACCAAACACCAAACTAGTACCAAATGATTTAGAAAATAGTGTTCAACAACTTCCCACACCCATCGTTTTACTCGGGGATTTTAATGCCCATAACATTCTATGGGGATCGAATCACATAAACGACAGAGGCCAAAAAAAAGAAGATTTCATTTCTAGACACGATCTGTGTCTATATAATACCAACTCACCGACATATTTACACCCAGGAACGGGTACGTACACGTCCATTGATTTGACAATTTGCTCTCCTTCATTATTTTTGGACTCTGAATGGAAGGTCGCTGATGACCTTCACAGCAGTAATTATTTTCCAATCACTCTTGAAAATAACTCTAAAATTGATGACCCAATTCCACAATGGAATGTAAAGAAAGCCGACTGGGCTTCCATTGAAACACTATGTCAAACTAGACTAAATAATGATACAATATTCAACGCAGTTAATCCTACACAGCATTTTACTTCAATTCTAATTTCAATTGCAGATGAATCTATTCCTAAGTCCTCACCGAACAGTAAAAAACCGCAAAAACTTGGGTAACCAAGGAATGCAAAGAAGCTATTAGACAACGCCGAGAAGCATTAAAACAATTCAACACTCGTCCTACGCCAAACAAATATCGAATTGCGCGGGCTAAAACACGACGCACAATCAAAGAATGTAAACGTACATCCTGGAAGAAATATGTTTCTACTATAAACTCTCGTACCTCAATGAAACAAGTTTGGGATACTATTCGCAAAAAAAATGGAAAGAGGAAACACAATTCTATTTGACAACTGAAAACAAACAATAATAATTTTAGTTCGAAACGTGACATAGCAAATATTCTTGCCGACAGTTTCTCAAAAAACTCATCATCATCTAATTATTCAGAAACCTTTCGAAGATTAAAATATCAAAAAGAAAAGTCACGTTTAAAGTTCACATCTAACAACTCTGAAAGCTATAACCAGCTGTTTTCTTTATTGGAACTTAGGGAGGCTTTAGACAAGGCCCATGATACATCAGCTGGGCCTGACCAAGTCCATTACCAGTTTTTGAAACACCTCCCAGAATCTTCTCTGACATTACTTCTGAAAATCTTCAGTGATTTATGGATTGCAGGTAATGTACCTAAGAGCTGGAAAGAAGCAATAGTAATACCGATTCCCAAACTAGGCAAAGACATCGAAGATCCTAACAACTATCGGCCTATTGCACTGACAAGCTGCGTGTGCAAAACAATGGAACGAATGAATAATTCTCGGCTTGTATGGTACTTGGAAAGTAACAATTTAATATCTCCTTTCCAAAGTGGCTTCCGTTCTGGTCGTAGTACAAACGATCATCTGGTTAGACTGGAAACATTTATTCGCGATGCATTTATCAAGAAAGAACATTTAGTAGCAGTCTTCTTTGATTTAGAAAAGGCTTATGACACAACATGGAAGTACGAGATACTAAATGACCTGCACGATCTAGGTCTAAAACGCCGTCTGTCTTCTTTCATTTGGAGTTTTCTCTCCGACAGAGAATTCAAAGCTCTACCCTCTCCGATATGCAGCAGCAAGAGATGGATGTGCCCCAGGGCAGTATTTTATATGTGACGCTATTTAATATCAAAATCAATAGCATCACCAAGTGCTTAGCTCCCGGTGATGATTGCTCTTTATATGTAGATGATTTGTTATCGATCAAAGCACATGCATACAATTGAAAAGGCAACTCCAGCAAAATATCAGTAAGATCCAAAGTTGGGCCAGTAATAACGGTTTCAAATGTTCTAAATCGAAAACAGTATGCATGCATTTCTGTCAATTGCGAAGACATCATGATGACCCTAAACTCACTCTGGATGGAACAATTATTCCAGTTGTTGAGGAAACAAACTTTTTGGGTATTATCTTCGACAGAAAGCTGACTTTTATACCACACATAAAGAATTTAAAAGCTATAATGCTTAAAAGCTTTAAATTTACTTAAAGTAATTGCGCACACTGACTGGGGTGCTGATAAAAAAGTCCTCCTTAATTTGTATAGAACATTTATCCGCTCCATACTAGACTATGGATGCATTGTTTATGGTTCAGCTAGGAAGTCCTATTTGAAAATGCTTGATCCAATTCATCATCAAGGAATAAGACTCGCTCTAGGAGCATTTAAGACATCTCCATGTGAAAGCCTTCTCGCGGAAGCAAATGAACCACCTTTATCGCATCGCAGAGAAATGCTTTCTGCACAATACGCTCTTAAGTTGAGATCAAACCCTCGGAACCCTGCTTTTTCGGCTGTTTTTCAACCAAAATACAAAACTTTAAATGGTAATAAACCAAATGCCATACCTTAATTTGGCATTAGAATATCATCCAGCCTTGACAATATCAAAAGTAATCTCTCCACAGTTGAGAAAACGTTTGTTTTGACAACACCACCTTGGCTCCTTAAGCAACCCAAAGTGATTTTTACATTACACGATATGAATAAATCTGAGACCAACCCTGTCATATTCCTGAACTCTTATCATGAACTTCTCAACGATTTTACAAATTACACTAAATTTTATTTTGATGGATCAAAGGTTGATGAAAAGGCTGCTGCAGCCTTCGTTAGTGGCAAGCACATAACCAAAGTGCGCTTGCCAAATGATGAGTCCATATTTTCAGCGGAAATCAGATCAATAGACCTTGCTCTCAAATTTATCGAATAGAAACGCGTGTTAACTGGCATTATCTTCTGTGACTGTTTATCGGTGTTTCAGTCGCTACACAATAGAAAATTGGATAATCCATTATTAGTCCATCTCCTCGTCAAAAATACAGCGCTTAGTACCTCCAGCAATATAGTATACTGTTGGTTACCTAGCCGTATTGGTATCAGAGGTAATGAAGAAGCAGACCGTGCTGCTAAGATGGCTCTATCCCAAGAACTATCAGATTTTAAATTACCGTTTACTAATTTTAAACCTTGTATCAAAAGGTACCTGCGTCAGAAGTGGCAGACGTCATGGGATCATACAGTCAACAACAAACTGCATGCCATCAAACCAACCCTGGGGGAATAGACTCCTTCCTACAGAACTATCCGTAGGGAGGAGACTGTTATTGCAAGAATCAGAATCGGTCATTCATACATAACCCACTCCCACATACTAAAAGGTGAAGATCCACCAGAGTGCGTCTCTTGCAATGAACCATTCACTGTTAAACACTTCATGACCGAGTGTTCCGACCTGCAACCTACACGTGATAAGTACTATAATGTACATGACATGAAGGAACTTTTTGATACTGTATCTATCACTTGTATTTTAGATATCCTGAAGGAAGTAAATCTTTATCTTAAACTTTAACTTGTATGTCATCACCTAGTGCATTTTTATTTAATGCAAATACCTCCCATTATTTTGCAACATCTTTTCATCAACATACACCATTTACATCTCCCGTTGATTGGGAAGCTTCATATTTTACTGTTACCAACAACTTATAATTTTATAATGAACTATTTGGTTTTTTTATATCGCTGGTCGATATTAAACCTTTAGTATTTTTAACCATGTTTAAATACAACCTGTTGTATGGCGCTAAATAGCCTAAACGTGCTGGTGCGCCGTTAAATATGAATCAATCAATCAATCAATCAGTTTCTGTATAGGAATCAGGCCGACTCCAGTATACCACTAAATCAGTAGAAATAATAATTGTATCAGTTTAGAGAATAATTCATATTACGTACGTGTATGAACATTTTAGATACAACATTTCAAGATTAGAAAAAAGATAGTACCACTGAAAACATGGACAAGAGTGATTTTATAATTCACAACATTCACTGGTCCAAATGAGTATGAAACCCCAATTTTTTCCTCAGTATATAACCTATTTAATTATTTTATATGTTATAATCCATATTTTAGTATGATTAATTATTTTTGTAGCTTCCATGGAGCAATACACTGTTTATTATAAATCAATAATAACGTAAACAAGGGTAAGAAAAGATTTGTACAGAATTACTCGTCCCAGGTTATCTTGTGAAAACAACACACATAGGAGGTTTGAAAAGGGTTTTAAACCGAAATGTAAAATTCTAAAAGAAACTAAGAGAAGTTTTTAAAAGAAAGATTATATCTTACGATCCAAATAAAACTTGGTTAACTTTCAACAGCTTAGGAGATCTTATATATTATTATCGCTTTTGCCCTCACAAAAAAAGATTTTACAGCACTTGAAATTGACTTAAAGCATGATGATGTCATGGAAACCAAAACATTTTTAAACGTGAATCGTTTGTGTATTTCAAAGTGGGTTTAATCTTTCGAGTCACACTATTTAAATAACACATGTGATAGTCTTCATATAAATATTACTAGAGAATACGTAAGAAAAACAATAGACGATATTAAATCAGTGTTCAATATGAAGCAATATCATCATACGGTATGCCCGTACTAAAGATTCTACACCACTTGGTCAGGAACAGATTTCAAAACTGAGATCGTTTGAGTATTTCAATGATTTTTTCATCATCCTAGTCACACTCTTTGAAAAATACAAAATGCGACAATCTTCATACAAATATTACAGAAGATATGGATGGGAAAACAATAGCTGATATGAAATCAGGTTAGAAAAAGGGGGGAGTTTAAAAAAGCAGGATGTCGCAAGTTCCGAAATTGTAACGCAACAACCACATTCTATCATTATTGATATACAAAAATGAGTTAAGGCTATATCTTCACGTAACTCTGGTAAATTTGTATATATTGACAAATACACCAAATACTGGTAAAAATTACTTGACATGTTAAAAAGTAGAATGCTAAACCTGAGTTATAAATTGCTACTCTCTTCGAGTGAGGAAACATATATTACAATGTGGGATCATATATGTTTAGAAACTGATACTGGATTAATCCGTAGACAGTACCTTTTAAAAAATGAGTTCATATTAAAGTATCAATATCAATCGTGTATGTACTGCTTTCTCCTTAAGACATTATTATTTTAGGGTTATACTATTTTCAGATTCTGATTACATGTTATTTAAGGATATGGCGCCAGTGATTGATTAAATATATTAAATACAAATATGACATAAATAATTTTATCTATTGAAACTGAAAACACAGAATAATCTCCCAAAGCGATAATGGTGATGATGAAAGAAAATATGAGGAAATGCATAGTAATGGCATGGAATTGACTGCATACATAGAACATATTTGTAGTTATTTGGAATTCTTCTAACTCATGTTTCTCTCTCCGCCTTTTTATATATATATATATATATATATATATATATATTTCTAGATCGCCTCAATATGTCCTGAATATTCTTCTTTATTCCTTTTTTCTGTTTTTAGAGGTGTATATTTTAAATTGGTACTCCATGCATCTGATTGATTATATATAATAAAACATTTAGAATTATAAGAGACTATTCCGGTATATTCCTCTAATATTCTTTCGTATCATGGCACAATTTACCATGTTTTTTTTATCCACGACTGCTACTAAAACGAAATTTATCAGCATATTCAGGGGTATGAATCAATTGACTTTTTGTAACTAACAATGCATATATTAACAAAGAGTCATTCAATAGTCAAACTGTTGAGAAAATCCTTTCCTTTCTATATACCAGGGGGAAACATTGGCTCACGGGATTTACTTTAATGACTTTATTTTTCTTTTCAGCGCAGCCTGTAAATGTCTGTGAAAGGCATCATCCATATGAAAACCAACGCAACAATACTCTCTGCACATTTTAATACCCCGAAAAACATATTTTGAAATTCTCCATTTAGAGATAAAAATTTAATAAACCAGATAAAAGTGTACATTTTAACATTTGGGAACCACGTAACATCCATGGTATCAATACACCTGTAATCAACATTTTATTTTAAAATGTAAAACAATAACAAAATAAAAGAATGTAAACAAATAAAGTTCACGTAAACATTGCATACCCATTTATTCTCTTATCGAGACTACGATACGAATGTTTAATCTTCGTTTCCTTATTGCAGTTTCAGATTGAAACTATTTTCTTAACAATATTCTCAAATTATTGAAATTCAGATATCCGTGTCATTTTAATTGACAAGCAAACACATTTGCGAAACATCAAAATAGGGATCAGTCCAAATGAATCAAACATGGCAATCAAGGCATTCCTTCTAGTCAAGAAAAAGAACTCGTTTAAAATGGCATATTGTTCAGGAAAGTTGTTCTCTAAATAATCAATAAATTTGTATGTTGTATATGGTGTTATCAAGTGAGACAATTGTCTTGCATAACGTTGAGTGCAACTTCATTTACTGTTAAAATCTGTTAACATTGTTTTGCTTTTGTTTGTTTGCTTTGCCCACTTTTGTCACGATATAATCTATTCAGCGAGATGACACTTATCCTTGCATGTGTACATTGGTGTAACTATAGCTGGTATTTGTAAAAAATATGAAAACTTTCTAATTCAAATAGGTCAATTTCGCAGAGACGTAATACAATATTAACAATTTGTGGTAGCTTTTTTCCAAAATGCATTACACCTGAGGATATTTGTCCTTCTTTGTGAGATTTAATGTAAACGTACCATGTAAAAACAGATCTTATCTTTTTCATCTATTAGAACATGTTCTTGATAATATTACAATTCATTTATATGAACCGTTTCGTGGGAGAAAATGCGTTTCCTTTCTTTAAGTTCTACTTTACGGTCTTTAAATTAGGCTTATAATTCTCATTAATAGTTGCACTAGAAAAACATTGCTACTCCATCAAGGCAATAGTCTACTACTATGTTAAGAGATAGAGATACATTGTAACACTTTGTTCGCTGGACATAAGTCATATAATTATCAAATTTTCAACTTATAAAAGGGATATGTGTGTGTATGTGTGTGTATGTGTATCATTTTATTTCACTAATTAGTCGAAGATCCCTTAAGTTTATTGATTTATGTTAATTACAACAATAACTGCAGAAATGTTTGAACATGAACTAAGATTAACTCTCCGGTTATCTATATTTTTAAACATAGTTGGTGACCAAACTAATGCTAGGAACGGTGTTGATTAAATCAGTAAATACCAGATTCTCATTATATAAATTTTACAATCTATTTAACTATTTATTTTGTCTATGAGGTGGACTTTGGGTCGTATATAACAATTAGTAAGATAATCATGTGCAAAACTTTGCCGTTTAAATATCAGGGAGCGACATAATACAGTAATAAAGATAAGCGAGAATACGATTATCGTCTTTGATGTAAAGTATATTATAACATTTCCTTCCTTTCTTTGAGATCCATTATTTCGTAACGACCTTTCCCTAAAACATCAGTTTTTATTCGCCAATTTCCTTCAAAGTGCAAAGCATTTTCGATGTACATGAACGATACAACTACAGAGTTTCGTTATTGTAGTATGAAAGTTGGCCGCTAAAGATTACTTCATCTTAATATTACATATTCACAGCTCAGGCATACCACACATATTAAACAATTATTAGAGGCTATTGTCCATATTTATTCTTAGAAAACATTAGAGGCTATAACCTCTGATTACACCACGGCCATGGTTCTTATGAACTATATTCAGTGTGGCAGGCGGTAATGTCACAGATTGTATCATGTGGCTCCTTGTCCTCCCCATAGTTTTGTAAATCGATAGTTTGATACGTATGTGGTAGATGTAACACTATTTAGTATTCATTTTCGCAGTCATATTACTAATAAACAAACAATTCACTAAAATTCTTTCAATGTCCCTAAAATAGTCTCGCCCCAACCCGGATCATCCTTTTACAAACCTGCTATTTTGTAAATTGTCACATCTTTTATTACTTGCTAAAGTAGATGTAAAATGTTAATGATCCTAGAAAGTAATATTCTTATTCTGCATATGACAATTTTAATTAATAGCCTGCGGCATAATACATATTTCATACGTTCGTCTGAATCAAGCAGTATCATGCATTCCATTTCGTCAATAGCATAACGTTACTATGTCACCTCATCATCTAAGGCAAATTACACCAATAAACGTTCATGCCCTGACACAGGAAATTGTAAATATTGAACAAATTTAAAATCGGTGTATCCTTCTTGCCTTTACATTTACAGTTATATTTTCTTTTCTTTATTAAAGGATTTTTGTTTTCCTAATAATTTTCTTTCAGTTTTCTCAAACATGATTATTAATCATACTGATCAATATAGATATGAAATTTGTTTTCTTTATGATAAAATGTAATAAGTGTTTTCTTCATCTTAACGTGCATGAAATGTGTATATCTTTATTTTTTGTATTAGTTACTCTTTTTTTACCTGCATGATTAAATGTTAGAATAAGAGTCTTTTGGACCTGGTTTTGTTCAAAATCACGTCCACTGAGTTCCTTACTAGCAACACTGATGTTTTCATTTTGTAAACAAATAGTAAATAGCTAATAGCTTGTTCAATAATGTGGGCTAAATATTAGGATCATTACCAATAGAACTAATCATATTTATATCTGTCCTTTTCTATGACATTGGTATTCCCCATAAGGATTCATAGGTTATCTAATATTTCAACATAAACCTTCCCGTAATTTTAGAAGCAGATTATATTTTGTTGAAAAACGCAGAATCGTCTAGAATGGGAAATTACATTAACTCATAATATGTCCAGGAAACGCAATTTTGTCCAAGCTCAATAATGAGGGCTTTATAAAATTGTTTACTTGAGACGTTACAAAATCATGCGATAATATCTCAAGCAGAAATCAGTCTTAATGTTGTGTTCAAAGTTTCATTTTTATTTATTTATTTACTTAATCAAACTTTAAGGCACTGGAAGAACAAAGTGCTCTTAAAAAATATTCTAGGACATAACACTACCTTGGAATTATTGTGAATTCTGGTAAGACTATAATAGATTACAGTATAATGTCTAATTGGAAGACCGTTAATACATCAACACACTTCAGGTTACATGTACATCCCAACATTCAAGACTACATAAACATTTCCTCATTCAGAGCTGAATCTTACTTGGAACACCACTAGATTAAACTAAACTTTATTTGTTAGGACTGGTGATATCACGTTTTTGAATATTTTGGATTTATTCGCAATACTTAAATTCCATTTCACAATTTCACTTTGTAATTTACTCAAATAAATTATTTGTTACATTTTACACAAATTGTTTGTTTTCCCTCTATTTTATTACTTACTTTCAAACCATAGAGTCGTAATAGATGTTTGATGATAAATATGCTTTTAACTCCTCTGTCTTTGTTTGAGATCTAGTGTTTCATGTTTTCACCTACTTTCTGTAACTGTATCCGTAGACTGACTCACACAATGTGGAAAATGTATTTTTCACCGTGCGATAAGTATGTTCTTTAACAATGAACATTAGTGAAGACTTACGTCATTCGGGTTTCACAACCTTACTGAAAAATGTATATGATGTTGTTGTTTTATGCTTTATCGCCATTTTTTCAGCACACGATAGGCTATACATGGCGGCCAGTAATATTGGTGGAGGAAGAACCCGGGAATCCCCCGGAAAGAACCATCGACCCATGAGAAGCTACTGGCAAGATTTATCACAATCTACATTAGCCGAGTCTTAGACTCGAACCCACGCAGACAGAAGTGAGACGGCAGTGATCCGTAACAGTGATTACTCGGCCACTCGGGGCCCCTACATGTATATAAAGTAAGATTTGTAGTCTGATGTGTGTACAAGTAACGGCAATAACCACATAAGACGTTTTAAAGAAAATGACACTTTTATTACACTTTTCTTAGAAAGATGTTTTCCAAAATGTAAATTTAACGTACGTTTACGCAAAGTAGATAGTACAGTACATTCAGTTCAAACTAGACCAATATTTTGTTTTCAACTGACTCTCACTTCTCTAAGGAGGACCTTCACCTCGCTTTTTTATGAATTATACGACTTGACCATATGTAAATTGATGACACCCATTCGGCGAGCAGTACACTTCAGTAGCAGTGTCTTGTCAGAAAGTATTACAGCATAACATTTGTAATTAGCACCAGATGCAGGTACCCATGTATTAAAATGCATTACTGCACAACAACAGGTGTACCAATCAAAAGTTATAAAACGCATATACTGTCATGATGTCATGTTGGGAAATCTGCAAATCTGTGTCAATGTAGAGTCAATGATTAACGCACGAATTTATTACAAATACGATTAAATCACCGTTCTAGGACGGTTTAGGTGATGTTAGTGCAGAGAAGTCAATGACGAAAAAATGGATGATTGTTTTCTCCAGAACGTCTTTTGAATAAACGAATCTGCGTGTTTCCTATTTCGTGACGCAATAAGATCATAAATTTGGTTTATACGATGTATTTGTATTGTGTGAGATGACGCACGAACATACACACTACAGATCGAGGTCAATCTCAAATAAGTTATGAAGGAGCAGCAATTACTGGAACTAATGCTAAATATGGAGCAAAAGAAATTCACTTTTTTAAACATCAGTGTCATAGAAATCGCCCCACCAGTAACGAAGTTGAGGGAGGGAAACCATATTGTAAATATCAGGGTGAAACACACCTTCCGGGAAAGAATAATGGTGGGCCTGGTACCTGGCTAGATAAACGACTTCATTCTAATGACCAAGATAAATCTGGAGATATACCTCTCCTTTGCGTTAATCCTGCGTTGATCCGATCATGTCAGCGCGTTGTTCCGTTGGGGGAACTAATCGTAGGATGAATCCTTAAAGAAGGTATGAACGCCAAATGTGTAATCATTAAAAGTAAAATAAACAATGGTTGCAAACATTCCGAACATGTTTTCAAAATATACTACATTTATCGTGGACACTGGGTAGGTCAAGCCTCCGTTTAATCAGTGTTGCAAAGGTCACTCATGGGATTCCTCGAGCATGGTTAGCCACACAAGCTGTGATAAATTTATATACCAGTAGCAAGAAAGATTTCAAATGATTTGTTTAATAACAAAATACCGAATGAACTTCATTAGGCTGGTTTGGTGATTCATCCACGTGGTCGTGTCCGTGATTGAAAATGTCCATTAAACATTCACAAGTACTTAATAACTGTTCCGGATGAGACGAGCTTATATAACGAAGCCTAGTTTTTGACACCAACACATTCTAAAAATATTGCAGATTCACATAGCCACTACTGTTGCAGGTGGACTGTGGCACAGAACTCCTCGAATTTATTCCTCCGATCTTGATTATACACCTTGTATTAGTACATGTCGAATATGTCAATGTTCATCATGACCTGACCATTGTGGAACGATTTAATCCTACTCTTACAGAATGTGTTTGGTAAATTCTCACAAGATTATTAGTAGAATTATAGAGAGCCAGAATGTGTTTTCAGCATGTTAGTACCCATAATAAAAAGGTTCACGATGTGCAGGAACGAAACAATGTCGTATTTGTGTGCCCAAGTTGTCGAGATTAACCATATGTTTTGCAATCAAATATACGACAAACTAAACCAAAATGATTCAATGACGACCAGCTCAAGAAAAAGAAATGGGATCAATATGTAGTCTGTATCTTATTTGTCACTTTTAGTACCATCAGGACACAAGAGAATTCACCTGAACTTTATTGTGGCTCAGTGTACGTGCGACAAATCCGATCAAAATACTCAAAATTGAAGCGTGATTCAAAGAGAACGTACATTACTCGTTCTAATTTTGCTGTTAGATTTTAGATCACATCCCCAAAGACACGTTAACGGAATGAGGGGATTTAGATTACATCTTCTGCAAACAAAAACGATATACCCATGTTTAGAAATTAAAGCAATTTAGAAAAATCACCATGTATTACAAAACAATATTGTAATCATGTGAACTTTAATAAAGTATATAGTAGTATGTCCGTACATTTCAAAGAGGTTATTAAAGTAATCAATGGATAAGCGTGTGTGTGCATGGATACATTGTCTGTAATTTCTGAATAAAATTGTTCAGATATAGAAAAAGAAACTTTTAGTGAAAGCATTTCTAGGACATCGGATGTTGAAGATTTAAAAATTAAACTTGGTCTCATCGAACTGATTTGAAGCATTGGCCATATCTTACTCATGGATATGTTAAAATATACAAAGAAATGTGTCAGAGATGACAAAGACAGAACAGTTTAATTTCTCTGAATGACATACAGGTGAAGACGTTTTCATCTGCTTTAAGTTCAGAAAATGTTTCTCTCACCTAAAAAATAACAAGATTCGATTCGTATACGGACTGTAGGCTAATGTGTGTGTATTTTCATCAACCTCCTTCGATTCCTCGTATATATATATATTACGAAAACCATATATATATATATATATATATATATATATATATATATATATATATATATATATATATATACATTACGCAAACCATTACATAAAAAAATATACTTTTGGGATGTGCTCTTGAATTTTCAAAAGTAATATATCCTGTCAAAATTAAGTGGGTGGGGGATAATTACGAACAAGATCTTCACACGCGCACGACCATTATTTTATGTCTCTCACACGTCTGAACAAAAAAAAATGAATCGCATGTATCCAGTTGAGTACAAAGATTATGTCCTCTTAAAGTCTTTGAAAGGTTAACGTCTCGATGTCTTTCAATGCCACATAAAAATATACCAAACGGCCGCCTACTTTTATTTCTTCCACTCCACCATTAATATTAGGGAATCATGATGAAAAAATATAGGAAAATAGTTTTGCTTTCAGAACAACTGATATTAGTAGGTTACCAAGGTTATCAAACAGTGATACTGAGATTAACTTTAATTATGACACGGATCAAGAGATAATAAATACGCTTAGTGCGATTATTTATATTTATAAACGTGCAGATTTCGTTTGATACTGGTTTCTTTAATTCATTCAGGAGATTGGTGGGTATTAGTCCCGCCAAATTTAAACAGGGATTGTAGAGTGGTAATAAGAGATAGCGAAATTTGTTTTGTTCATTAGGCATTTAAATTATGTTGTATACCCTTCTTATACATACAATCCTGTATGAATTTGATAAATGTTTTCGAAAAATGAGCAAGTAGGGGATTGTGACAAAAATCATACAGTGACTAGAGATATTGTACTTATTTAAATGGGGATCATCAGGTAGTCGCTGAGAACTATATTGTAAATGTACCTCGTCTACATAATATTATGCGTAGTCATTAAATCACTATATCTGATCTCCTAAGACATCTTTAAATATACATTTAAACAGCAGATGTTGATTAGTGATCAAATTTCTTGTTAGAGGCCATAAATTCCTATACTCTATAGACTTATTTTCATTTCAGTTAGAAGGCATACAAATTGCAACCTATTAACATTTTCCACAAAATACATCATACACGTTACAGACTCATTTTTTAAAACAGTATTTCTATAAGAGAGAAGACAGACGCAAAATCTTACACAGTTGAAACATCCAATTCAAAATGGATGCCTAATCTTAATTTCTCATTTAGCTCTATACATGATCGAATATTTAACACCAGACTCCTGTTTAGTTCAAAAGTTACATACTCGACTACTGTTGAGTTTACCTACAAAAAATACATGCAGTAGTATCTTTGTAAACAAACAATTGTGTCTTAAGAGAAGTAGCAGGTTCAATTAATAAAATAATTGTAATATCTTGATGTAAATATGACCTTGCTTAGCCATGAATTGCCTACCTGTGTGTATGTATGTACGTGTGTTTACAGTCCTATCGACGTAACCAGGCAAAACTACAAGTAACTTTGCTTAGACTTTTAGCATGTGTCAGTGTAAATGTGATTCAAATTTGACAATCTTAAACAAGATCGATGTCAAGTGTTCTTTTTAACATAATGACTGTTCTCGTGATTGTGAATAAAATAGGCAGTATGGTTGGGTATGTTTGTTTTATAAACATACAAAATGCATCCAACGTTTAAGAAACCTTCGCCTTAAATGAACTTGAAAGACGAATCTCCGACTGATGCTTTGTTATGTTCAAAATTGTCACCTCTTGTAATAGTATGTACAGCATGAAAAATACACCGATACATGAGAAGCTACTGTCAAGTTTTCACGCATGCTTATATTGTCCGAGATCGAGACAGAGAGAAGAAGTGAGATGTCAGTGACCTGCACATCAAAGCTTTTATAACCTCGACTGAACCCATTCGAATTCATTTTCTCTTTTATTTTTGTTTCCCTTTCTGTTAATGTGGTTCAGAAAACACAACTATAAGCTTAACACCAATAGTTACATCACTTTTACGTCTACCACACATTACATATATTACTTTTCAAATGGTAACTAGCAAAAGACAAATTATAGTTGATGATTTGGAAATATTATTTTGTGAAAGCTCTACATGAGAATTAAGTAAATTACTTTATTTGGTGTGTGGGTGTAATTACGTTTCAGCACATAATGGGGAAAAAGCCTTGGAGAACGATGCACCACCAACAAACGGTCAAATACTGACACGATTTCTAGCATGAGTGAGCAAGAAATCAGATCCCACGCAGAGGTTAGATGTCAATGACTTGCATTACTAAGTCACCCGTGGCTACAATATAAATACATACTTTAAATAATTAGATAGGATGCAATTACATAATATATGGAAAGAAATGAAATAAATATTTGGTGGTGTTAGTCCATTACCTTTGTATAAAAGGTACAAAGTTATGATTTTGCTTTGTTTTTTCTTTCTTTTCTATGTTTATCGTTGGTGGGGGACGTTAGCTTGTAATGCTGGAGGGACGGGTTTCAGAGGAATAATCACGAAACATGATAATTTGTCGCTGCATAAATGGATAGAAGTCTTGTTTGCATTCTTTCTTATACAAATGAACCATGTTGTCAACCTGCCAAAAAAGCTGACACTATGATAAATGTTTTGTTTTGTTTGTTGCCTTCTTACCAAAAGCAGACATTGTAAACATTGTTAATTTAGATTGTATGCCTGTAATTGTTCAATCAGACTGGGATACATGACTTGGTGAATGCATTATATTCAGTGACGTGTGATAATTGTTTAATGTAACAATATACTTAGTGAAGATTATAATCGATTGGGTTGCATTTTAATTTTCTATTGTTAAGTGTTAACCACAAATTTCCCCATCAATCACTGACTGAAACATTAAACTTTGATTGTGTCCTTCCTATTTTGTTCTTTTTGCTCCCTCTATGTGTATGTTGCTCAATCGGTTTATTCCTTTGTGCAAACGTCTTTAACCACTTAGCTTAATGCACAAAATCCATTTGACAAAAACAATTAATTTGGTATACATGTTTGTATTTATTCATGATCTAATTAGATATTCATGACAAAAAAATAATATTAGTTTTTTTTAAACATTTTGGATTTGTATACCTTTTGGTTCCAATCGAAGTATACATGATTAGCTCAAAATATTATATCTTTCATTTGCATAATTAAAACATAAAGATTCGAAGATTTAAAATGATCATCCACAACTCTGATGTAAATAAAAACTCTCTTACAAACAATGTAAAACTTCCATATATAGCTCTGTTCGATATTGATCACGACTCTATCAGTCCTCGATACTTTGCGTATCGAAGACTTTTCGTATCGTATATACCATGGAATACAGCAAGCATAAAATTATAAAGGAGTAAATACTTGTCTGAAATAAATCTCATTGTGGATTGAGAGTTTATTGTTTCTGTGAGTTTCTTGGCACCCTCAGAAGTTGTAAATTCTGAAACAAAGCCAAAGCATATATATATTGCCTCAATCAATTCAAGAACCTGTTTGAAAGAATTTATATTATTTACTTAGTTCTTTATGTATTGTCGAACAAATAATAATTGAGAAAACAGATATAACTTGAAAGGTAGCGGAGTTAACTCGCGGGATCTAGACGAGAATTACTAAAGGAAACATTAAAACACTAACTAAATCATATTCTCCTAGTTAATGTGACTGATATATTCCAATTTTTATAAAATTATATGTCAGGCAAATTCCTGCGCCTTTTTATATATCCCAACCCATTGTCGTTGTTATTTCCCTACCGAAACGTCTTGATCTTCAATGTATCACTTCCAATACGTCTCGGACAAAGCTGCTTACTCAAATATTAATTTGTTATTTTACTGATTTCGCGACAAAATTATCTACTATGATTTATTCTACAATCTGTGATCCTAAGTGTCGACTGTAAAACAAATATTACAACGGGACAGACCACTCTTTTATGTTCTTCAATACAATGGTATTCTTTTAAATTTTTGGGGAACCACAGCTATTTGCAAAAAAATGGAAACTGTCACCACGATTTGCGTTTTTCTGGTGATCTTTGGCAAATGTCGAACAAATGGTAAGTACCGGGATTAATATTAAAGGAAATTATTACATTTAAAACATGTCGATAAAACATAATTATTACACGGCAATATATGTTGACGGTTTGGAATAATATAAACTGGTTTAGCGGGCTGTTTAACATAAATAAGTTGCCTACCTACAAAATATTCCTATAAACATTGACATATGTATAACAAATATAGTCACTTTTCAATTAAAAACACTCTAAAATACAAAACATATCTCAAGTCAGATTCCACAGTAAAAGTTTAATGCCAAAATATCTCACAAGCAAAACATTATTTCTTTATCTTTTCATACATTTCTTTTTTTCGACTTCTCGATTTAACAGCTTTTAGTTAAATACGGAACGAAAGTGTTTGCTGTTCAAAAACAAACGTTTAAATGGCATTTCAAAGTTGATCATTATATATATATATATATATATATATATATATATATATATATATATATATATATATATATCGTTATAAAAAGTTATATCTGCAATGCATTAAAATAATTTTATATTTATATTTGAAATTTATTCACCAGCATTTGTAAGCAAACCAAGGATCATTCTGTGAGGAAGAAATACGTCCGCCATTATGCATTTGTTTCTCTCACACTATTACTGTATTCACTCCAAATGTGATATGATCAAACATTACAACATGAAATATTTTATGAATAGTTTTTAAGTGATAAAGAATAAGGAAATTAGGAAAGTATATTCTCACAAATCTATTCTCTTCAAATAAGTAACCGAAAAGAGGAAACATCTTATGGAATTGCGATATCCCAACATAATCCTAGAATAACAGATACATATCCTCATAATTAAAGGTTCTCAACTTAATTAAACATCAAAATTAAATCCAACGCTGAAGGTGTTAATTTGTCTGTGGAAGCCTGTATTGTGTTGTTGTATCAACAGTCAGTTTTTGTTAAATATAATTTACTATAAATCACAGTGAAAGTCTTTATCCAAAAATATGATATTATATGAGCACTCAATTTGTCGGGAAAAAATTCACTTAAACAATTTGAAAAAATAAATTTTAATTTAAATTAACTCTTCGACACAACAATAATACTAATTGAATAAGCTAGATCTTAAGCACGAATAAACACTCTTTCCAATGACAAGATTATATAATCCTCTATTTGCCCTCAGGTCAAGTAGAAAATAAACTTCATTTCATACAAAGTGACGTCCAACATACAACGTTACATTACAAAAGCATATGACGAGATTCAAACATTTGAAAACAAAATAACTAATCAACATTGCAAAGTAAAACCACATCACAGTATTATCATTTATTAGGACAGAATATGAAAAAAGATGCCGTGATTTAAGCATTTCATTATTTAAAACATAAATGATAATGCACAAAAACGCCAACTGGACTTAAAATGTTAATACAATTATTGTGGAATCCACGTTGTTTTGTGTTAAGTCCTCATTCTTATCGGAGGCATTCATCAAATTCAAAACACTACGGAATTAGTACAGATCTTAATCAGATAAATGGTTTGGAAATAGAATAGTAACTATTCAACTATCCAGATAACAAAGTAATAACTACAAACCCAGCCCTACTAGCAGGTAATACCCAGGCAGCTAACCTTACAATAAATGTTTCAGTTACATGTCGAACTTTAATGTTGACTGCATAGAAATTATGTACTTCAACATATTCTTGGGATAATAAGGATCCAAAATAGATGGAGTGATTTCATAAGAAACACACTACACGTAATAATAATACAAACAATATTAAATTTGATATTAGTTTCATAGCGCTTCTTTCAGGACAAAATGTTGTACTTTTCTCAAAACCAAAACATTGGTATTTGCTAAATGTCAACGTGAGATAGATGTGATCATACACGTATATATACTACCGATCAAGGAAGTTTGATAGGCAAGATTTCCTTTTCAAATTTCCTTAATATGAAGGCACTGCAAATATTGTTTTAAATAGAGTCACTCTCCATTAAAATATAACAGCTTTACCATAACGACTGCCAAAAAGATACGATTCGTTTTTTGCTCTACAAAATTTCATTAATTACCTAACATTGATGTATATTTCAACGATTCCGTGCAGCCTAAAGGTTATCGGGGATTCCGTTAATTTGCTAAATATTTAACAATTTCCTAAAACCATTGTTTCAAATATTTAGTATAACATTTGTATGAAGTAAAATGTATATGTTGGTGATTTGTATAAATCGATATAATTTCTACTATGTCTGAACGTCATCCAATTAGAAGCTTCAAAGAATTAAAATCATTTAATTTGGAAAGAGTTGCAGATTTCAGTCAGGAACATATGAAGATAATACGAAACATTCTTTATTTTACAAAAATACCATAAAAGTGCCTCTGCATCTATTTAAATTATAATATGAATCAATCTATGGATACGTGAACGAATAGATCGATGACGAAATGAATGGATTTATCCTTATAAATATAGATGAATCGATGAAACTGAGCTATTACATATTCGCTTAAATGTAAAATTAAGATTCCATCAAATTTAATGAAATGAAGTGAAATACTATTTCTTCATTTCAACTTTGACTTAAATTAGCATTATTTTATTCCATCATATTCGAAACAGGAGATATACAATCATGGAGATAATGCAACTGTGCTCATTGACACGATTCCAACTGATGTCAGGAAGAGTTTAGAGATATACGTCTCTGGTTTTACAAACAAGCTACGTAACATTCATATGATTATCATCGAGCCGAAAACGAACAATGAGAGCCACATAGAAGTTAGTAGAAATTACTCTGGCAGAATAAAAGACATAAACATGAACAATGATAATATCACATTTCTATTACTAAATATCAGTGTTATGGACAGTGGAAATTACACAGTTTTCGAAGGTTCCTTGGAGAAAGGAAAACGAAGTATTCTTGTCACACGTATGTATTCTTTTCAACTTCCCTTAATGTTGCGAAAATTAATTGATTTAATGCTCTTGTATGCATGTGAAATAGTACACACACACACACACACACACACACACACACACACACATATATATATATATATATATATATATATATATATATATATATATATATATATATATATATATATATATATATACATATATATTACGGACCAAGAGATATTGGACTGGGGATGGGCGAGTTTTCATTGGGATAGATGTATTTGAATACAGGAATATGTTATAAACACGTGTGATTTACCTTACCTAGACATGTAAATAGGTAACGTTTTAGTTTATTAGTCTCATTGTTTATCAATACATGTTAGATTGTAAACAATGATATCCAAAGAATATTTCATTATAAGCCGTAATAAGATTTTTGTCGTCTTTGAGCCAGCTGGCAATTTAGTTAATTCGTTTTTTAGTTCTTAGTAAATCAAAAGTCTTCTTTTCTTTATCAAAGATATTATTTTAACAAATATGGTTTGTTCATTCACTTGATGTATTGGTCGGATACTTTTGGAATACGTTTGCCGGATGCAAACCCAATGTTTCTTTTACATACATAATGGACCATACGGCGGTTCCCTAGCGAGTAGCTGGTTAGAGTGCTCAATTCACGCTAAATATGACCCCAATCCACAATATGTTATCCGCCAACCAGATGCTGCTGTCCAGTTAAAACTGTAATGAGAAGATACAAGGTTATATAAGCAGCATGTGATGGTAGTACAGACGACTGAATTGAAACAGGTTAATAACCAAAAAGGATACTACAACTGGTATGACCGGATACATGAAATCAAATGACCCAGCTGATGCTGGTGTCCTTCTACAACTGGGACGTCGTTGTGTAGCAAAGCTAACTACCCAACATATACTGGATTCCATGTGAAGCCGAGTCTGCCTAATAAGTACATGGTATCTTCACTACGGATGCTAATGCCAGATTACAGCTTTAAAAACGGGCCCCACCTATAAGTACGTAGCTCAAAACTGCAAACATTAGTCGCATGGACGGAACTGAAACTTATAACGAGATGATCTGATTTTGCGGTGTCTCCAACAGACCATATTGCCTCTGTATCCTCTTAACACCTTGACGTTTTCATCAGTTCTGCTAAGAAAAACCTAAATTAAAGAAAATTTAATTTGTTATCAATAAAATTGAAGACAGAAATATGAGTCGATATTATGAGACCAGATTTTTATAAATACTAGCATGATCTTCGGTTCTGTTTTCCTTTTTATAAATCGACTGTATTTCGTTCTTTTTCTAGGTCTCATATTAAATTGACAAGTGTCTAAACCGATGATCCTGCCGTTTATGTGTTTTAACACCAACACTTCTTCAATTAAAATTCGCAAAGGTCATGCTTTCGATTACGTGGATTATATTATCTATGATGTGGCACGTAAGAGCTGTACATATACCAATCATTCCCAACATTATAGGGATCGCATTGACAGCTGTGTGTTAAATCATACGACCTTTAGACTCATCTTAGAGGAACTAACATTGTCAGACAGGGCGTCTATTTTGCCTGGGATGACCAGGAATTACTTTTAGATGCATTATTTCTTGGCATTCCAGGTAAATAGTTTTTAATAATTCAATCTTGCACACTCTACTTAAGAATTCTTACCCATGTTTAACTTTATTAAATCAATCTTGCCCATGAATAATATTATTTAATTAAAATTATTTTGAAAATACTTGAATGTCATTGTATACCTACACGATTATATTAAGATCATAAATTGGCATGTTTATTTAAATTTAAGATAATAAATCTCTGCTAATGATTTAATAAATTTAGCTTATTATAGCTTTCATGGCATAAAGGGTACATGGATTACTCCTAATGGGACGTCAATCTATTGTAGATCAACCCTGTGTGCTGATGGTACTCGTTGTGAAACATTAGTAATCCAACCACTGCATAAATATGAAGACACGTGAACATTAGCAACGTCGTGCCTCAAACTCATAATATACGTGGTGTAAAACAACCGCTTTTATTCTTAAATAGTCTCGAGCACAATAATTTATTTCCGACATATTTTGTTTGGCTTGGTTTTGTAATGATATGCTTTCTACAGATTAGATCTAGAATAATCGTTAAGAATTTTGACATGCATATTATGCAAATGATGCCTATAGCTAAAGTTAATCAGAAAGATTATGCATTTAGTCGCTTCTTTGAACTTTCGCCTCTGTGCTCAGAAACTTTGCTATACATCTGTACATGGGGCATAAATATATTTTTGGACTGTTGCAAATGGTGAGATACTCAGCAAGTCTGGAAGAAATCACTTCTATCGATTGCCAAAACTGGGTATGATTTAACATTAAACATTGCAAGTATTTTTAAACTTACCTTAACTAAATATCAGTGATAAAAATCTCTCTATCTCTCTCTCTCTCTCTCTCTCTCTCTCTCTCTCTCTCTCTCTCTCTCACTCTCTCTCTCTCCTTCTCTTGTTTTATCTCCATGGATATGTGTATCCTTTTGTCTGCTCCATTAATTGTCTATGCCCGTCCAGTAAAAAGACCCGTATCGATTGGGCTTGCAAATCAATTTACTTATTGTTGTGAAATTATGACCCTTACTTATTGAATTTTCATATAGTTTGCATTTTCTGGTTGATTTATTACTCTTTTTGATTTTGTGTACAAATGTTTTGGTGCACACTACATGCATTGTGGTGTAATTAAGTGCATTGTCATCTGGGCTTACTCGACACATTTGTTGGTGGAGTTATCACCCTTACTCGACTGAAAATGAATTATGTGTTTCCATCTGATCATGTCTGTACAAGCAATGAAATGGTAGGTCTGCAAAAAAGTAGTGAATTTTTATCACCGCAAAAGGAATATATAGTGATCATCTTGTCCGTCAGTCCGATTTTCCAGGAGTCTCTCCACTGAGTAACTACTCTCGCAATATTAGATGAATTGTCTTGAAACATAATAAATATAACGGTCATCACCTGACAACCAACCACTTCCCTCGTCAATTTATTGTTAGATTTACTGTCTTCTTTGTTTGTTTTAGCTATTTGTCCAATTGTTTTGATGAATTGCTGTAAAATTTAGTAAATGTTGTCATTTTAATATGAAAAAAGCAAATATCAAGAAACCATGCTGCTCTCACGACTTTTGTTGGTGTTAATGGTTTTTGTTTTGTGGTTTAATGGAGTGTATAACACAATATTATTCACGCTACTAGTCAATCGGTATCATGATGGATTTATAGGTCTCTTTAAAACTTAATACATGTTACGGCCATTATAAAAAGATGCACATAGTTTTGAAAGAGCTATTGAATATTTCTCTGGACGCAGTGACTGATTGACTTTTGAAAATTTAATTTTAAATTTGTCGTTTTGAACGTAAAGTTTTCGTGCAGTTGTTAATATTTACATTTTTAGAACTGTAATTTTAATGATCACATACTACAAAAAACTATAACAATGGATCATTTAGCCTTCAATTCTGAAAGACAAATTGCAATAAAGGACGTATCATGTCATACATTATTGCTAGTATTGTTGGATGGTACATACAATAGTCTTTTAATGTTCACTGAAAATTAATAACTGAGATAATTACAACACTTTGCTGTATCTAATGCCGTAGTTTTCATATCTTTTACTTCTAAAGAACACATCATATCAAGTCCGCCAGTTGCATCTACCAATGATTCCTCAAGCCATAAAAGTGAACATGGTAAGAATTGATAGACAAAGATAAGTGAAGAAGCTAACTGCTTATTTCCATCTATGAATTTGAGATAAACAAAAAAAGAAAAAATACGAAACATACTACAAAAAAGCTATAACAAATGATCATTTAACCTTAATTTCTAAAACAAAATGGTAAGATGTGATAGACTCATATAAATAAAGTAGCTAAATTATTCTCTGCTAATATGCGATTGAGATAAATACATAATGAAATACAAAGATAAATAAGTAAAAAAAAAGAGAGTTTAAGATAACTATATCGTTTTGAGTATAATATCTTTTATTTTCAAACATAATATTTGTTGCCACATCCAAAGTTAGAATGTGTTTTCTATTATATATAATGGGATTCAATAAATGTTTCTTACATTAAAACAGTACATCCTTTATGTTTACACTGCCAATTTTATTTGTGAATAGATTTCCATTTTCCAATACATTCATGAGTTGGATGTATTAATACGTTTAGCTGCACCACTCAAAACTGTGTCTCTCGATATTTGTTTATATTAGTAATAATTTTAATTATGTCTAGTTATCTATCTCCCTATTATATATATATATATATATATATATATATATATATATATATATATATATATATATATATATATATATATAACCATTTTGGGGTCGCCTTTTGCAATTGCATATTGCAAATGCGTTTCATCCTTTGAAAGGGAGTTCATAAGGCTTCTGGTTTCTACAATACTAAACGTACTTTTGCTCGCTTGTCTGGCTATCATTGCTATGCGGAAGCTTCGACATAGAAAAGATAGTATAAAATGTTTTCTACTTTTGCAAGTCAAGTGTTTGCTTCTTAAGGGATAAATGAAAAAGACATTGTTCTAATTTATTTTTTCTTGATAACTTATCCCATACCTTTGGCAACATAAACCAACATTCTCTGATCCGAAATCTACACGTGTAATATTTCTAGCAGAGAATATAGTGAATCTAAAACCAACTTATACTTGATTCAGGGGCTAATGGATTTGTGTCAAAGACGTACCAAACATATCTTTGAGGAAATAAGAATAAATTATCGTATCGTTCCTTATAAATCATTTTCTCTGATCTTACATTGATGCAGTACTTCTTAAACAAGAAAAGCTCAATCATATATGACTACCAACACACATATAAATATATTCCAGGAAAAAGGACAAAAGAAGAAGAAATAAATTGGTGAGATTAATTGCAAAATATATTGGAATATTGCTCTGCACCTGTTTGTCCATGTACCAAATTTCCTCATTATCAAATGTTAAGACCGAAATTAAATCAATCGTTTCTAGGTTATAAACATTCTGATGGCAACAAGCAAAAGTTTCATAAATCCGCACATAGCATACATGACAGTGGTATTTATCATTCATATCCCCGAAACAAGACTACAATTTTCTTAAAGAGGCATATTGAATACAAGTGTCACAAATAGAAACGCTAAAGGGAATAAAACAAGTAAAAGTTATAAAGCATCACGCAGTCGAATTTTGATGCATGTGCAAAGGAGTACAAGGTTTAAATAATCTTTATAATGACAAAAATAAGAATGAACTCAACAGGCAAACTGCATAGTTTAAGGTCTAAAACGAAACAAATGTCATGAAAGAAATATACAGAAATCAAATAATAGTAAGAAAAATGTTTAATGCAAACCGGAAATTAGTGTTACTCGGTGGATACTGAATAATATATACCTTGCTCATCTAGTCGTTTCTGGTATGGTTGTACAGCATAGGATTATAGCAGGCAAGATGTCTTATACAATATGAATTGGTCGTTTTCCTGATGTGTAACTTTAGTGGTGATGTTTAGTCAAACGCTTCACTTGAAAAATGACGTATAAAACCTGTTATTTGTTATGACATGAGAACAAATAAACTGAGACAAATAATATCCCAGAAAGCAATAGACATGTTATGTTATTGTTAGTGTGCGTTAGTACATTCATTCTTAGGATCATCAAAACAATCGATGCATAAATAGCACTTATGTAGATACTTCTTCAATAAATCCATTATTATAATAACAGGAGACAGATCGTTCTCTGTATTACATTTTTCAGGCGGAGACGGATGCAGAATGTACATATGTACATATGTTGATATTATGACGATTATTTTAGATATAAAAATTAGTTAATAAATAGCCAATAGACAAGACTCAGTCACTCAATTTAATATCAGCATCATCCCAAGAAAAAATCCTCCAATTAAAGGACAATTTTGCTGTCTTGAAGAATTTCGTACTAACACGGGAACAAAAAGTCAAAAACAAAATGAAGTGATACAGACATAGAACTATTACAGTTGCAAAATATCGTTTTGTATGGTCTAGAAAAAAGCAAGTAAAGACACATCGAAATAAACTAATAACAATATACACATGTATATTAATGTTAAAAATAACAAACATTGGAATTGAAAGTATCCGAATGAGGTTACATTCCAAACCCTCTCCACGACCCTCAACTGTGCAATTTAAGCGATATTAGGAACCAACAATGGTTCTCTTTAAAGGTATATACAAAGTAGAATAAAAAGGTGATACACTGAAGCAACTGAGAATACGGAACTTGCCAGTTTCCACACAATGGGCATGTCTTAAGACTTTCCTATTCATATAAAAGAACAATAAACATTGACCACACTTTAAGAAAGAACAAGATGGCATATTTGCGATTTAACGTTTTGTTGTACATGATCCAGTGTATGGTATGTTAATGATAACACATATTGGGTGAAGTTAAATTTTCTGCATAGGAATCAGGCCGACTCCAGTATACCACTAAATCAGTGGAAATAATAATTGTATCAGTTTAGAAAATAATTCATATTACGTACGTGGATGGACATTTTAGACTTACAACATTTCAATATTAGGAAAAAGATAGTACCACTGAAATCATGGACAAGAGTGACTTTATAATTCACAACATTCACTGGTCCAAATGACTATGAAACGCCGATTTTTCCTCAGTATATAACTTATTTAATTATCTTACTATGTTTTGATCCATATTTTAGTATGATTAATTATTTTTGAAGCTTCAGTAAAGCTGTTCACAATTTATTATAAATCAATAATAACGTAAACAAGGGTAAGAAAATATTTTACAGAATTACCCGTCCCAGGCTATCTGAAAACAACACAGAGGAGGTTTGAAAAGGGTTTTAAACCGAAATGTAAAAATTCCAAAAAGAAACTGATAGACGGTTTTAAAATAACTTTTATATCTTGCGATCCACATAAAATCTGGTTAATTGTCAGAAGCTTAGAAGATCTTATATGGTTTTAAGGGCATAAATCAACGTTCACTATGATAATATATCATCATCGCTTTTGCCCTCACATATAAAGATTCCACAGCACTTTAAATTGACTTAAAGCATGATGATGTCATGGAAACCAAAACATTTTTAAACGTGAATCGTTTGTGTATTTCAAAGTGGATTTAATCTTTCTAGTCGAACTCTTTAAATAACACATGGTGATAATCTTCATATAAATATTACTAGAGAATACGTAAGAAAAACAATAGACGATATTAAATCAGTGTTCAATATGAAGCTATATTATCATATGGTATGCCCGTACTAAAGATTCTACACGACGTGGTCAGGAACGGATTTCAAAAACTGAGATCGTTTGAGTATTTCGATGATTTGTCATCATCCTAGTCACACTCTTTGAAAAATACAAAATGCTACAATCTTCATACAAATATTACAGAAGATATGGATGGGAAAACAATATCTGATATGAAGATAGGTTACAAAGAGGTGGGAAGGTAAAAAAGCAGGATGTGATGTCGCACGTTCCGAAATTGTAACGCATCAACAACCACATTCTATCATTATTTACAAAAATGAGTTAAGGCTATATCCTCACGTAACTCTGGAAAATTTTTATATATTGACAAATACACCAAATACTGGTTAAAATTACTTGACATGTTAAAAAGTAGATTAATAAACCTGAGTTAGAAATTGCTACTCTCTTGGCATGAAGAAACAGATACTACAATGTGTGATCATATATATTTAGAAACTGATACTGATATAATCCGTAGACTGTACCTTTTAATAAATGGGTTCATATTAAAGTATCAATATCAATCGTGTATGTACTGCTTTCTCCTTAAGACGTTATTATTCATTTAATGATATGGCGCCAGTGGTTGATTAAATATATTAAATACAAATATGACGGAAATAATATTATCTATTGAAACTGAAAACACAGAATAATATCCATTTACTTTGATTGATATCAGCTCTGATCCGGACCAGACGATGTTCCAAGAATCTAATTCAGCTCTCCAAAACGATGACGATGATGAAAGGATATATGAGGAGCCGCGTAGCAATGGCATGGAACTGACTGCATACATAGAACCTATTTGTAATTATTTGGAGTTCTCTCTAACTCTTGTTTTTTTTCTCCGCCTTTATATATATATATATATATATATATATATATATATATATATATATATATATATATATTTCTAGATCGACTCAGTATGTCTTGGATATTCTTCTTTATTCCTTTTTTCTGTTTTTAGAGGTGTATGTCTTAAATTGGTACTTCACGCATCTGATTGATTATATATGATGAAACATTTTGAATTATAAGAGACTACTCTTGTATATTTCTCTAACGTGCTTTCGTATCATGGCACAATTTATCAGGTTTTTATCTACAGCTGCTTCTAAAACGAAATTAATCATCATATTCAGGGGTATGATTTAATTGACTTCTTATAACTAACAATGCACATAATAACTTAGAGACATTCAATAGTCAAACTGTTGGGAAAATTATTTTCTTTCTATATACCGAGGCAGAGATTGGCTCGCGGGATTTACTTTGATGCCGTTACTTTTCTTTTCAGCGCAGCCTGTAAATGTCTATGAAAAGCTTCATCCATATGAAAATTAAGGACACAATAAGTATCGTTCTTTACGACCAGAGAATATCATTTAGGTATACTAAAGATCTACAATCACATTGAACTTGGAAACTATACACTATGTTATTTACTATTTTACTATTATCTGGGGAAAATGCCCAGTGTATTTCTGTATTACATTCCAAAAGTTATATCGAAACAAAATTGTATCCAGATATTTATCCATGTTTCCATCGATTCCAATATATGTACTTGTAGATTATTGTAACATACGTGTAATCATTGATGGTACAGATACATTGAAACCCCAAGATGACACTATGCATGGAACTTCATTATAGAAAGGAATCTCGATTTACAATGTAATCTGGTTGGCTTTTCAAAATAATGTTCTTTAACATGATTTTGTCAAATGCCGGAAGACGGATCAGAAATATTTAAGAACCTTTTTAGAACCTTTATATATTCAGAAATTCTTAATCTGAATAGATTGATACTGGAACTATGCGTTTGTACTCTCTGCACATTTTAATAGCCCAAAATCACATTTTAAAATTCTCTATTTAGAGAGACAAATTTAATAAACCAGATAAAAGTGTACATTTTAACATATGGGAACCATGTAACATCCATGGTATCAATATACATGTTATCAACATTTCATTTTAAAATGTAAACCGATAACAAAATAAAAGAATGTGAACAAATAAAGTTCACGTAAACATTGCATACCCATTTATTCTCTTATCGAGACTTCGATACGAATGTTTAATCTTCGTTTTCTTATTGCACTTCCAGATTGAAACTATTTTCTTAACAATATTCTCAAATTATTCAAATTCAGATATCCGTGTCAGTTTTAATTCACAAGCAAAAATATTTGCGAAACATTAAAATAAGGATCTTTCCAAATAAATGAAACATATCAATCAAGGCATTCCTTCGAGTCAAGAAAAATAACTCGTTTAATATGGTATATTGTTCAGAAAAGTTTTTCTCACAATAATCAATAAATACGTATGTTGTATATGGTGTTATCAAGTGAGACAATTGTCTTGCATAACGTTGAGTGGAATTTCATTTACTATTAAAATCTCTTAACTTTGTTTTTCCTTTCGTTTGTTTGCTTTGCCCACTTTTATCACGATATATTCTGTTCAGCGAGATGACACTTATCCTTGCATGTGTATATTGGTGTAACTATAGCTGGTATTTGTTAAAATGTGCAAGCTTTTTAATGTAAATAGGGCAGTTTCGCAGAGACGTAATACAATCTTAACAATTTGTGGTAGCGTTTTTGCAAAATTAATTACTACTGAGGTTACTTATCCTTCTTCCTGCAATTTACTGTCAACGTACCGTATGTAAAACCAGATTTTTTATCTATTTCATCTATTAAAACACATATTCTTGATAAAATTACAATTCAATTCTTTGAACCGTTTCGTGGGAGAAAATGCGTTTCATCCTTTAAGTTCTACTTTACGGTCCTTAAATTAGGCTTATAATTCTCATTAATAGTTGCACTAGGAAAACTTTGCTACTCCATCTAGGCAATAGTCTACTACGATGACACGAGATACTTTGTAACATTTTGTTCGTTGGACATAAATCATATAATTATCAAATTTTCAATTTCTAAAAGGGATGTGTGTGTGTTTGTTTATGTGTTTGTGTGTATTTGTGTGTGTTTCATTTTATTTCACTAATTAGTCAAATATCGCTTAGGTTTATTGATTTATGTTAATTCCAACAAAAACTGCCGAAATGTTTCAACATGAACTAAGTTTGACTCTCTGGTTACCTATATTTTTAAACATAGTTGGTGACCAAACCAGCATTATCGATGTACATTAATGATACAACTACAGAGTTTCGTTATTGTAGTATGAAAGTTTTCTGCTAATGCATACTTCATCTTAATATTACATATTCACAGTTCAAGCATGCGACACATATTAAACAAGTATTATAGACTATTGTCCATATTTATTCTTAGAAAACATTCGGCGTTCTGGCCTCTGATTACACCATGGCCATGGTTCTCATGGACTATATTCAGTTTGGCAGGGAGTAACGTCACATGTTGTATCAGGTGGCTCCTTGTCATCCCCATAGTTTTGTACATCGATAGTTTGATACGTATGTTGTAGATGCAACACTGTTTAGTATTCATTATCGTAATCATATTACTAATAAACAAATCATTCACTAGCATGCTTTCAATGTCCCTGAAATAGTCTCCCCCCAACCCGGATCATCCTTTTACAAACCTGCTATTTCGTAAATTGACACATATTTTATTACTTCCTACAGTAGATGCACATGCTATTGATCCTAGAAAGTCATATTCTTTTTCTGCATATGACAATTTTAATTAATAGCCTGCGGCATAATACATATTTCATACGTACGTCTTAATCGAGCGGTATCATGCATTCCATTTCGTCAATAGCATCACGTTATTATGTCACTTCATCATCTAAGGCAAATTACACCAATAAAGGTTCATGCCCTGACACAGGAAATTGTAAATATTGATCAAATTTAAAATCGGTGTATCCTTCTTGCCCTTACATTTGCAGTTATATTTTTTGTATATGATCCTTGTTTTCCTAATAATTTTCTTTTAGTTTTCTCAAACATGATTATTAATCATACTGATCGATATAGATATGAAATTTGTTTTCTTTATGATAAAATGTAATAAGTGTTTTCTTCATCGCAGAGTGCATGAATTATGGATATCTTTATTTTTTGTATTAGTTACTCTTTTTTACCTCCATGATTAAATGTTAGAATAAGAGTCTCTTGGACTTGATCTTGTTCAAAATCACGTCCACTTAGTTCCTGACCAGCAACACTGATGTTTTCATTTTGTAAACAAATAGTAAATAGCTAATAGCTTGTTCAATAATGTGGGCTAAATATTAGGATCATTACCAATAGAACTAATCATATTTATATCTGTCTCTTTCTATGACATTGGTATCCCCCAAAAAGATTCATAGCTTATCTAATATTTACAACATAAAGCTTCCCGTAATTTAGAAGCAGATTATATTTTGTTGAAAAACGCAGAATTGTCTATAATGGGAAATTACATTAACTCATAATATTTCCTGGAAACGCAATTTTGTCCAAGCTCAAGAAGACGGCTTTATAAAATTGTTTACTTGAGACATTACACAACCATGCGATATTATCTGAAGCTGAAATCAGTCTTAATGTTGTGTTCAGAGTTTCATTTTTATTTATTTGTTTACTTAATCAAACTATCAGTCACTGGAAAAACAAAGTGCTCTTAAAAATATTCTAGGACATAACACTACCTTGGAATTATTGTGAATTATGGTAAAAATATAATTGATTACAGAATAATGTTTAATTGGAAGACCGTTAGTACATCATCACACTTCAGGTTACATGTACATCCCAACATTCAAGCCTACGGAAACATGGCCTCATTCGGAGCTAGATCTTACTTTGAACACCACTAGGTTTAATTAAAACTTTATTTGTTAGCACTGGTGATATCACGTTTTTGACTATTTGGGATTTATTCTTAATACTTAAATTCCATTTCACAATTTCAGTTTGTAATTTACGCAAATAAATTATTTATTACATTTTACAAAACATGTTCGTTTTACCTCTTTTGTATTACTTACTTTCGAACCATAGAGTCGTAATAGATGTTTGATGATAAATATGCTTTTAACTTCCCTGTCTTTGTTTGAGATTTAGTGTTTCATGTTTTCACCTACTTTCTGTAAATGTATCCGTAGACTGACTCACACGATGTGGAAAATGTATTTTTCACCGTGCGATAAGTATGTTCTTTAACAATGAACATTAGTGAAGACTTACGTCATTCAGGTTTGACAACTTTACTGCTACATGCATATGATGTTATTGATTTAGGGTTTAACGCCATTTTTCAGCACACGATAGGCTATACATGGCGGCCAGTATTATTGGTGGAGGAAAAACACGGGAATCCCCCGGAAAGAACCATTGACCCATGAGAAGCTACTGGCAAACTTTCTCACTAAACTACATTAGCCGAATCTTAGACTCGAACCCACGCAGACAGAAGTGAGACGGCAGTGATCCGTAACAGAAAGCGCGTTAGATCACTCGGCCACTCGGGACCCCTACATGTATATAAGTAAGATTTGTAGTCTGATGTGTGTACAAGTAACGGAAATGACCACAAAGACGTTTTAAAGAAAATGACACTTTTATTACACTTTTATTAGAAAGATGTTTCCTAAATGTAAATTTAACGTATGTTCACGCAAAATAGATAGTACAGTATATTCAGTTCAAACTAGACCAATATTTTGTTTTCAACTGACTCTCACTTCTCTCAGGAGAACCTTCACCTAGTTTATTTATGAATTGTACAACTTGACCATATGTAAATTGATGACACCCATTCGGCGAGCAGTACACTCCAGTAGCAGTGTCTTGTCAGAAAGTATTACAGCATAACATTTGTAATTAGCACCAGATGCAGGTACCCATGTATTAAAATGCATTACTGCACAACAACAGGTGTTCCAATCAAACGTTATACAACGGATATACAGTCATGATGTCATGTTGGGAAATCTGCAAATGAGTGTCAATGTTTTGATCCATGTTATTATATGAGTACAGTAGATTCAATGATTAACGCACTAATTTATTATAAATAAGATTAAATCACCTTTGTAGGACGGTTTAGGTGATGTTAGTGCAGAGAAGTCAATGACGAAAAATGGATGATTGTTTTCTCCAGAACGTCTTTTGAATAAACGAATCTGCGTGTTTCCTATTTCGTGACGAAATAAGATAATAAATTTGGTTCATACCATGTATTCGTATTGTGTGAGATGTCGCACGAACATACACACTACAGATCGAGGTCAATCTCAAATAAGTTATGAAGGAGCAGCAATTACTGGAACTAATGCTAAATATGGAGCAAACAAAGTTCACTTTTTTAAACATCAGTGTCATTGAAATCGCCTCCAGTAACGAAGATGTCAGGGAGGGAAAACATATTTTAAATATCAGGGTGAAACACACCTTCCGGGAAAGAATAATGGTGGGGCTAGTACTTGGCTACATAAACGACATGATTCTAATAACCAATAGAAATCTGGACATATACCTCTCCTTTGCGTTAATCCTGCGTTGATCCGATCATGTCAGCGCGTCGTTCCGTTGGGGGAACTAATCGTAGGATGGATCGTTAAAGAAGGTATGAACGCCAAATGTCCACTCATTAAAATAAATAATAAACAATTGCTGCATGCAAACCTGCCGAACATGTTTACAAAATATACTTCATTTATCGTGGACGCTGGATAGGTCAAGCCTCCGTTTAATCAGTGTAGCAAAGGTCATAGGATTTCTCGAGCATGGTTAGCCACACAAGCTGTGGTAAATTTATATACCAGTAGCAAGAAAGATTTCACATGATTTATTTAATAACAAAATACCGAATGAAATTCATTAGGCTGGTTTGGTGTTTCATCCACGTGGTCGTGTCCATGATCGGCAATGTCTATTAGACATTCACAAGTACTCAATAACCGTTGTGGATGAGGCGAGCTTATATAACAAAGACTAGCTTTTGACACCAACACATTCTAAAAATATTGCAGATTCACATGGCTACTACTGTTGCAGGTGGATCCTGGCACAGAATTCCTCGAATTTATTCCTCCGATTTTGATTATATACCATGTATATATACATGTCGAATATGTCAATGTTCATCATGACCTAACAACTGTGGAACGATTTAATCCTACTCTTACAGAATGTGTGTTTGGTCATAACCACGAACAAGTGTTGTTTATGAGGAAAGAGCGGTCTCAAGAATAGATTTGTGTTAACACGTTTATCGGTATCAAGCATAAGTTGGTTTACACAGTACGAGAGGCGTAAGTGCTGATTCATCGCGTGTAATCAAGCGGGTCAAACGTTCTTTAATGCATCGATATACACCGACACCATGTTTCTGGTACCGTATAACTTTTCCATGTTTACGAATTCACGTCACTCTGAACAATTTTCCACGTTCAGTTCGTATTTGAGATAGCTTTGCACAATCATCTGTGGGCCACCTTTGAACATTTTAATGTTTTTAGCGCCACCGATCACATTCGAGTACATTTGCTGTCGCACTTACATATACTCTTCATTTAGTTTACCCTTATATCCGTCTTTCAACTTACCACCAACCCATTTATTGTTGTATTTAAACATCCGCTGGGGGGGGGGGGGGGGGGGTCCGATACTCGATGATATCAGATTCAATCGTTTATGGCATGAACGCGTGGAGATATGCATCAGAGTCGGTGTAAAGGGGTTTGACTTTATCATAATTAAGTCGTATAATTTGTATGAAAACAACATACTAACGACTGTGACTTGTTTTGATCATGCCATCAGACTAGTCAAAATGCCAGTATTAACAACTTTGTTTTAAAGTGATACTAACAATTGTGTGATACGTGAAAATATATTTGCAAACTTCAGTAGCTTTCCATTAGAATATCAGAGTATGTACGGGTTCATACACTAATATAATCTAGCAATCTCGTTTAATATATCCACATAGAAATACTATGTGCTTTGATCACTAATTAAGATGTCAAGATGTCAATACATCTTGCTTCAGGTTTTTTGCAAATGAAGGGTAAATAGTCCAATAACGAGAAACGATAGCGCTTTCATGGAATCCTGCCGTTCAACTTCTCTTTATGTCAAAGCTGTTTTTTAATTAATATGGTCTATTAATACCAGGATACAAAACTACTAGACAAGAATTAGTCGTATTCAAATACCTTTAGAATGGCACAGTAAAGCTACGACGAAACTGATAAATTCTCACAAGATTATTAGTAGAATTATAGACTGATCTAGAATGTGTATTGAGCATGTTAGTACCCTTAACAATAAGGTTCACGATGTGCAGGAACGAAACAATGTCGTATTTGTGTGCCCAAGTTGTCGAAATTGACCATATGTTTTGCAATCAAATATATGACAAACAAAACCAAAATAATTCAATGACGACCAGATGAAGAAAAAGAAATCGGATCAATATGTAGTCTGTATCTTTTTTGTCACTTTTAATACCGTCAGGACACAAGAGAATTCACCTGAACCTTTTTGTGGCTCAGTGTACGTGCGACAAATCCAATCAAAATACTCAAAATTGTAGTGTGATTCAAAGAGGACGTACGTTACTCGTTCTAATTTTGCTGTTAGATTTTAGACCACATCTCCAAAGAAACGTTAACGGAATGAGGGGATTTAGACCTCATCTTCTGCACACAAAAAAGATTTGCCCATGTTTAGAAATTAAAGCAATTTAGCAAAATCACTATGCATTACAAAACAATATTGTAATCTTGTGAACTTTAATAAAGTATATAGTGGTTATTAAAGTAATCAATGGATAAGTGTGTGGAAGCATGGATATATCGTCTGTAATTTCTGAATAAAATTGTTCAGATATGGAAAAACAAACTTTTAGTGAAAGCATTTCTAGGACATCGGATCATAAAAATTAAGAAATTAAACTTGGTCTCATCGGACTGATTTGAAGCATTGGCCATATCTTACTCATGAATATGTTAAAATATACAAAGAAATATGTCTAGGATGACAAAGACAGAACAGTTTAATTTCTCTGATAACCTACAGTTGTAGACGTTTCCATCTGCTTTAAGTTCAGAAAATGTTTCTCTCACCTAAATAATAACAAAATTCGATTCGTATACGGACTGTAGCTTAATGTGTGTGTATTTTCGTCAACTTCCTTGGATTCCTAGTATATATATTTCGCAAATCATATATATATATATATATATATATATATATATATATATATATATATATTTATTTATATTTATATATTACGCGAAGCATTACATAAAAAATATACTTTTGGGATGTGCTCTTGAATTTTCAACAGTAATATATCCTGTCAAAATTAAGTGGGAGGGGGATAATTACGAACAAGATCTTTACACGCGCACAGACCATTATTTTATGATATCTCTCAGATGCCTAAACAATGAAAAATTAATGGTATGCATCCAGTTGAGTACAAAGATTTTGTCCTCTTAAAGTCTTTGAAAGGTTACCATAATGTAAATGTATCTTTGTCCTTCAATGCCACAGAAAAATATACCAAACGGCCGCCTACGTTTATTTCTTCTTCCCCTCCACCTTTAATATTATGGGAATCATGATGAAAAAATATAGGAAAATAATTTTGCTCTCAGAAAGACTGATATTTGTAGGTTATCAAGGTTATCAAACAGTGATACTGTGTTTTCTTACACGGACCAAGAGATAATAAATACGGTTAGTGCGATTATGTATATTTATTTCGTTTTACACTGGTTTCTCTAATTCATTCAGGAGATTGGGGGGTATTAGTCATGCCAAATATAACCAGGGAGTGTAGAGTGGTAATAAGAGATAGTGAAATTTGTTTTGTTCATTAGGCATTTAAATTATGTTGTATACCCTTCTTATACATACAATCCTGTATGAATTTGATAAATGTTTTCGTAAAATGGGCAAGTAGGTAATTGTGAAAAAATCATACAGTGACTACAGATATTGTACTTATTTAAATGGGGATCATCGGGTTGTCGATAAGAACTATTTTGTATATGTACCTCATGTACATAATATTATGCGTAGTCATTAAATCACTATATCTGATCTCCTTAGACATCTTTAAATATACATTTGAAACAGCAGATGTTGATTAGTGATCAAATTTCTTGTTAGAGGCCAGAAAATCCAACACATGATAGACCTATTTTCGTTTCAGTTAGAAGGCATACAAATTGCAACCTATTAAAATTTTCCACAAAATACATCTAACACGTTACAGATTCATTTTGTAAAACAGTATTTCTATAACAGAGAAGACAGACGCAAAATGTTACACAGCTAAATCATCCAATTCAAAATGGCTGATTAATCTAAATTTCCCGTTTAGCTCTATACATGATCGAATATTTAACACCAGACTTCTGTTTGGTTCTAAAGTTACATACTCGACTACTGTTGCGTTTACCTACAGAAAATACATACAGTAGTATCTTTGTAAACAAGCAATTGAGTTTCTAAAGAGAAGTAGCAGGTTCAAATAACAAAATAATTGTAATATCTTGTTGGAAATATGACTTTGCTTAGCCATGAATTGTCTACCTGTATGTATGTATTTACGTGTGTGTACAGTCATATCGACGTAACCAGGCAAAACTACAAGTAACTTTGCTTAGACTTTTAGCATGTGTCAGTGTAAATGTGATTCAAATTTGACAATCTTAAACAAGATCGATGTCAAGTGTTCTTTTTAACATAATGACTTTTCTCGTGATTCTGAATAAAATAGGCAGTATGGTTGGGTATGTTCGTTTGATTTACATACAAAAGGCATCCAACGTTTAAGAAACCTTCGCCTTAAATGAACTTGAAAAACAAACCTCCGACTGATGCTTTGTTATGTTCAAAATTGTAGCCTCTTGTATTAGTATGTACAGCATAAAAAATACACCGATATATCAGAAGCTACTGTCAAGTTTTCACGCATGATTATATTAGAACGAGACAGAACGAAGAAGTGAGATGTCAGTGACCTGCACATCAAAGCTTTTATAATTTCGACTGAACCCTTCCGAATTCATTTTTTTTCTTTTCTTCTTGTTTCCCTTTCTGTTAGTGTGGTTCCAAAAACACAACTTTAAGCTTAACACCAATAGTTACATCACGTTTATGTCTACCACACATTATATATATATTAATTTTCAAATGGTAACTAGCAAATGACAAATTATAATTGATGAGTTGGAAATATTATTTGTTAAAGCTCTACATGAGAAATAAGTCAATTACTTTATTTGGTTTGTGGGTTTAATTATGTTTCAGCACATTAAAGAGCCCTGGAGAACGAAGCACCACCAACAAACAGTTAAATGCTGAAACGATTTCTCGCATGAGTGAGCAAGAAATCAGATCCCACGCAGAGGTTAGATGTCAATGACATGCATTACTAAGCCACCCATGGCTACAATATAAATACTAACTTTTATTAATTAGATAGGATGCAATTAGATTATATATGGTAAGAAATGAAATAAATATTTGGTGGTGTTAATCCATTAACTTTGTATAAAAGGTACAAAGTTATGATTTTGCTTTGTTTTTTCTTTCTTTTCTATGTTTATCGTTGGTGGGGGACGTTAGCTTGTTATGCTGGAGGGATGGGTTTCAGAGGAATAATCACGAAACATGATAATTTGTCGCTGCATAAATAGGTAGAAGTGTTGTTTGCATTCTCTAATATACAAATGAATCATGTTGTCAACCTGCCAAAAAAGCTGACACTATGATAAATGTTTTGTATCGTTTCTTGCCTTCTTACCAAAATCAGACATTGTAAACATTGTTAATGTAGATTGTATGCCTGTAATTGCTCATTCAGACTGGGATACGTGACTTGGTGAATGCATTATATTCAGTGACGTGTGATAATTGTGTAATGAACAATATACGTAGTGAATATTATAATCGATTGGGTTGCATTTTCATTTTCTACTGTTAAGTGTAAACCACAAATTTCCCCATCCCTCACTGCTTGAAACATAAAACTTTGATTGTGTCCTTCCTATTTTGTTCCTTTCGCTCCGTTTGTGTGTATGTTGCTCAATCTGTATATTCCTTTGTGCAAACGGCTTTAACCACTTAGCACGAATGCACAAAATCCATTTGTCAAAAACAATTAATTTGGTATACATGTTTGTATTTATTCATGATCTAATTAGATATTCATACATCAAATAATATTTTTTTTCTTTCAAACATTTTGGAATTGTATTTCATTTGGTTCCAATCGAAGCATACATCATTAGCTCAAAATATTGTATCTTTCATTTGCATAATTAAAGCATAACGTTTCCAAGATTTATAATGATCACTCACATCTCTGATGTAAAAAAAATAACTTTGTTACAAACAATGTAAAGCTTCCATGTATATTTCTGTTAGATATTGATCACAAATATATCAGTCGTCGATACTTTGAGTAACGAAGAATTTTAGTATCGTATATACCATGGAATACAGCAAGCATACAATTATAAGGGAGTAAATACTTGTCTGAAGCAAATTTCATTGTGGATTGAGAGTTTATTGTTTCTGTGAGTTTATTGGCACCCTCAGAAGTTATAAATTCTGAAACAAAACCAAAGCATATATGTATTGCCTCAATTACTTCAAGAACCTGTTTGAAAGAAGTTATATTATTTACCTAGTTTGTTATGTATTGTCGAACAAATAATAATTGAGAAATCAGAAATAACTTCAAAGGTAGTGGAGTTAACTCGCTGGATCTGGACGAGAGTCACCAAATAAAACATTAAAACAGTAACTAAATCATATTCTACTAGTTCATGTGACTGACATATTCCAATTTTTATAAAATGATATGTCAGGCGTATTCCTGCGCCTTTGTATATGTCCCCACCCATTTGTCGTTGTTACTTCCCAACTGAAACGTCTTGATCTTCCTTGTTTCACTTCAGATACGTCTCGGACATCGCTGCTTCCTCAAATATTAATTTGTTATTTTACTGGTTTGCTGTTGTGCGGTATTCCCCTCTTTGTCTGTTTATCAGTGTATACAGTTCCTATACATCGGATTTAGCGACAAAATTATCTACAATGATTTAGGTAACCATAGCAACATATGTTCATTTCTACAATCTGTGATCCTAAGGGTCGACTGTAAAAAAAATATTACAACGGAACAGACCGCTCTGTTAGGTTCTTCAATACAATGGGATATTTTTAAACTTTCGGGAACCACATCTATTCGCAAAAATATGGAAACTGTCACCACGATATGCGTTTTTCTGGTGATGCTTAGGACAGGTCAAACAAATGGCAAGTACCGGGATTTAATATTAAAGGAAATTATTACATTTACCACATGTCGATAAAACATAATTATTACACGGATATATATGATGACGGTTTGGAAAGATATAAACTGGTTTAGCGGGCTGTTTAACATAAATAAGGTGACTTACCATTTTATTGTCAATCGCCTACCTTAAAAATATTCCTATACAAATTGACATATCAATCACAAATATAGTCAATTTTTATTTACAAACACTCTAAAGTACAAAACATATCTCCAGTCAGATTCCAAAGTAAAAGTTTAATGCCAATATATCTCACAAGCAAGACATTATTTCTTTATCTTTTTATACATTTCTTATTTTCTACTTCACGATTTAACAGCTTTTAGTTAAATACCGAACGAAAGTGTCTGCTATTCAAATACAAACGTTTTAATGGCATTTCAAAGTTGATCATTATATATATAGATTTCGTCGAAAAAAGTTATATCCGCAATGCACTAAAGATAATTATATATCTATATTTGAAATTTATTCACCAGCATTTGTAAGCAAACTAAGCATCATTCTGAGAGGAAAAAATTCGTCCGCCATTATGCATTTGTTTCTCTCACACGATTACTGTATTCACTCCAATTGTTATATGATCAAATATGACAACATTAAATATTTTATGAATAGTTTTTAAGTCTTAAAAAATAAGGAAATTAGGAAAGTATATTCTCACAAATCTATTCTCTTTAAATAAGTAACCGAAAAGAGGGAACATCTTATGGAATTGCGAAATCCCAACATAATCCTAGAAAAACAGATATATATCCCCATAAATTAAAGTTCTGAATTTATTTAAATTCAAAATTAAATCCAACGCTGAAGGTGTTGATTTGCATGTGGAAGCCTGTATTGTGTTGTTGTATCAACAGTCAGTTTTTGTTAAATACAATTTACTTTAAATCACAGTGAAAGCCTTTACCCAAGAATTTGATATTTTATGAGGACTCTATTTTCCGGGAAAAAAATTAACTTAAGCAATTTGAAAAAATAAATTTCATCCTAAATTACCTCTTCGATACAACAATAATATTAATTGATTATGCTAGATCTTAAGCACGAATAAACACTCTTTCCAATGAAAAGATTATATAATCCTTTACTTGCCCTAACTTCAAGTAGAAAATAAACTTCATTTCATACCAAGTGAAGTCCAACATACAATGTTACATTACAAAATCATATGACGAGATTCAAAACATTTCAAAACAAAATTTCTAATCAACATTGCAAAGTAAAACCACATAACAGTATTATGATTTATTAGGACTGTAGATGAAAAAGATGCCGTGATTTAAGCATTTCATTATTTAAAACATAAATGATAATGCACAGAAAGGCTTCAAAATGTTAATACAATTATTGTCGAATCTACGTTGTTTTGTGTTAAGTCCTCATTCTTATCTGAGGCATTCATCACATTTAAAACACTACGGAATTAGTACAGATCTTAATCAGATAAATGTGTCAGAAATAGAATAGTAACGATTCAACTATCCACATAACAAAGTAATAACTACAAACCCAGCCCTACTAGCAGGTAATACCCAGGCAGCTAACCTTACAATAAATGTTTCAATTATATGTCGAATTTTAATGTTGACTGCATAGAAATGATGTACTTCAAAATATTCTTGGGATAATAAGGGTCCGAATTAGAAGGAGTGTTTTCATAAGAAACACACTACACTTAATAATAATACAAACAATATTAAACTTGATATTAGTTTCATAGCGCTTCTTTCAGGACAAAATAATGTACTTTTCTCAAAACCAAAACATTGGTATTTGCTAAATGTCAACATCAGATAGATGTTATCATAGACGTTTATGTACTACCGAACAAGGAAGTTTGATAGACAAGATTTCCTTTTCAAATTTCCTTAAAATTGAGGAACTAAGACAAATATGTTTTCAACACAGCCATTCTCCATTAGGATTTAACAGCTTTACATTTCAACGTTTCCGTGCAACATAAAGGGTATCGGGGATTCCTTGAATTGGCTAACTATTTAACAATTTTCTAAAACCATTGTTTCAAATATTTGCTACAACATTTGTATGAAGTATTATGTATATGTTTGTGATTTGTATAAATGGATATAATTGCTAGTATGTCTGAACGTCATGCAACTAGAAGCTTGAAAGAATTAAAATCATTTAATTTGAAAGGTGTTGTAGATTTAAGTCAGGAACATGTGCAGATAATAAAAAGCATTCTTTATTTTACAAAAATACCATAGTAGCTCCTCCGCATCGATAATAATTATAATATGAATGAATCGATGGATACAGGAACGAATACATTGATGACGGAATGAATGGATTTATCCTTATAAATATAGATGAATCGATGAAACTGAGCTATTACATATTCGCTTAAATGTAAAATTAAGATTACATCAAATTTAATGGAATGAAGTGAAATACTATTTTTCCATTTTAACTTTAACTTAAATTAGCATTATTTTATTACAGCATATTCGAAACAGGAGATATACAATCATTGAGATAATGCAACTGTGCTCATTGACAAAATTCCAACTGATGGAAGGAAAAGTTTCGAGATATACTTCTCTGGTTTTACAAACAAGCTACGTGACATTCATATGATTATCATCGAGCCGAATACCAACAATGAGAGCCACATAGAAGTTAGTAGAAATTACTCTGGCAGAATAAAAGACATAAACATGACAAATGACAATATCACATTTCTATTACTAAATTTCAGTTTTATGGACAGTGGAAATTACACAGTTTTCGACGGTTCCATGGAGAAAAGAAAACGAAGTATTCTAGTCATACGTATGTATTCTTTTCAACTTCCCTTAATATTGAGAAACTTAATTGATTTATTTCTCTTGTGGCCAATTAAAATAGTAGATACACACACACACACACACACACACACACACATATATATATATATATATATATATATATATATATATATATATATATATATATATATATATATATAAATATATATATATTATGGACCAGGTGATATTGAATACTGGAATATGTTATAAACACGTGTGGTTTACCTTATTTAGAGATGTAAATAGGTCAAGTTTCAGTTTATTAGTATCATTGTCTATCAATACATGTTAGATTGTAAACAATGATATCCACAGAATATTTCATGATAAGCCGTCAAAATATTTTTGTCCTCTTTCAGCTAGCTGACATTTTAGTTAGTTTGTTTCTTAGTTCTTAGTTGATCTAATGTTTTTTTTCTTCATCAACGATATTATTTTAACAAATATGTTTTGTTCATTCACTTGATGTACGGGTCCGATACTTTTAGAATACGTTTGCCGGATGCAAACCCAATGTTTATTTTACGTACATAAGTTTCGATTTTATGGTTCAACAAGTCCCTCTTAATGGACCATACGGCGGTTCCATGGCGAGTAGCTGGTCAGAGTGCTCAATTCACGCTAAATATGAACCCATTCCACAATGTTATTCGCCTACCAGATGCTGCTGTCCAGTTATAACTGTAATGAGAAGATACAGCAAGGTTACCTAACCAGCATGTGATGGTAGTACAGACGACTGAATTGAAACAGGTTAATAACCAAAAAGGATACTACAATTGGTATGACAGGATACATGAAATCAAATGGCCCATCTGATGCTGGTGTACATCTACAACTGAATTCGTTATGCAGCAAAGTTAACTACCCAACATATACTGGATTCCATTTGCAGCCGAGTCTACCTAATACGTACATGGTATCTTCACTACCGATGTTAATACCAGTTTACAGCTTTAAAAATGTGCCCCACCCATAAGTACTTAGTTCAAAACCGCAAAGATTAGTCGCATGGACGGAACTGAAATTTATTACGAGTTGATCTAATTCGGCGGTGTCTCCAACAGATCATATCGCCCCTGCATCCTCTTAACACCTTAATGTGTTCATCAGTTCTGCTAACAAAAACGTAAATTAAAGAAAATTTAATTTATTATCGAGAAAAATGAAGACAGTAATATGAATCAATAATATGAGACCAGATTTATAACTCCACTTTATTTCGTTCTTTTTCTACGTCGCATATTAAATGTACAAGTTTCTAAACCGATGATCCTGCCGCTTATGTGTATTAACACCAACACTTCTTCAATTAAAATTGGCAAGAGTCACGCTTTCGATTACGTGGATTATATAATCTATGATGTGGCACGTAAGAGCTGTACATATACCAATCATTCGCAACACTATAGGGATCGCAATTTCAGCTGTGTGTTAAATAATACGACCTTTAATATCATCTTAGTGGAACTAACATGGTCAGACAAGGGCGCCTATATTGCCTGGGATGACCAGGAGTTACTTTTAGATGCATTACTTCTTGGCATTCCAGGTAAAAAAAATTAATAATTCAATCTTGCATACTCTACTAAAGAATGCTTACCCAATTTTAACTTTATTAAATCAATCTTGCAAATGAATAGTATGATTTCATAAAATTCATTTTGAAAATACTTAAATGTCTTTGTATACCTACACGGTTATATTAAGATCATAAATTGACATGTTTATATAATTTTAAGATTATAAATCTCTACTAATGGTTTAATAAATTTAGCTTATTCTCGCATTCATGGCATAAAGGGGACATGTTTTACTCCTAATGGGACGTCAATCCATTGAAGAATCAACCCTGTGTGATGATGTAACTAGTAGGGAGACCGTAGTAATCCAACCACTGCATGAATATGAAGACACGTAGTTATTAACAACGTCGGGCCTCAAACTCATAATCTAGTTATTGTAACACAACCACTTGTATTCTTAAAAAGTCTCAAGCACAATAATTTATTTCCGACATAATTTGTTTGGCTTGATTTCGTGAATAGCTTTCTAAAGATAAGACCAAGAATTATCGTTCGGAATTTTGGCATGTATATTATGCAAGTGTTGCCACTTGCTAAAGTTAATCAGGAAGATTATTGATTTAGTCGTTTCTTTCGGTTTGAACTTTTGCCTTTGTGCTCAGAAACTTTGTTATAAATGTGGACATGGAGCCTAAATACATTTTCGGATTGTTGCAAATAGTTAGATACTCATCAAGTCTGGAAGAAATTGCCTCTATCGATTGCCAAAACTGGGAATGGCTTAACATTAAATATTGCAAGTATTATTAAACTTACCTTGACTGTTATATCAGTGATAATAAAAATATCTCTCTCTCTCTCTCTCTCTCTCTCTCTCTCTCTCTCTCTCTCTCTCTCTCTCTCTCTCTCTCTCTCTCTCTCTCTATCTCTCTCTCTCACAGAGTTCTGGTGTACGACAACTCATGGCAAGTGTTATACATTTTTGAATTGTATTTTATGTCCATGTATTAAATGGCCGACTCAAATGGAATAAGGGCGTCTGGGTATTGAACGCAAAGTTACAACGTTTGTTTTGTCTGCATGGATGTGTGTATCCTTTTGTCTGCTATATTAATTGTCTATGCCCGTCCAGTACTCTACTCCGCTGATGAAGAAATATTCACCATTAAATCACGTAGGAATGATAACAGTTCAAAACTAGCATGGAATATGTTTGTTCAATTAAGACCCGTATCTATTGGGCTTACAAATAAATTTACTTTTTGAAGTGAAATTATCATCCATAATGAGTGGGTTTTCATATACCTTGCACGTTCTGTTTGATTTATTACGCTTTTTGATTGTCTGTACAAAAGTTTTGGTGCACACCATATGCATTATGGTGTAATTAAGTGCTTTGTCATCTATGCTATGTCTGCATACCAGTAACTCGACACATTATTTGGTGGATTTATCACCCTTACTCGACTGAAAATGAATTATGTGTTTCTATCTGATCATTTCGGTACAACCGATGAAACGGTAGGTCTGCAAGAAAGTAATGATTTTATACCACCGCGAAAGGAATATATATTGATCTTCCTGTCCGTCAGTCCTTGATTCTCGCAACTGAGTAACTACTCCCGCAATATTTGATGAATTGTCTTGAAACGTAATAAATATAACGGTCATCACCTGACTACCAATCACTTTCCTCGTCAAATTATTGTTAGATTTACTCTCCTATTTGTTTGTTTGTTTTTAACAATTTGTCCAATGTTTTGATGAATTGCTAGAAAATTCGGAAAATGTTATCGTTTTAATATGGAGAAAGCAAATATCAAGGAACCATGCTGTTCTCACGACTTCTGTTGCTTTTAATGCTTTTTATTTTGTGATTTAATGGAGTGATTATTATTAACGCTACTAGTCATTTGGTGTTCATAATGAAATTATGGATCGCATTAAAACTTAATACGTGTCATTCCCATCATAAACAGATGCAAATTGTTTTTAAAGAGCTACTGACCATTTCTCTGGACGCAGTGACGGACAAACGTTTGTAAATTTAATTTTAAATTTGTCGTTCTCAACGTAAAGGTCTCGTGCAATTGTTAATATTTACTTTTCTATAATTGTAATTTTAATGATCACCATATAACCATTATTCTGCCCAGCGGATGTTAGATGGTGTGTGTGTGTTTGTGTGTGTGTGTTTAGCAACATATCCCATTGTTTTTGATAAATAGCTATATAATTCGGTAAATGTTATTGTTTTAATATGACAAAGCGAATATAAAAAAATCCTGCTCTCTTATTTAGAATTGTAATGTTACCGATCACCATATAGCCATTATTCTGCACAGCTGATGATAAATTAGTTAATTACTGTGAAACTTGGTACATGTTAAAGCCATCAGTAGACGATATGAATGTTGACAAAACACTATAATCTAACTATTTTCAGAAAGGTAATGTCATTCTTTACCATAGACTCAGTTGCATTATGGAGTTGGACAGGTCCATTTATGTGAGCACCAACACTCTAATATCAAGAATTATGTTCTTCTGTTGATAATGCAGATAGACACTATGAAGGTGTTACCCACATTTCCTTTACTAAACTAAAATATAACAAAGGATCATTTAGCCTTAATTTCTAAAAGACGGAATGCAATAAAGGGCGTGCCATGCCATACATTATTGCTAGTTCGTTGGTACATACAATACACTTTTTAATGTTCATTAAAAATGTACCGTATTTGTATTTTTTTATTTTTTTATTTGCCAACAAGGTAATGTACTTTCAAATCCAATATATATTTGTGTTATATTAAATGGAATTAAATGACACAATACACCATGATATATTACTTTACCGTCACCAGCATGTATTTGACATTTAGAATACAGATTTAGAATGGTTCAAGTCTTACTTAGCTAACTGGACACAAATTATATCTGCAAATGGAATACACTCCAGCCCAGTTTATCTAGGTTGTGGTATTCCACAGGTGATGTTCGTGGACCTGTCCTCTTAATTCTATACACGCAACCGCTGTCAGATGTCATAGACCATCACCCACTCAACCAATTGTGTCCTGATGACACCCAAATATACAAGTCTAGCCACACAACTGAAGTTTATGCTACCATCCATGGTGTAGAGATGTGCATTTCTGGCTTATATTCATATAAGGCATGTAACAAGATGCAGAAGAATGATGATAAAACTAAGACCATTCTGATCACAACACAAATACTTTCTCATTCACATCCCATACCTCAAACAATAAATATAAACACCACAAACACTAAATTCACGCCGTCAGTGCGAAATTTAGGTGTTACTCTAGACAGTACTTTCACATTTCAAAAACATGTCATGAACATATGTAAAGTTGCATATATTGAACTGAGTACAGAATGTTTTGGAAAAAAGTACTTTGATTTCGGTCAGTATGTCTGCATCAGACTCTGACATTAAACTAAAGGAATTAGAATTAAAATTCAAGATGGAATTAGAGTTGAAGAAGCTGGAATTTGAGGAAATAGAGAGAGAGAGAGAGACAGGAAAGGGAGACAGAAAGACAATATGTCAAAGAGGAGAAAGAAAGACAATTACAATATGAAAAGGAGCAGATTCACATTCAATTACAATAAAAACAAATTAATCAAGAGAGAGAGAGATGGAAGAAAGGGAATATCAATGTAGAATGAAAGAATTAGACCTGGCAAGGGAAAAACACCTTCATACTTCAAATCCAAATTTAAGTTTTGATTTCGCAAGGAATATTAGATTAGTCTCCCCTTTCAGAGAAAACGAAGTAGACAAATACTTCATTCATTTTGAAAAAGTTGCAGAAAATTTAAAGTGGCCAAGGGAGCATTTGACATTGGCAATTGTTTGATAGATGGTGCATAGCAAAGAAATTCGAACAAGATTATGAAAATCTCAAGCAAATGATATTAATTGAAGTGTTCAAAAACTGTGTCCATAGTGACGTTAAAAATTATCTCGATGAGCATAGTATTGAAACCTTGGAGAATGCTGCTCGAGCTGCTGACGAATATTCTATGACACATAAAGTTAATTTGTTAACAAGACTTCTACTCAACAGTCTTCTGGCAGAAGCGTATTTCAGCCCAGTACCAGCCATTTAAAACTCAAACTAGTACAACTTTCAAAAATCTAACTTCAGAGAAGCTAGATTCTAGATCCTTGTCTCTTCCGACGTGTACCTATTGCAAAAAAGGACACGTTATTTCTGTTTGCTACAAATTGAAATATAGGCATCAGAAACAAGACAGACCTGTTCCAAATGCTCTTATTTCTAAGAGGTCAAGGTCACGGTCATGTATTGAAAGCAATACATTTGTTGGGTCTAATAAATACCAGTCTAATTTTATTATGGAGAATTATCAACCATTCATATCAAAGGGTTCTATATCACTCTTGGGTGATTCAGCCAATGCCACAGCTATTAAAAGTTTAAGGGACACATGAGCTTCTCAAAGTTATTTATTGTCAGGTACTCTGCCTTTTTTTTAAGAAGTCTTTTTCTAATGAAGGTGTTCTTATTCAGGGAGTAGAGTGCGACTTTGTTAATGCTCCACTCCATTGTGTAAATTTGTCATCCGACTTAGTATCAGGACCTGTGACAGTCGGAACAGTCTCGGTTTTACCCGTTGAGGGCATTAATTTATTGTTAGGCAACGACTTAGCTGGAGACAAGGTTGTGGTTAATCCACTTGTAACTGACAAGCCTGATTTGGATCAGAAAATTGATCCAATTGAAAAAGAATTCCCTGATATATTTCAAGCTTATGCAGTTACCAGAGCTATGGCAAAGAAAGCTCTTGAGAATGATGTTGATGAAGCCACTATTCCTTTAGCTGACATATGTTTAGGTCAAGCTTTTGATGAGGTCAGTTTTACTCCTTGTTTGGATCAATCAGAAGGTATTGATCATAGTGATCCTCTTTTAACAACTCATTCTCTATATTCTAATTAGGGTGATAAACGACAGTCACATGTCGTCGAGCAGGAAAAAGATCCTGAGATCTCCTGTTTTTTTCAAAGGGCCATATAAGTGAGACTGAAGCCACTGAAGTTCCTGTGTGTTATTTCATTAAAAATATAATTCTTATGAGAAAATGGAGACCTCCCGAGGTACCTGCTGGTGATGAGTGGTCGGTGAACTATCAAATAATAGTTCCAAAACCTTACAGACAGGAAATAATTAATCTGGCCCATGAAACCCCTTTGTCTGTTCATTTAGGGATTAATAAAGCTTATTACATACTTTTGACTCACTTCTAGTGGCCAAAATCAAAAGTGATGTTGCCAAATACTGTAGATCTTGTCATACTTGTCAAATGGTAGGAAAACCCAATCAGAAGATACCTAAGGCTCATCTACAACCTATTCCTGCCTTTGACGAACCATTTAGTATAATTATGGTAGATTGTGTAGGTCCCTTACCCAAGACCAAGTCAGGTAACCAATACCTGTTGACCATTATGTGTGCGTGAACAAGGTATCCAGAGGCAATTCCGTTGAGGAATATAAAATCTAAAACAATAGTAAAAGCTTTGATAAAGTTTTTTACTCAGTATGGCCTTCCCAAATCTGTTCAGTCTGATCAAGGTTCAAACTTCATGTCTGGAATTTACCAACAAGTTATGTATGAATTGGGCATTCAGCAATTCAAATCTTCTGCCTATGACCCTGAGAACCAAGGGGCATTAGAAAAATTTCATCTCACTTTGAAAAATATGATCCGATCATATTGTTTTGATACGAATAATGATTGGGATGAAGGCATTCATTTACTATTGTTTGCTGTTAGAGAATCAGTTCAAGAATCTTTAGGCTTCAGACCCTTTGAACTGGTTTTTGGACACACTGTGCGTGGACCATTGAAGTTATTGAAAGAGAAACTTCTCTCTAATGAAGATACTGAGATCAATCTTCTTCATTATGTTTCCGATTTTAGATACAAGTTGTCAAAGGCTTGTGAGGTCGCAAGAGCAATTTTGCTCAATCTAAAATGAAATCAAGATATGATAAAAAAAATGGAAGGAAAGGAGTTTTCAGCCTGGTGATAGATTTCTGGCTCTCTTACCAATGCCACAAAATCCTGTTCAGACAAAATAGTATGGTCCCTACACAGTTAACAGGAAAATTAATGACTTAAATTACATCATAAATACTCCTGGGAGGCGCAAATAAAAACAACTCTGCCATATAAACATGCTAAAAGCGTATTTTGAAAGAGATAGCCACGTTAAACCTGTAATTAATTTAGTTGTACCTGTCCCACTCAGTGAAGAAATCTCATCAGATTATATTGATATTGGAAGGAAGAATCTTTTTAATTCAGAAATTATGAAAGATCTAGACCAGAAACTTTAACATTTATAAGTGCAAGAAAGAAATGAACTGGAACAGTTATTATTTGAATATGAGCACTTATTTCCAGATGTTCCTACAAGGACAAACAAAATTTTTCATGACGTCGAAATTGTAAATTCGAAACCTATCAAACAACATCCATACATGATCAATCCACTCAAACATGAATACTTTAAAAAGGAGATTCAATATTTCCTGGAGAATGATTTTATTGAGCCCAGTAAAAGTGATTGGAGTTCACCATGCATACTTGTTCCACAACCAGATAAAACTTTCCGTATGTGCACTGATTATAGGAAGGTGAACAGTGTGACAAAAACAGATTAATTCCCATTACCAAGAATTGACGATTGTATTGATACAACCTGGATGCCAAGTATGTTACCAAATTTGATCTTCTGAAATGATTTTGGCAGATTTTAGTAACGGAAAGAGCACAGGAAATCTCGGCATTTGTGACTTCAGATGGATTTTACCAATATAAAGTAATTCCATTCAGCATGAAAGGGTTAACAAGTACATTTCAACGACTCATAAAAATGATCACCTCTGGTCTAGAAAATTGTGATGTCTACATATATGACGTCATCATCTACAACGACACCTGGATAGAACATCTAGCAACAATTCGAAAATTCGACAGACTCACTGATTCATGTTTGACAGTTAATTTATCTTAAAGTGAGTTCTGCGGTGCCAGTGTGACTTTTTTAGGACATATTGTGGGACATGGACAAGTAAGATAATTTAATAGCAGATGCTCTTTCCCATGTATAACAATATCTTATATCATATACACTGTAATTTATACGAGATTTTTTTTAACCTTAGGTGTAAATTGGTCTGTGGTAAAAAGAAATTTGTATCATATAAACCTTTCTTTTTATTTTATGGGGGAAGTGTTACGTATATTTGATACAAGTCATTTATATTTATTTTATTGTATGTTTGTTAGATTCAAATTTGGCATTTTAAGTTTAAAGATTCGTTCATTCAAGAGGGAGGGTGACATGTACTTTACAGAGTGAACACCATTTGTTGACCTCTTTTCTGGCCTGGTTTCAGATTTGTAAACAAGCTTTTAAAATGATTGGACAAAATGGAGCTTTTGTATAAACATCTTTCTATTTTAGTTGGGTCATAAGATGTGTACGTGATTCTTTGAACGTACATTTGTTCTGCTAGTTTCTAGCAGATCACGTGACCCTTCCTTGTTTACGTAAAAACATATATCAACTATGTTTTGGAGCGAGCCCATTCAGTAGAAAATTGGATGTTAGAATATTAAGTTGTGTCTTTTTGAGTTATTATAAATTACCTTGTTCTGGAAATTGTGTCAATTCGTTTGGATCAAGAGGAATTATTTTGTTATTTATCTGTAAAAGAATTGTGCTCGTAGAGATTTTTATTAACAAGAACTGATTTCATCAAGTGACATCGTCTTCCATATTGAATACATCGCTGGAATTCGAACTTAGAATTATTTGGACATTTTATTACCAGGATTTTTGCAATTTCTCTAGTGGATAATATTTATGAATTATTTTTGGATTCATTTTGGAATTGATTCTTAAAACTGTAAGTTTATTTTTCTTTTCTGAAAAATATTTGTGCTCAATAAATTGTTTATTAAGTTTTAAAGTCTTGTTATTTTCACTCTGTCTATGTTACTGGTTATTCGAGCCTAAGCACATAACAGGTATCGAAGTCATTATTCTCGATTCTGAAATAGTCACGATCACGATAAGTATTTCAGACATTAGCTTTGTTTTGTTTGATATCATAATTACATGCTTTCTAAAGATAAAACCAATAATTAACTTTTAGAATTTTGATAAAAATATTAACTAAATGTAACTGGTTGCAAAGGTTAATCCGAAAGATGTTTACTTTTGGAGGTCCTTTCGATTTGATACTTTGCCTATAGGCTGATAATGTTTGCAAAAGACGTGTATATGAGGCCTCCAAAAGTGTTGCAAACGGTCAAATACTCGGCATGTCAGGAACAAAACGACCCTATCTGAGACACAATTATCAAAACTGGGAATCATCTAGCTTCAAAAATTACTAGTATTAGTAGAAGTACATAATATCATATCCGTAATGAATATGCTACTCCGGTGTGAGACAGCTCACGGTAAATGTTACGCCATTATAGATTTTCATAAACTGTAATGATATAACAACTCTTTTTTACAAAATGACCCGCGGGATATCGTTATGAACAAGTTAATTGCAAACGATGGAGTTTTTTTAGAGCTTTATTTTATTTCAATTATTCAATTGTTGATTCAAATGAAATTACTAGATCGGGGTATGTAAAGTCTTCTTTCTTTACGTGGATGTGTAGATGCCTACATCATTACCATTTATTGTATAAGCCATACAGAACTCACCTCATCTGCTAAAATAAATTATTCACTCTTAAATAACAAACAAAAGATAACTTTACGAATATCTTTGCACATTTTGTGGGAATTAAAATCCATTCTGATTGCAAATTTTGTATTTATTGTAGTGTCAAAATGACCTTCACTGATTGAGTTTACAATTACTTGGCATTTTAGTTCAATTATGACGCTTGTAGATTGGGTCTACAAATGAATTAGAGCACTTCGTACACTGATGTAGAATTAAGACCCTTTCCAAACAAATCTTCAAGTAACTTGGGGTACCTTTGTTGAGTTATGACCTTTAGACGGCTACAAATGAATTACGTGTTTTGATCAAATCACATCAGTGCAACATGGTATATAATGTGGCTGCAAAAACAGTTATTATATATATTGGTAATTCTCAAGCGGTAATTCCACAAGCTGGCATATTTACGAGATCACACGTTTTGTTATACATGGTCTAGTGTATGTCATTGATAATACATATTGGTGAAGTTTCAGTTTCTGAATAGGAATCAGGCCGACCACATTACAACACTGAATCAGCGAAAATAATAATTGTATCAGTTTAGATAATACTTTTAGATAATACTTTTAATAGTGTACGTGGATAGACATTTTATACATGCAACATTTCAAGATTATGAAAAAGTTAGACAGGAGCACTGAAAGCATAGACAAGTGTGATTTTATAACTTTATCATATTATACATTCTCCTCATTTTTTTGGAGACTTAGAAAGGTACTGTTCATCAAATAGGTATAGTGAATGCAAAACATTTGCATGTGTACGATATCCGCTATGTAATTAGACACTACAGTGGAATAGCGTGTTTTGTTTCAATTTGTATTACAGATTTATTAAACGTTGAAACGATACCTAGCAATAATAATAATATTTGGTGGCTAAAGTGTAATGTATAAATCTTACTATTGCCATTACTATCTCTTCTAATGTTATATTAGGATTAACATGGTATACGCCTGAAAACTCAAACTAGAATTAAGTGATTTCGTCTGCAGGAAAAATGAACATAAAGATATTCGGTCCAAATGTACCAACAATCACTGGTCCAAATAAGTATAAAAGCCCGATTTCTTCCTGATTATATAACCTGTTCAATTTTGTTATTATCTTATGACACATATTTGAGTATGACTAATTATTGTAGCATCCAAAGAAACAGTACACTATTTATTGTAAATGATTCCTAACGTACCAAACGGTATGAACACATTTGTACAGAATCTTCCCTTTCCCGGGTATCTTGTGAAAATTAAATAGATTAGGTTTGAAAAGGGTTTTAAAACGAAATGTAAAAATTCTAAAATAATCTGAGAGAAGGTTCTATAAGAACTTTTTATGTTTAACGATTCATATACAACTTGGTTAATTATCACAATTATCACAACCTTAGAAGATCTTACATGATATTAAGGTGAAAAATTGACGTTCAGTATGAAAATATATCATCATAGATTTGTCCTGCTAAAAATTATTATACAGGACTTACTTAACGCCTGATGATGTTATAGACAACAAAACATATTTAGACTTGAATCGTCTGTGTATTTTAAATTGGATTTAATATTACTAGTCACACTCTTTAAATCAGACATGTGATTATCTTTATAAAAATATCACTAGAGAATTCGTAAGAAAAACAATAGATGGTATGAAATCAAAGATCAATGTCAAGCTATATTATCCTAGGGTATGCCCTTACTAAAGATTCAAAAGTACTTAGTCAGGAACAGATTTCCAAACTTGGAATTGTTTGAGTATTTCAAAGTGCATTTCATCATCCTAGTCACACTCTTTTAATAATACATGTGATAATCTTCATACAAATATTACGGAAGAATGAGTTGTAATAAAATGTAGGATCATATGTGTTTATAAGCTATTACTGAGTAGTCAGTACCTTTTAATAAATGGGTTAAAATCAAATTATCAATACCTCTCGTAGTCAGATTTTCTGTTTATGTTATACATTTAGGATTATTCTAGTTTCACATTCTGATTATTTGTATCTTAGGGTATGGAGCCTGTGATTGAATTAAACGTATATTACATACAAATATGATAGAAATAAAGTTATCTATTGAAACTGAAAACACAGGATAATATCCAGTTACTTTGATTGATATCAGCTCTGATCCGGACCAGAGGATGTTCCAAGCAACTAATTCAGCTCTCCAAAACGATGAAGATGACGAAAGGAAATATGAGGAACCGCGAAGCAATGACATGAAATTGACTGCATACATAGAACCTATTTGTAATTATTTGAAGTTCTCTCTAACTCGTGTTTCTCTCTTCGCCTTTATATATATATATATATATATATATATATATATATATATATATATATATATATATATATATATTTCTAGATCGCATCAGTATGTCCTGGATATTCTTCTTTATTTCTTTTTTTGTTTTTGGAGGTGTATATTTTAAATTGATACTCCACGCATCTGATAGAATATATATAATACAACATTTGGAATTATAAGAGGCTACCCCTATATATTCCTCTAATGTTGTTTCGTATCATGGCACAATTTAACAGGTTTTTTATCCACGACCGATACTAAAACGAAATATATCAGCATATTCAGGGGTATGATTCAATTGACTTCTTGCTAATAACAATGGATATATCAACATAGAGTCATTCCATAGTCAAACTGTTGAGAAAATTCTTTTTTTTTTATATACCGAGGCAGAAATTCTCTCATGGGATTTACTTTAATGACGTTACTTTCCTTTTCAGTGCAGCCTGTAAATGTCTATCAACGGCTTCATCCATATGAAAATCAATGAAACAATATGTATCGTTCTGTACGACCAGAGAATATCATTTAGGTATACTAAAGATCTACAATAACATTGAACTGGTAAACTAGACACTATCTAATTTACTATTATCTGGGGTAAGATACCCATTGTATTTCTGTACTACATTCTAAACATTATATCAAAAAATAATTGTATCCACCTATTTATCCGTGTTTTCATTGATGCCACCATATTTACTTGCAGATAATTGTATCATAAGTGTACTCATTAATGGTACAGATACATTCAAACTATAAGATGACACACTATACATGGAACTTCATTATAGAAAGGAATCTCGATTTACAATAACTCTGTTGGCTTTTGAAAATGATTTTTTTTTAACCAAAGTTTGTCAAAGGGCCTTTTTAGAACATTTTTATATTCAGAAATTCCTAATCTGAATATATTTTTACTGGAAATGTGCGTTTGTACTCTCTGCACATTTTAATACCCCACAAAATCATTTTTTTTAAAAACTATGATTAGAGCGAAACAATTCATAAACCAGATTAAAGTGTACATTTTAACATTTATGCACTACATAAAATCCATGGTTTCAATATGCATGTAATCAACATTTTAAAACAAAATTGTAAACTGATAACACAATAAAAGAAAATGTGAAAAAAATAAAGTTCATGTATTTAAACATTGCATAAACATTAATTCTGTATTCGAGAATTATATGCGAATGTTTAATCCTCGTTTCCTTAATGCACTTCCAGACTGAAACTATTTTCCTTCACAATATTCTCAAATGATCAAAATTCAGATATCCGTGTCTGTTTTAATTGACAGGGAAACATATTTGCGAAACATCAAAATAGGGATAATCCCAAATTAATACAACATGGAAATAAGGGCATTGTTTCGAGTCAAGAAGAAGAACTCGTTTAATATGGCATATTGTTTAGCAAATTTGTGTTCACAAATAATCAATAAATATGGATGCTGTAAATTGTGCTATCAAGTGAGACAATTGTCTTGCATAACGTTGAGTGGAACTTCACTTACTGTTATATTCTTAGCTTTGTTCTTGCTTTTGTTTGTTTGCTTTGCCCAATTTTGTCACGATACTTTCTATTCAGCGAGATGACACTTATCGATGCATGTGTATATTGTTGTAACAACAGCTGTGGTTATATATATATATAAATCTTACGCAAAACGTTATATAAAAATATACTTTTGGGATGTGCTCTTCAATTTTCAAAAGTAATATATCCTGTCAAAATCAAGTGAGTGGGGGATTTTTACCAACAAGATCTTCACACGCGCAGAGACCATTTTTAATGATATCTCTCACCTGCCTCAATTGAAAAATATGAATGGTATGTTGCCTGTTGAGTACAACGATTTTGTCCTCTTAAAGTCTTTGAAAGGGTGGCTTAAAGTTAATATCTCTTTGTCCTTCAATGCCACAGAAAATTATACCAAACGGCCGCCTACATTTATTTCTTCTTCAACTTCACCATTAATATTATGGGAATCATGATTAAAGATATAGGAAAATAGTTATGCTTCAGAAAAGCTGATATTTATAGGTTATCAAGGCAATCAAACAGTGATACTAAATTTAACTTTAATTATGACACGGATCAAGGCGTAATAAATACGCTTAATGCTATCATTTATATTTATAATTGTGCAGAATTCGTTTTATAATGATTTCTTTCATTCAATCAGGAGATTGGTGGGGATTAGTTCCACCTGTTTTAATAAGGGATTGTAGAGTGGTAATAAGTGATAGCGAAATTTGTTTTGTTCATTAGGCATTTAAATTATGTTGTATACCCTTCTTATATATACAATCCTGTATCAATTTGATAAATGTTTTCGTAAAATGGGCAAGTAGGGGGTTGTGCATAGATCATACAGTGACTTGAGATATTGTACTTATTTAAATATGATCATCGGGTTGTCGGTGAGAACTATTTTGTATATGTACCTGTTGTACATAATATTCTGTTTAGTCAGTAAATAACTATATCTGATTTATGCAGACATCTTTCAATAACAATTGAAACAGCACATGTTGATTAGTGATCAAATTTCTTGTTAGAGGCCGGATAACCCTATACATGATAGACCTAAATTCGTTTGAGTTAGCAGCAGAGAGGGCGAACCTCACAAGCGTCGAATGGTAAAAAAGCGTCGAATCGTAACAAAAAGCGTCGACTAACCAACGCTTCCTCGTCTACGCCAGCGTCGTTGTCATTCGCCCTCTCTGCTGCTACAGGTTAATAATTCTTTTACGAGTTCAACCGAATATTTGATCGAGTCCGATACGATATCGTGTCCGAGGATCATGTAAATTTATTGTTGCGAATCCGTACGGGGTTGACTGAGTATTACTAAAGAAATTTTTAAATTGATTGAAGTCCATATCGGAACACCATGTCTGCCAAATATTTCTAAGAGTATGAGTATCAACTCCGTTGAATACAGCAAGAATATTGCAGTTATCTCTGATGACTTTTGGAACCTGAGTGTAGCGTTGAGTGACATATATCACGTCAGTGTTTTTATGCCTGCCTCGGGAAAAGATTCTAGCAGGATTTTTTTTGTTTATCTAACATTACATCATCGTATACGACTAAATTGTTAATATCTCCATCAATATCATCAATGCTCGGTGCTTCATCGATATCGGTTATAAACTCAATAATACCCTCGCCGGATTTTTCCACCGCGCTGTCGTTAAAATCTTTTAGCACTTCATAGCATCGTTGATCATCTACGCTAGGGGCAATTAAATACAACTTATCCCACTTCATCCATCTCATTATTAAATTGAGCAGCCATTGCGTTTTACCGGATCCAGATGGCCCGAGTATAATCATCCGGATAGAGTTTGGTAGCGCTGCATGATGCTTAACTGGTTCTCTTGTTTTAGTCGCTGAAAAATCAATTATATCCATATTTCTATACATAAATTATGGATCTATATTGTGTGAAGTGTAAAACGCGTACTGGCACAGATGACTTGACTACGATTACAACTAAAAATAACAGATCTGCACTTACTGGTAGATGTGCAACATGTGGTAAAAAAAAATTTAGATTTGTTTCTATGAAATCCTGAAATGTTTTTTAAAAAAACGAGGAGGTGATATCGCAGCCAAATTGGCAAAGCTCCCTGGAACCCCATGGGCAAAGTACCCCGGATAAAAGCACCTTCCAGGATATAGCTACTGTGGTCCCGGAACACGATTAGATATCAGACTTGATGATCAAAATCAGCCCCGACCTGGCGAGTATCCGATAAACGCTATGGATAAGGCGTGTCACCTTCATGATGTTGCATATAAAAGCAGCAATTTGCAAAACAGGCATCTCGCGGATGTGAAATTAATTCATGCGTTAAATGCTATTCTTGATAAATCCTTCAAAGAAAAATTGTCTTTCTTTTTGATAAAATCGGCGATGAAAAGTAAATTGATGTTAGGTGCTGGTAATTAATAATATGGAATCAATTTATTATTCCCCAAGAGGATACTGGAGGGGTAAATCAGCAATCCATAAACTCGCTAGCGCTGCAAAAGTGAAAAAAAAACCACTGCGGCTCATTGGTTATCCAAACAGGCACTATGGCAGATTTATCTACCGCGCCCTAAACAAATCAATTTCTCACATTTTGATGTTACTGGACCTAATGAAGTTCATCAAGCTGATTTATTGTTTTTACCACATGACAACGGTTACAAATACGCGTTAACCGTAGTTGATGTTGCGAGTCGATACAAAGAAGCAGAATCGTTAAAAACAAAATCAGCCACTGAAGTTGCTTCTGCATTTGAGAGGATTTATCGACGAGGTCCTCTGCACTGGCCAAATCTATTGCAGGTTGATCCTGGTAAGGAATTTCAGGGTGCAGTGTTATCAACAATGAAACATCATAATGTCACTATCAGACGGGGGCATACTGCGCTACATCGTGATCAGGCAATTGTAGAACGATTTAATCGGACGATTGCTGAGCGGTTATTCGGATATCAATACGCGAAGGAGTTTATTCAGGATAAAAGATCCCGTGAATGGGTCAAAAGGTTACCAGCAGTGATTACTGCACTGAATAACGAGATTACTAAAACAATCAACATGAAACCTATTAACGCGATTAAAAAGAAGTCAATACCCGTACAACTACAAAAAGATGTCAAAGAACCAATTCTTGGTAGTAATGTCACTGTGAGGTATTTATGTGAACCAGGAGAGCTTGAAGGTGGCAGAAAAAGGGCTACTGATCCTATTTGGAGTGTTACTGCACACAAAATATCTAGTATAACACGATCTACTGGTAGACCTCCAGTCTATAAACTGGATTCAACTGCCCTTCAGCGGGGTTTTACTAGACAACAACTACAGGTAATACCCGAGGATACTCAATTGCCACCGCATGGTCTTAACTAGCGCCGTTGCGTCTATTGCACTCAAAACAAGTCAACATCACATTATTTCTGACATGACCGAGATTGTTATTTTTTCTGTCAACGGTAAATTGGCGAGGATCTTTATCCGAATACTGCCAACGCATTATACAATTGCAACTCGCGCAGTGATTATTCTGTTGTTTCTTTAGCGTAATTATTAATTCAGCATCAATGTCAAATTCTCGTTGTTTTTTTTATCCTGTTGTTTGGAACCGGAGAGTTTTTTATCGATAATTTTAACATCAATATCATCCATTGTTGTGTCGTTATCATCGTCACTTGCTTCGCCAACGACAATTCTTCGAAGTTGATTTATTCTTCGTACTCTGGATACTGCGAGATAGACTAAATTTGACCATTCGATGCGATTATCTACCATCCAAACAATTGTATCCGTGATGGTTAATCCCTGTGAAGAGTGTATTGTCGCTGCGTATCCTAGCGTCCACGGGGATTTATTAGCACGCAATGCATCTTCAACGACGCTGATATCAACCAGCACAATATCATTTAATACCAGAATGTGTTTTTCACGCTGTCCTGGAATATCAACTTCAATGTTCTGTTTTCGTGTATCCGAAGGCCTATAACAAAGAGGCACAGGAAGCGTTGCAAATTTTTCTTTATGCAATTCAAATAATTTCAACTGAAGTGTGTCTCTGACTATTTTTCTACTTGCAATTATCAAATCGTTTGGTCTCCATGTTTCCCAAAACTCATTCATTGGAGTTTCTGAAATCACTTCACGCACTATTTCGCATTGGATTCTATCCGGTTGTAGTCTAATTAGCGCTTTGAACTCGCGTAATCGTTCATCAAGTGATCTATAATCAGTGGTGATTTCTTCATAGTAGTCTAGAAAACCCTTTAACCACTCATGTGGGGATGCACCGACAAATGGTGGTGGTTGGCCGTGATCACCGCACATGACGACTTTTGTGTTTTTGTTTAACAACCATTCGAGAAATGTTTGTAATACATCTAATGACACTGTGCATATTTCATCCCAAATTATGATTTCAGGAATGAATTTATCACCCATACGCTCAGGAGTCCATTTGTCACCCTTCCATCGAAAAAAATTATGATAGGTACGGGCATTTACCCCTCGCTGTATCATCTCTCTGGCGAGTCTGTGAGTCGGTGTTAGCACAATCATGGTTGACCGACGAAATAATTCAATTGCACGAGTTGTCTTTCCTGACCCACCACGACCGTTTAAATAACTGTCTTGTATCTACATACCGGTGGTGCATTAGAAAATTCTGATTGAATTTCAATACGGTTACATGAAAGATATTTATCATCCATGGCAACGTCTGCCGATTCACAATACTCATGTAGCATCTCCTTTTTAAATCGCCAACGCCCCCACGCTTCCTCGGGATCTGTGAATGCCGCTACAGCTGATTTGTGTTTATTGTGTATATACATCGAATCAGTGGCCACTCTAACCGCGGTATTAGGAAATCTATTTATCATCGAAAATAGATTAATAGAAGCATAGGCTAGCATAGATGATCTTAAATGTGTATACTGGGAATTATATCCATCACAGTAGGTAACAACCGTACCCATTTTCTCACCATTGGATAGAAAAGCATCCTTACGGGATACAAGGTTTCCCTGTTTCATTAAATCCGTTACAATAAAATCGTATTCAGCGATATCTATGATCAACCGCGAAGAATATTTTGCATTGTCGTATCTTCCACCCTGGGTAAATATACCGATTATTCTTCGTCCAAAATCTTTTGCTTGTTCTTTTTTACTTTCAAATAACTTCTTAGACCTATTTATGATTTGTTCTTCACTGAAATTCGAAGAATTTCCATCTGGAAATTGTTTTCGCTGTTCGTTAATTATACGATCTAGATCGGGTTGTGGTAGCCAAACTTCTTTCTGAGCTCGATAGCATATAATACCTTCGGAAACAATCAACGATATTAGCATACCACAATCAATCATATATCGTAGTAACACTATTGGCATCCAGGCCTTTTCAGATATATGTCTACCAAGCCAAAGATAACTACACGGATGTAACCCTGTAGCGAATTCGAATGATATCACACGAGCGAATCCAGTTAAATCAAAATCAGGCAATGGACCATTAATCGCAACACGAGTCATTTCATGCGTGGGGTGTCCAAATCGTTTAAAGTATTCAGCACATTCCCCATATCCGAGAAAACTTCCAGGATAACACGCGGATATATCAATTGAAATCATACCATCACGTGAGTATTTCGTATTCCACATTCCTCCATGACCAAATTCGACCCAACTCAATTTAACATCTTCGAGAAAATCACTTCGTGTTGGACGCCATGAGTTTTTTCTCTTGCGAAGTGAGCTACCACTGATGGAATAGTAAAACTATCCGTGAGTAGTCTTTCATGAAAACTCTCCGGTGAAAAATTACTAGCGATTTTTCTCATTCTGTTATCTAATTCTTCAACGCGATATAATTCACCATTAGGTCTTACAAATTGATCAAATCCTATTTCGGGATCTTCATCACTTCTAAGTAACCACACTGACACAGGATCATCTTTACACAACGCATGAATAGCATCGAATAATTTCTCATTATAAAAAACATCCCCGACGAATTCCTCGGGGATATATTTCTCGGTTCGTTCTCGTGGAAATATTGTTACTGCAGGTGTCCACGCGTGTTTGTTATGATCAATAATTTGTATTGGCGCTCCTTGTAATTTATATTTCGGTTCGTGTAATACTTCCCCGGTTATTGTCGTTACTGATATTGGGAATTTTAATAATGTTTCTAATTTAGCTATATCAGAAATCTTTGCACCGTGCTGTTTCACCGTCAGTTCCCATTCGGTTATTTTCCTACGTCGTTGTTCAGTTAATTTGTTTCCTCGGGATGCATTTGTGAAGTGTTCTATTACCCGTGTTGCCACGCAATTCAGTGAACTAGAATATTTCATAGGAGCTAGTTTTGCGATATCGGGTTTATCATTTAACGGATATATCCCATAAACGATTGCTGTTACAGGATAAGATCTCTCATAGTATGGTTTGTCGATTCCAGTTAGAATTCCTGGTTTGGAATCTCTACTTACAATGACAGTTTTTTTATCCATGAGGATTGGTTCAAATTTATCCCTGATAATCCATTTGTCTTCGACTTCGATAATAAATTTTATTCTGAAAAAATACTTCTGTTGGGAATTGCTTTGTTTGGGAATTGCTTTGCGATCTCCATCTTTAGATTTCCACCCCGTTGGCTCGCCAAGGTGTGAAATTATCTCGGCTGCTCTTTCATCGTTCATGGTAGCATCGATGTTCGGTACATTAACATCGTCATGTATAATTCGAAATGTCGACCAACAGTGTGCTGCACCGTCTCGGTAGAATTCATTAAAACAGTCGCTGATTTTAATCAACAGGGTTCTATCACCGATTATCCGTTTTGGTGTATTGGAGACTCTATCGAGATTGAATTTAGCATTTTTCCAGGGCTTAATTTTCGATAATCTCTTGAACTCCTCCATACTATAATTAAAACAAGCATTTAAATGAAAGATTTATGTATAATGAATCACTACAAGTGGCTTATGATTGGATCAACAACCCCGTGTAACAAATCATGCAGAAATGAATTCTGTGGGTATCATATGCAAAGCTTTCGTCGTGGAAGCCTTGGTCCGTTACCTTGCATACGATGTGGGGTTGGGGTCAGGGGAAAATCTCAATTGTGTTTGAATTGCGGTGGCAAATGATGCAGGGAGTTGAAGCGTTATTATGATAAAAGAATCAAAAATGGAAAATAAATCAAAAATTCTGACCCTGAAAAAGTCCCTGACGCTGACAGAGTCAAGGATAAAATCATAAGAACCCCTCAAGACTACATGGAAAGATTTTCCAGTGATGTAATCATTAGACAAAACAATGAATTAGACAAATAGTATTAGTATACGAATGAACCAAGAATTCAAACCACACCCTGTGATTACAAATTATGAAGCATCCAGTGATGGTGTTGTAAGAAACCGCAGACTGAAGAAACCAGTTGGTGCTGACAATGGTCTGGGGTATTTGATATTTGGCGCTGGAAAGAAGAAAACTTATCTCAATCATCATTTCGTATTTGAATGTTTTTATGGAGTGATTGAGGGTGATTTTGTTATTGATCACAAGGATTCTAATCCAAGGAATAATTCCTTATCAAATCTACAGGTTGGTACACAAAGTGAAAATTCCAAACGAGGGGGGACTGGGAAATACTCGAAAAAAGCGAGACCAGTAAAATCTTTTAATACAGCAACTAATGAAGAAAAACATTTCAATCGATAGCTAGCGCCAGTAGGCACTTCGATATTTGTCCATCTTCTGTACGATTCGTTGCAGAGGGGATAACCAAAACGGCGATTTCAAAAGAAACCGGACAGAAAATTCATTTCATTTATGTCTGATACGTCATATTTTTCATTTAGAAGTATATCATTGTTATAGAATATGAATTCTGAAAAGATGAATTGCATTATTGATGAAATTGCAAAATTGAAAAATCAGGATATCAAAGTATCAGATGGTTTAAATTCTGATCAAATCAAGTCAGATTTTCAGGATATAGAATACGGAGTTAGCACTAACAAATATATGCTACCAAAGAAGTATGCGCTCATCAAGAGAATTCAGAATTCTATTCGAGACTCTCTTGCATTTTCCAGTGACGTAAGTGTGTTTGTCCCGTTGTATAATATCGTAGAACGAATACGAAAAGAATTAGGTAACGAAAACGAATTGAAAAAAAGAGGTCAATTCGAAGATTAGAAACCTACGAGCGTTTATTCAAGAAAATGAACAATTTTGATTGACCGACCCTCAAAGAGATTTTGTCGTTTTTTGATTGTGACCGACCCTCAGAGAGATCTTCATTTTCTTTTAGCATTTTTGATTGAAAATGTCAAAATCAGTGAATAAAAAATAAAAATATTTCACAGCAATAAAAAATAAAAATATTTCACACTGCGTAAAAAATAAAAATCAAATCCTAACAGCTTTGAAAGTTCTTTTAAGAACTTTTCCCTATGGGAAATCCCATGCAAAATCGACTACTTTACCCGACTAGGTTTTTTATCAAACATCAAGGAAAACTGACCAAAAATCATTGAAAACAGGCAAAAATTGATGAAAAATGACTAAAAAACCATCAAAATGAATCCTAACAGCTTTTTCCTATGGGAAATCCCATGCAAAATCGACTACTTTTACCGACGAAGACTGATCAAAATGGTATAAAAAACAGTGAAAAATAGGCAAATCAGTCAAAAAAACAGGCAAAATCAGTCAAAAACAGGCAAAATCAGTGAATAAAAATATTTCACACACTGAATAAAAAAAAAATATTTCAATGGCGTTGGCACTTGCGCCATCAATGAAATACTCCCACGATGGTGTTAAAAATCATCCGACATATCTGTTAGGTCAGGTTCGGGAAAATTGTTTTACAATTGAAAAATTGTTTCTGGTTTCAAATAATGGTCAATGAAGCATTAACAACTAGATTGGCTCGTGAACGACTGGATGCAATCAGGAGATTTATACCAATTCGCGACTCTGTAAGAAATAAACTGCAACAACGACAGAGTTTACAAACTGATTTTGCTGCTGGATCTGAAGAATTGTTTAAACCAGTAACCACAGCAACGTACGGGGTAGAGCGTGCCATACTGGGAGATGTTCCCGAGACGGGGAAATCTGTTATTGGTGAACTTGAAAAAATAGCAGCGAAAACTGAACAAACAAAACAAGCTGTACAAAAAATGGAATCAAAAAGAACAGTAGATGATTTAAGCGCGAGATTTAACGAGGAAGGGTTAGCAGCAATTGATGAGACTAAACTAGCAGAAATTCCTGCGCTTGTTGTTACGACTTATGAAAACAGGAAAAAAATGTTGAAACCAGAACATCACAAGTTTGTTAGGATTATAACTCACTGGGCTGATATATTCTACAAAATCAAAACTAAAAAATGTCAAGTTAAGACAGATAGTGCATCATACATTGGATATATCAATAACGTGGGTGCAGTGTATAAGCAATATGAAGAACTAAAACAAGAACAAAAACCGAAAAAATTGCAAAAACCGCAAAGGTGACAGCAACCTGCAAGGAAAATATCTTTTTCACCTAAACAACAACAACTACCACCTGATCGAGATGATGATGATCTTGATGTTTTACAAGAAACGGATTTAGAAAAACTAGATGAAGCAACTGGTTATAGCGGAAGTGGATTGGAAGATTCCAGTGGAAACTCAAAGAGTGAAAATCCAAGAATTGGAAACTCAAAGAGTTTCTGTCCTGGTAGTGTTCTCAGTGATATATCACGATTAGAAGTTCTTGTAGGAGGGTTCCGAGCTGGAAATAACTCACCGGAAATAATTAATGAAGCAGCTGATATCTGCAGGCGGTTATTTGCCGGCGGTATCATGGATATCAAAACATATCGAGATTTCATTAGCGAGTTAGTGGAAAGTGGGTATCACAGCGACTGAATTCACAATTGATAATTTTTTTTACAATTGAAAATACTAGTGTTTTTACAATAATGATCATACACTACAACCATGACAAACCAACCAACGTATATGTAGTTAATTCACGGTTTCCAGTTTATAGAGCATATTACGGAGATGGTTTAGGTAATACCATTGCAGGGTTTTTTGCGAGAATGGCTCCAAAAGTGATGCCGTTAGCTAATCAATTATCAATGAAAGCCATTGATGTTATTCGTGATAAGGGTATTAGCAAAATCGGAGATCTTGCCGGAAAAGCGTTTTCAGCCGCAAAGAATAAATTAACAGCGCTAGTGAAATCACGGATGAAATCCAAAGGATTTTCAAAACCGTTACCGTCTACAGCGGAAATGCCTGCAAGTGTTAGTAAAATAATAAATAACGCAGTAGATGAAAAATTAGCGTCATTGATGACTCCGAGTGACCAAAATAACATGATAGCAAACATGATAGCGGGGAGTGGCTTTAAAAGAACACGACGATGAAAATCCTACGGTGAAAATCGTTTACGATTTTACGGTTTAGACTGATAAATAGAATAAATGTTCAAAAGGTCACCTGATCCAGCATTTGATATGGATGCCCCAGTTCTCAAGAATGATTCTGTACGCGATTTTCAATTTTATTCTTATCACGCAGTACAACCAGATCTCCGATCGCGAATTGAACTTCAAGTTCTTGATACCAGTAAATATTTTCTACCGTGTGAGGCATTTGTTGAAGTAGAAGGAGAACTTGTAGCAAATGTTGCAGCTGATACCCCATATGACAATAACGCAAATGTCCGAGTTGGTTTTGTTAATAACGGTATTATGGCGTTATTTGAAAGCGCTAGATATCTCATTGATGGAAAAGAAATTGAATCCATTGACCGTGAAGTTGATGTGGCTACAACAATCATAGGGTTAGCGAGATATTCTGATGATTATACAAGATCGGCTGGTCCGTCTATGATGTTTGCAAAGGATACCTCTGATAACGCTGACCACCTTCAATTCATTAAAGTGTTAACAGCACAAGGTACTGCAGAAGCAGATCAACAACAAGCAGCTAATCCAGAACGTCGAACTAGACCCGGAGCTGCGTTTGATAGTCTCGGAGGCGTTAATGGTAATCTCAATTTAGGATTTGCAACACGCGTAGCAACGTTGCATGGACAGCGTCGACGATTTTCATTTGCGATTCCACTGCATCATATTTTCGTATTCTGTAGAAATGTTAGAAAAGTTATTTATGGAGCTAAACACACAGTAGCGCTTGTACGAAAGGGTACTGATGATGATGCAATCTGGCGTAATGCTGGGGTTGCTCCCGGTAAAGTCATTTTAACAAAACTATCATTATGGATGCCAGTGTTAACTGCATCAGTCACCAAAGAACAGCGACTACTAGAATTTATGGACCAAGGAGGAAATTCGTTGTTAAGTTGGTTATCAGTGACTACGGATATTAAACAAGACAGTGTTGATGGTACATTCACATGGCACCTGGCATCAAAACAAGGTGTTTCAGCTCCACGTCATATATTTATTGCGTTACAGAATAATGCGCGAGTTGGTAATCAAGAACGAAGCCATATGATATTTGATCAGTTAGGTGTTAATGAAGTCTCGCTGAGAATAAACGGACAGCAGGAACCATCCGAGGATATACAACTTGATTACGGTCAAAATCATATTGCACGTATATATCATAACCTGTTGTCATATATGGCACGTGATCAAAATGTGGATACTGGTTTGCAAATATCACAATTGAATTTTAAAAGCCTCTATCCGATTTATTACTTTTCATTGGAACATCTTGATTTAACAAGACAATCTGTCGTTGATATACACTTTAGAGCCCGTGTAACCCGCCCGACTGGTCCACCAGTTGGTGGGGTACCCCCTATCCTCATCCCGAATTATAGAGCGGTTGCTGTCATTCTCAGCGATAAATCAATACTACTCGAAGGTGTTGGAGGAAGAATGAGAGTGGTAGATGCACCAGTGGAAAATCTTTGATTGAAATCGTAAACGATTTAGAATCAATCTGTTATTGTATAATGTCGTATAGTAATATCAATGTATCTTTGACACCCGGTCAATTAAAAAAACTACAATCCAAATCAGCTAAGCAATGCGGAACCACAATCACGTTGAAACCTAATCAAATGACTGGTGGTGCAAATAAATTATCGCTGACAACTCGTCAAGTAAAACATTTCAATGATGCACTTGTATCAAAAAAAGGTGTTGAGATTACTCTTTCTGCGGCTGCTATCAAAAATATGATTAAAACAGGCGGTATATTTCCATTGTTAGCTGCGATTCCAGCATTGATTGCAGCAGCAGCAGCAGCCCCAGCGGTGGCTAAAGCAGCGGCGTTAGGGGCCGTTGGTACTGCAGCAGGAATTGCACTAAAGAAGGCAACTGGGAAAGGATATAAAAAAAGGGAAAGGGTCTAAGACTACCAGGAACCCGTATTCGTGGTTCAGCGGGAGATCCGTGAACGGATCGGGTCTAAGACTACCAGGAACGATTTATTAGTTGAAAACCCAATTGTTGAGGAATCTATGACTCGGGAATCGAAGATTCCTATGTCCAATTTTGATTTAATGGATGCTGCTAAAAAACTCGCGATTAAAAACTTCAGAGGTGTCTTTATGAAAGATCAATTACCACATCAACCAAACAGCGTTGAAACCGGAATCATTAATTTAGATAACAGCACCGGACCTGGAACTCACTGGGTTGCATACGCTATTGATCCACGTGGGATTGTCTATTTTGATTCATATGGATTAGCTCCGCCAAGTGAGTTTATGCGTTATATAAAAACCCTTCCAATGAAGACTTGGTATTCTACGCTACCAACACAAACGATGATTGACCCACCAATATGTGGCAGCGAAGTATTAAATGTCCTTAACGCTATTTCTAACTCCTTGGGTAACCCAAGCGGAAAACCACCACATGTTGTCGTGAATGAATACACTAGTAATCGCTGGCAACGACGAAGTCGTCAAAAACGATTTTAGAGAGAGGTGTATAAAATATCATGATTGATATTTGGGGGAGATCTTTGAAACCCAAACCCGATGGCACTGCACCCCCTGATTCTATCAAGGATATTAAAAAAAATAATTGAAGATGAAATCGCTGAGACGTTAAACTTAACAAGTGTTGACCCAGGGGAAATAGTTGTATTTCAAGACAAACAGGGTAAATTGAAAACTAGTGATGTGTCGTTGGATGATATATTGGTTAAACAACGAAACGCAATAGAGAATACTATCGCGTTATTTTCCAATCAGGGTAAACTCAAACCGGGTGTACTTTTTTCGACGATTACAGATCAATTAAAAACTCTCAACGATGAGTTGAACATTTCTGTGTTGGAACTAACAACACTTCAATCTAGAATTGAGGATAGCGGAAAACAGTTTTCAATTTTTCGTAGAATTATCGTGGATAAATTTCTTGGAACTACATTCGATAAACTCGACATAAGACTCCCTGATATAAAAAAATTCATCGATGAGACGAAAATCTTCATCGAAGCAATCAAAGGTGATGCAACGAGGATGATAACAATCATTGAAAAAACAAAAATCCCTCATGAGAAAACCAACAACGTAGTATACACGATCCAACACGGATCATTTGCGTAGACACCTACAAACAACAAATTAGATATCACTGCAACCGTCAAGGGTATATATCGATTAACACTAGTGACACCACTGACTCAATTTAATATTTCATCGTCGAGTTCATCTGGGGTCAATAATACGATTTCAACGATCATCGACAAGGATACAACTGAAAAGTTCACGATAACATCTACTGATAAAAATTTGGTTAGGGTTTCAACAACATGGTATGTGGAATTCGTAGCGGATTTAAGTTGAAAATTGCAAAGCAATTTCACTAACAGTTTCAATTGAAATCGTAATTGAAAACGCTAGCGTTTTTAAATAGAAATGATTTCATCAACGCAATGTCGCTATAATCAGGTCAGAGAATTTCAAACTAGACTCAAAACCCTCGCCGAGGAGTATCAAATAAAAATAAAAAAATACCGACGAAGAATCACCGCAATTGATGTTACTGTGTACTCGGTGTCAAGCGTTCTCGCTGGCGCCGGAATAATACTTGCATCGGTTACAATGATTGCCCCGGTCGTAGTTCCAATTTGCATTTTTGCAGCGGCTACAATCGCGGGTATATCAACCGGGATAATAAAAAAGATATCATCATTCAGCCAGAGTAAACTGCAGGATTACTTAGTTCAATTTCATATTGTATCAACCGCATACTCGCAATTATCCTCGATGATATCGTCGTCACTCGATAATACAAGTAGATCAGATAGTGAGTTCTCAGCGATGGTCAGTATTTACGATTCCGCAATATCAAAATTAGAGCGACAACAACAGTATAATAACAATGAAAACACCGATGGAATTAGAAAACAAGAACCCGAAAACCAGAATGATCTCAATAACCTCAACGATATCAGATAGTGAGTTCTCAGTGTTGGTCAGTATTTACGATTCCGCGATATCAAAATTAGAAATAAATCATGAGTATAATAACAATGACAACACCGATGGAATTACTTCAACGAATAGTGGAGAACACGAACCCAGTACAAACAAGCATGATATCAATAACATCAACGAATCCTGAATTCAGTGTGAATTTCCCTAGCCCAGTCCCCGTGAAGGAGATAGCGCTAGCAAAACTACGAGTGTATCACAGTTGGCCTAATATCAGATCAAAATCATTTGGTGGTCAACAACCGAATAATTCACTGGTGTTCTCGTATAAGAATAAACCCAACGGTACCCCAGACTGGAACGTTGTTTCCATACCAACAGGGTCATACCAAATCGAACAAATCAGTAATGAATTCGCGCGTAGAATAAAATCTATTACTGGAGTAGAATCGAAAATCGCTATAACAGTTCATGAGCCGACGCTATCATCCGCAATTGAGATAAGCACAGAAGGATACGTCGTAGATATCTATCAGAGTTCTATTAGAACCGTACTAGGATGGCCTGAATTACCACCAGGTGGGAAAACCGTTGATTTACCAGAACCACAAAAAACTGATTATATCACCAACGTGATAGCACCTGATAATTCAATAAAGAGTTATAAAGATCACGAATTAACTATAGATTTCTTTGGTTTCGGATATCATTCAACTGGAAGAGAGAAGCCAGGGGAGAGAATAGAGGGACATCATTTTGTTAACGAACCTGAAATCATTAAAAATTTCACAGCAATGAATAATGATTTATCGCTGTTGTTAATATCTCTTAAATCCGGCTCTCTCACCCGAGATGAATTTATCAGCGTCGTAGAAACATGCAATAAAATTATCGACGATATGGAAATATTTGATCTGAAAATTATTCAGGATGTACTAGATGACGATAATCCCCTATCGAGAACAAGATTTGCAGAAAAATATAATTTCCCCGTCAAAGATATCCCCACATTCAAACTACCGGGATATAACGTACCGGAACTAAAAAAACTTCTCAGTGACACCATCGATGTTGGTTTTAAAATAATTCATGATGCATGGAAAAAAACAGCATCACAGGAAATAAAAATCCTCAAACATAATAATGATCCAGATGATGGCGGCAGGCATATCGCTCCGTTCAACGTGAATATATCCTCAGTAATTGCGCTCAATTTATTATGCGATGTTATCGAAGGAAGCTATCAAATTAATCTCGAACGATCAAATCAAGCTCAGCAAGGATATATTCTTTATTCGTTTGCACCAACAGCCCCTCCAGGATTTTTAATAATTGAGTCTCCGGTTAATCCAGTCTATATGCGGTGTCATAATGATTCATTAACCAGAATTAATTTCAAACTCACAGATCAGTCCAATAATCTAATTGATCTACAAGAGGAGGTGTTAGCGATTAGTCTGTTTGTGAAGTCCTAAAAACTCGATCAAATATTCGGTTGAACTCGTAAAAGAATTATTAACCTGTAGCAGCAGAGAGGGCGAATGACAACGACGCTGGCGTAGACGAGGAAGCGTTGGTTAGTCGACGCTTTGTTTTTTACGATTCGACGCTTTTTTACGATTCGACGCTTGTGAGGTTCGCCCTCTCTGCTGCTGAGTTAGAAGTCATTCAGATTGCAACCTATTATAATTCTCGACAAAATACATCGAACACGTTACAAATTGACTTCGTTTTGTAATAAGGTAGTTCTATCAAAGTGAAGACAGACGAAAGCGTTACACAGCTGTAACATCGAATTCAAAATGGCTGCCTAATCTTAATTTCCAGTTCAGACAATACATATGGTAGTATCTTTGCAAACAAACAATTGTGTTTCTAAGGGGAAATAGCAGATTCAAAAAACACATTTGTTGTAATATCTTGATGGGAATATGGTCCTTGCTTAGCATAAAATGACTGCCTGTATGTATGTATGTATGTATGTATGTATGTATGTATGTATGTATGTATGTATGTATGTATGTATGTATGTATGTATGTATGTATGTATGTAAGTATGCATGTATGTATCTATGTATGTATGAATGTATCTATGTATGTATGTATGTATGTATGTATGTATGTATGTATGTATGTATGTATGTATGTATGTATGTATGTATGTATGTATGTATGTATGTATGTATGTATGTATGTAAGTATGTATGTATGTATGTATGTATGTATTTATGTATGTATGTATGTATGTATGTATGTATGTATGTATGTCTGTATGTATGTATGTATGTATGTATGTATGTATGTATGTATGTATGTATGCATGCATGCAAGCATGCATGCATGCATGCATGCATGCATGTATGTATGTCTGTATTTATGTACGTATATATGTATGTGTGTTTGTGTGTGTGTCTGTTTCTGTACAGTCCTATCGACGTTAACTGGGAAAACTACAAGTAAATTTCCTCATATCTTAGCATTTGTAAGTGTAAATGTGATTCAAATTTGACAATCTTAAACAAGATCGATGTCACGTGTTCATTTTAACTTTATGAACGTTCGCGGGATTGTGAAATAAACTCGGCGGTATGGTAGGGTATGTTTGTTTGTTTAACATATAAAATACATCCAAGGTTTAAGAAACCTTTGCTTTAAAAAAGAACTTGAAAGACCAACCTCTAACTGATGATTTGTTATCTTCAGAAAGTGTCGCCTCTTGTAATTCTATATACAGCAGGCAAGGCCTTCAACGAAACAAGAACGTAAACTGATTGAAATAATTTCACAACATTTCTCCATGTTACAAATGGGATAATAGCCTCATCCCCATTAAATCATTCCAATCTTCGACTAAACCCTTGCAACACGCAACGTGTGTCCATGCGAGAAATCATGCCAGTATTTTGCCGTGAGTAGGTGGTACTTCATTCTCTAGGGATATTCCTCCACTATGTGCTGAAAAATAGCATTTAACCCACAAACCAAAATACTTAATTTACTTATTTCTTATGTAGGGGTTTTGCAATGAATTCTCCAACTCAACAACTATGAAGAATTTTCTTTTACTATTTACCGTTTTGAAACATAATATCTGAAATTTCAGGTAGACGTAAACATGATTTATTCATTGGTGATAAGCTTGAAATTGTGTTTTCGGAACCAAAAATCCAAAAGGGAAAGCAAGAAAAAAAGAGAAGAGGAATCCGGAAGTGTTTAATCAAAGGTATAAAAGATTTAATTTGCAGATTACTGACATCTCATTTCTTCTCTCTTTCTATCTCGCGTAATATAACGGCATGCAAGAAAGCATGGGTCGGTGGATCTTCTTTACGCTTTTGACGCACTCGTCTTCAAGCCGATATACCGGCAAACATGAATAGATGTGCTGAAAAACGACATTCAACCCACAAATCAACCAAAGTTGTGTATTTATTTCTAACACATAGCCAAAAGAAAATAATTTGTCCTCCTCAACAGTTTAAATGTTTCTTTCACTAGTTACCATTTTCAATATCAATGTTCAAAAATCATTTATAGAATCTGACATAGATGAAAAGATGACGTAATCATATGGTGTTATTCTTGATTTTGTACAGTCTGAACAGATTATCGGAAAAGGAAATGAAACGAATAACACAGAAGTTCGATACAACGCATACAGTGGTTAAATGTAAGTGACCTGTAAGGGCGAGCGACTTACATTACTAAGCCACCCACGGCTACAATATAAATTCAAACGTTTAATAATCAGCTGAGATGTAATTAGATCCATAAAGAGAAAGAAAATTTAAAAAAATATTTGGTGATATTATTATGCACTTATTATTAAAAGAACAAAGTTATCAGTTTGCTTTGTTGTCTCTTTCTTGTCCATATTTATGTTTGTTGGACGAGACTGAGTTTGAATAATGGAGGGACCGGTTTGGGGGGAATAATCACGAAACATGATAATTTCTAGCTGCATAAATAGGTAGAAGTATTTTTAGCATTCTTTATTAAACAATTAAACCAATCATGGCATCGGGCCAAAAGAGATGACTCTATGATAAATTTATGTTTCATGTGTTTCCTTTTGATCAAAAAAATTGTTTAATTTAAATTGTCTGTCAGGGATTGTTATATTCGACTTTGATACGTGACTTGTCAAATGAATTTTTTTCAGTCACGTGTGATAATTGTGTTCCATAACAATATACTTAGTGAAGATTGTAATCGATTGGATTGCATTCTCATTTCCTGATGCCAACTGTTAACCTTAATATTCCTTATTACTCACTGCTTACAGCATTAAACGTTAGTATGTCCTTTCATGTTTTCATTTTGCATCGTCCGTGCGTATCTTGGTCAATCTGTATTTTTGTCCGTGTAAATTTGAGCCAATCAACACGACTGCACAAAATGATATTTTGACAAGTGATTATTTTAGTATATATGTTTGTATTTATTCAGGAACTAATTAGATTTTCAGGACACCAAATACAATTTTATATTTCTTTCAACCATTTTGGATTTGCATATTTTCTGGTTGGTGGAAATATACGCGAGAAACTCAAAATATTGTATCTTTCATTTCTATGATTAAACATAACGTCTCATAGTTTTCTAATGACTAACAACATCTCTGATGTATAAAAACATTGTTACAAACAATGTGAAACTTCCATGTATATGTATGATAGAAATTGCTTAAGAACATAACAGTCCTCGATAATTTGCATATCGAAGAAATTTCGTATCGTATATAGCATGAAATACAGTAAGCATGAAATTATAAATACAATGCTTTGAAACAAAATTCATCGAAGCTTTAGGCTAAATTTTTACAAAATGCGTTTGTGTGAGTTTATTGGCACCCTCATAAATTATAAATTATGAAACAAGAAAAGCATATCTGGATTTCCTAAAGCAATTCAAGCACCTGTTTGAAAGAAGTTTCTTTATTTACATAGTATGTATTTATTGTCGACAAAATGAGCACACAGCAATAACTTAAAAGGTAGTAAAGTTAAAGAAAACATTACAACAGTAACTAAATCAGAATCTCCTAGTTAATACGACTGGTATATTCCAATTTCTATAAAATAATCTGTCTGACGTTTTCCTGCAGTTATCTTTAGATATGTCCCCCACCCTATTCCTAAGTTTCTTCCCTACCGAAACGTCTTGACCTTCACAACTTCCCGTACGAAATGTCTCAGACATTGTTGCTAAATCAAATATTAATTTGATATTGTTATGATGTTATGTTGTGTGGTTTTCGTCTCTCTCTCTGTTTCTCAAGGAATATTGGTCCTAAGAATTGGATTTAAAATGATTTCGTTAACAGTGGAAACCTCTGTTCCTTTCTACAATCTGTGCTCCTGAGGATAGACTGTAACAAAATATTAAAACGGAACAGATCGCTCTTTCAGGCTCTTAATACAATTTTATAATTTGAAATTTCTTGAAGCCACTGCTGTGTCAAAAATAATGGAAACTGTAACCATGATATGCGTTTTGCTGGTGATGTTGGGAACAGGTCAAACATATGGTAAGTACATGTTCTAATGTTTAAGGAAACTATTACAATTTCAAGATATGGAGAAAACATAATTATTCCTGATGTATTACATGTTGACGGTATACAATGATATAACCTGGTTTAGCTGGTTATTTGCTATAAATAAGGTGACTGACAATTTTATTGTCAAACGCCTAGCACGAAAATATTACTAAAAAAATTGACAAATGACAAATATGGTCACTTTTCATTCACAAACACTCAAACGTACAAAACATATCTTCAGTCGGGTTTTAGAATCATGGTTTAATGCCAATATTTTTCACAAACAAAGCATTTATTTATCTTTTCCCATACATCTCATTTTTCTACTTCACGATTTAACAGCTTTATAAAACGACGGAACGAAGGTGTTTCCTATGCAAATATTAACGTTTTAATGGATTTTCAAAGTTGATCATGATGAATTTTGCATGAATAACTTACTACTGCAATTCATGTTCTATAAGGTTTGATATCTGTGTTTGAAACTAATACTTTTGCACCAGTATTTGTAAGCAACCTAAGCATCATTCTGACAGGAAGAAATGTGTCCACCATTATGCATTTTGTTCTCTCAAACAATTACTATCTTCAACCGAATAAGTAAGTAACCGAAAAGAGGGAAACGAATGCACTTGCGAAATCAATCCCAACATAATCCTAAAATGATAGATTCATGTCCTAATAATTTAAAGTTCTGAATATACTTTAATTGAAATCCAACTGTAGGTTACTACATTCAAGAGTACGGGAACATTGTTTTATATTTTCACTTTGTATTCTACGGAAATAAATATTCTGTTCTGCTGGCATTACCAGCAACAGAGAACTGTAAGAGACTTTGGCAACTGTAAACCCTGTCACCGTCGCTGCAGGTCGTGGTTTGTTAATGTAATGATGCGTCCTGGCCGTAGTGCCTCTCTTGCGAGAAGAAGCTATTTTCGTTACGTTTTTCATTTTCTGTGGGCTTTTATGTTTTTTGGTGCTGTGACCTGATCTTGGCACCGCTTCTCTTTTTCTTCTTCTGGATACGTTTTGCTTTTTTGGGAGTGATCTATATCTTGAGGAGATCTTTGGAGGCATTGGGATCCCATGTTTAGAGATAACGAATGATGAAATCTCCTAGAGAATACCTAACTCGTTGTTTCAAAATGAATTGCTCCTTGCTTTGAATGTCGATGCGAAGATTGGCCAGTTGCGTCAAAAGTTTGTTTCTCAAACAAAAGCTTTTAAATTGATGAGGAATGTTAATGGAGCCTTGCAGTAATTGACGTGCCGTCACCGTAAACCATCGTAAGACTTCCTTGAAACTGACTTTTTAGATGTGAGTTGATTTTGCTCGCGAATGGTGCTGTACAAGGAAGGAATTAATTTGAGGGGAACATGATTCTGACTGAACGTCTTGTTGACGCCGTGTGAGACAGGCCCAAAGTGCCAGAGGACTTTTATAGATTATTTTGTTGTTAAGTCGACGAAGGATACGTGCGTGTGCAGGACGAAGACTGCGCGGACACCGTCGAGTATGTTCCATAATAGCTTAATCTGTATAGATACATAGGTCCATTTGCAACTTCAGACCACAACTGAAACATTATTATTCGTATCCCAATCCAATCTCATGTCCCAGGTAGACAAATCTTGTTTTAGCTAAACCATTTTCAGCATGTAATCTTTCCCTACCATTGGGCCATTCTTTAAATTTTCCAATCGACCGGCATGATCACAATTGTCAGGTAGGAAGACAGGAAAATAGGATGTTTTCAACTTATCAACGGGTCTGTTACTCCATTCATGTCGTGTCGAATTCATCCTTCTTGTTGGTGGTTAGCCTTCTGGAACCAAATATGCATACTAGCATGTTTATACGGTAAGGTGAAGTGATCGGGAAGCTACACACTCTTCTTGTACACGATTTGATACTCTTTCTCGAAAGGTCGACTAAATGTACAATCTTGTGCGGTTCGTAAGTGGTGACATTTAAATTGTTATGCTGTCCCGACCGCAAAGCGTCTTTCAATGCGTCAAATTTCTACACTCCACTGGTGGGATAATTGAGAGTTAATCCTGTCAATGTGCAGTCCATATGCATTTCTCCTTGTGGATCTCAGTATTCGTAGCCGTAATTATTATTTGAACCGCCACTAGTAAGGTTAGTTTATTGTCGTCGGGATGATCGTCCGTCCAGGTTTCTAAACAGTCTCCTTTGATTTATAGGAAACAGTGACCTAGATGTAGATGAAACTGAACCTGTCAAAATACACACACACACAAGATCTCCTAACAGTTCCCAACATTCGCACAATTCTATGGAAGCCGCAATGATGACATTTCCAAATCCGTCGGCTTCTACAAAGTCCAGTTCTTCTTACAAATTGATTAACATCAAATCCTCACGAATTACGTCCACGTGTTTCGTGAATTTGCTTGTGTCGCGAATCATCTAGAAGTGCCGGGAAGGTTATGTCAAATACTCCGTCTTGGGTAAACATAGTCGTTGTGCCATTTTCCCCACAACTATCATCACTTTGGCAAACGATCGCTTTCCTTCATTTTTCTCCATTTGATATAAAGTTATACCTTCCTGCTCCCATTATTCTTCTTTGGTTTTAACTGGGGTTCAGAAACTGATGATACCAGGAATGATAGCCGCTGCCTTCTTGTTTCAGTTTCAGAAAGGCATCCACGTAGTCTGCGAAAATGCCTTTTCGACTCTCGTCGCAATTTTGATATTTTTCTGTCATGGGAAAGTGGTAAATTTCTAACAATTGTTATCTCATGTCCAGTGCTTTAACAATTCTACGATGACCCACGTTCCATTCAAAGCACGTTCTTCCTGGGTGTGATGACAAGGTTGGTATTGGTTGTACGTTTCGGCACAAACGTATCGGCACAAACGTCCTTACTAGCATCCACAACAAAGGCTTTGTTATTAATACTTTACTAACATCATCTGAACCACCAGGATCACGCCAGTTTGCATCATCGTCAATGGCTTTTCTTACAAGTAAAACTGAACGCTTCGTTCCGAAAAAGACTTTCCTTACATTTCTGCAAAATCAACAAAATGTGGGACTATGGAATTACTGATCAGAATCTTCTATCCTTACCTTTTAACATCGGTATACGTGTTGCAAATCCTAAATTGAGATCTGGATGAGTGTTAATTATAATGTTTTCCACATCAGCATGTGCGTTTCTGACATGGTTTTATTGACGTCCAATGTCATACTGATAATATTCATGGTTGTCAGTAATGTGTTTAGCAAACATCATTGAAGGACGAGCTGATCTTATATAATCGTCTCAACTTCCTGCTAGGCCAATTATAGTTGTATCAACACCAACGTCTTGTTGAATTATTTCAGTATTTCTTCCATCAATCATATATGTGTCGCTATCAAACAACGCGATAGTTCCAATGTTAACAAAACCAACATTAGAATCAGCGTCATTGGTGTATTATTTTTCCTTCTAAGCTCACCTTCTACTTCATTAAATGCCTCAGCGGATAAGAAATATCTACTTGAATCCTGAACTGGCTCATCCATGTCAAATGCGGGGCCAGAAGATCTATTCCTGCTATTAAATTTGCGGTATCATTTATTTCTGCTTCATCAGAAAAATCTGCTAGCTTTCTATTTGCGGCTTGATTTATTAATTTACTGACATTGGCAGTCATAACTTCATTGCTGGGTATTTTAACTGGTGGTTTTGGTTTTCTTCGTATTAATCTTGCTAATCTAATATTGATTGCTGTAAACACTTTACCGACAACATTACCAATACCTTTATCCCGAACAACGGCAAAGTTTTCATTCCTGGTTTCAATCGGTATTAATTTTGTAGCAATAATACTAAATAAAACAAGGACAACATCACCGAGTCCATCACCGTAGAATATTGTAAAAGTTGGTAATCGCGAATGTATCACTCTGACCATCATCGGTCCACGTTGAGCCTTATGTATAATAATCTTATTTGTTATTTTTTTAATTGCTGTTATAATGCTCAACGCTTTCATCAATAAGAGACCGATAAACAATAATATAATTGATATCTCCTGTATTAAATCGTTGACAAATATCAGCTGCTTCAGTAATGATGTCTGGATAATTGCAGGACGTTTATCGCCAATCAGAATTCATCATCGTTCAACAACAAGTATATTCTTATGACAAGTAAAGATACCACTTACTTGAGTGGAAATGCCATTTTGTTGTCGGTTTCTTAAGAATTTCTCAACTTCTCGTTCGATTGCTACTTTGTTACCAAAATTCACAAACATTGGATCTTTTTAATGACGTGATGCTTACCTTTAACACCGTGATATAAGGTTTTATTCTATTAGTCAGGGTTTATATGTTTGAATGCACATGCTTATATATTCATTTTTGTATCGTAAAGTGAAGTTAGATATTGCTTTCTGTATACTACTTAATTTGAAAATAGCTGCATAAGAGTCCATAGCTGGTGCCAAAATATTGATATAATAATTTTTTAATTACTCAAGCATAAAGAACAGCAGAAATGTCGAGACATCAATAAAGTGTACATCAAGGAGAGTATAATCGGGAACTTTCTCGACAAGGGAAGGTTTTATTGTCAAAATGGGGCATATTGTTTTAACCTTCAGCTTGGCAAATGGACACTTCTATATCGAGGTATGTTCGCCCTTTCTGCTGCTAACATCACACACTATTAGTAGCAGGTACACAAGATTTTCATCTGAAACCTATACCTGTGATATTTTTGCGACTTATTATGTACAATCTGCAACCAACTTACTATTGATTGATTCATTAAATGCTATTTAATAGCATTTCAGCACTTGATACATTATATCTTGCTGCGAAGATGAGACCAAAAACACCTCCGCACCCTTAATATATAATAGTGGACCATGCTTGATAAGCACAGAGGCACAACGGTTACTAGCTTCTGCTTGTGGAAAACAACGAGAAAACCTTATGAACATCATAGCATTAAAACAAGTTAATAATAATTATTTTGCATATCAATGAATGATTAGAAAAGTAACGATTTGTATTATAAACCACAAAGAAAGAGAAAAATAAATTGTATTGCTCTTTGGCCAGTGTATTAAAACATAGCTATCATCCTCTGTGTAAAAATATTTTAAATTTTTCTTTCCATCGCAAATGCTTGAATCAAATTACCAAGTTCATTAAAATTAGTGCAACATTCATTTGATCATTTTACATATGTAAAGCTCTATAACTTTCATCTTTAATCATTTTCAGAACCAAAGACAACGATTAACAATCTCAGGGACAGGAATTGAAATCCAAATACTGCTGATACTTCTCGCAATAGACCATTTGAGGAAACAACTTCTTCTGAAGAGTGTGCAATTTGATTTTGGCAAAAATCAACAATGCAGATGATCCAGCCGATTTCACAAACAATAAAAGCCATGCAAAAATAAAATCAAACAATAAACATTATTACGAACGAGGGTTAAGCTCAAAATCACCCACGATAACTACGAGCAAACTGCAAATATTGCAGTATATCGTCGGCCGAAGATTTTTAGTCAAAAACTATTCATGGATACAACTCTACCCGAAAATGTGCAAAACTGAAAAGTGAATGTCGGTCAGATAAACCACATCTCAGTTCGATCAAACGTATTGTGGGCCCGTCATTTCAATATAATAACGTGGTTCAGGGTACTTGGATGACATCACGAGCACGAGCACCGGATCCCTTTGTAACCAAGCAAAACAAGTGAAGAGCCATCACTGACGATTCCAATCATGGCATAGAAAAGAAGACAAGACGTCATCATCAAGAGATGACCCATCAACTTCAATCGCGAGCGTCAACAAAAAACGAACTAAGAAGACTCGTTGTACCGACTCCAGCGCTGAGCGAGGAAGCCGTGACCTTAACATATAATTACCTGTTCCACGTTCCTTCAAGTTAGAAAGTGCTGGTATTTGAAATTTAATCTTTTTAGATTGATTTTGGTAAAATGAAACGAGAACTAATTATTTCATCTTATTTGATGGTATAGTATAAAATGATTTTACATGTATCACTTATTAATTAGATGACTGTTTAGAATTCTGTTTGACGTAAAGAATTGAAGTTGAATATTCCGTCACTCTACCAAGACTCTCTAAACAACTCTTCATTAAAGGTAAAATAAAAGTCACAAAATTGAATATTCCTCCACTATAACAACACTCTCTAGAAACTCTTTGTTGAAGGTCATGAAGTCACTAAACTGAATATTTCATGACTCTACCAACACTCTTTAAACAACTCTTTATTAAAGGTAAAACAGTCACCAAACTGAATATTCCGTGTCTTAACCAACACTCTTTAAACAACTCTTCATTAAAGGTCAAAAAGTCAACCAACTGAAAATTCCGTGACTCCACCAACAGTCTCTAAACAAATCTTTCTTAAAGGTCAAGAATTCAAAACAACTGTATATTCCGTCACTCTACCAACACTCTTTAAACAACTCTTCCTTAAAGGTCAAGAGGTCACCAAACTGAATATTCCGTGACTAAGCCAACACTATCTAAGCAACTCTTCATTTGAGGTATAAAAAGTCATCAAACTGAATATTCTGTGACCGTACCAACACTATCTAAACAACATTAACTTAAAGGTCAGGAAGTCACCAAACTGAATATTCCGTGACCCTACCACCACTCTCTAAACACCTTTAATCCGACACGTTTTTCTTTCAGATTTTCAGGTTTGAAAAATCAGGTTAGTATATCAAACATTAAAATTAGAACAACTGATGCGAAACCGGTATCCACAATGGCTGCCTTACTAAAACTGTTACTATTGTTAACCTCAAGCGTACAATTGATCTTTCATCCGTATGCTACAAATAATATACATCTACAATAATAAATAGGTTGGCCAATGATAGACCTTGAATTTAAATTTAAACAAACATTAAACAGAATTATCTTAATTAGATTAAATATGAGTGCAAGCATCCTACTAATCATGATGACCTTAGCAACATCTCTTGATTCTGGCATAAAGGTGATAAAAGGTATAAGAAAACTATCTCAGGCAAGCTCTCAACTCTTTTGTACTTCCGATATGAACAAAGCAGGAAATCCGTTGTACTCACTTTTTTGAATGACTCTTAAACAAATCGTATCTAGTAATAGTTGCTTTGCTTATGTTACGAAACTCTTTGAAAACGCCCTATAAAAGTTTCAATTTGTATCGTTTATTTTTCTCGTTTTGTCTTATTTTAGATTCAGTCGACTTCAAAAGTCGTGGTGCGCCGCAAAGTTAAAATTATAAATTGGACAGAGACGTTTCTGATGATTCATCTGCCCTGGAAAGAGAGCATCGGATTTTTTTGTTTATCCAACATTATATCGTCGTATACGACTAAATTGTTAATATCTCCATCAATATCATCAATACTCGGTGCTTCATCGATATCGGTTATAAAATCAATGGCGTTCTCACCCTTAATTTCTGATGCATTCTCGTTAAAATCCTTTAACACTTCATAACATCGTTGATCATCTACGCTAGGGGCAATTAAATACAACTTATCCCACTTCATCCATCTCATTATTAAATTGAGCAACAATTGCGTTTTACCGGATCCAGATGGCCCGATTATAATCATCCGGATAGAGTTTGGTAGCGCTGCATGATGCTTAATTGGTTCTCTTGTTTTAGTCGCTGAAAAATCAATTATATCCATATTTCTATACATAAATTATGGATCTATATTGTGTGAAGTGTAAAACGCGTACTGGCACAGATGACTTGACGACGATTACAACTAAAAATAACCGATCAGCGCTTTCTGGTAAATGCGTGCAATGTGGTACAAAGAAATTTAGATTTGTGTCTATGAGATCTGATTTAAAAAAAAAACGAGGAGGTGATATCGCAGCCAAATTAGCAAAACTCCCTGGAACCCCATGGGCAAAATACCCCGGAGAAAAGCACCTTCCAGGATATAGCTACTGTGGACCGGGAACCAGACTTGATATCAGACTCAATAATCAAAATCAACCCAACCCCGGTGAAGAACCAATAAACGCCATTGATAAGGCCTGTCACCTTCATGATGTTGCTTATAAAAGCAGCAATCTGCAACACAGGCATCTCGCGGATGTGAAATTAATTCATGCGTTAAATGCTATTCCTGATAAATCCTTCAAAGAAAAATTGTCTTCATTTTTGATAAAATCGGCTATGAAAAGTAAATTGATGTTAGGTGCTGGTAATTAATAATATGGAATCAATTTATTATTCTCCGAGGGGATACTGGAGGGGTAACGCTGCAATCAATAAACTCGCTAGAGCTGCAAAAGTGAAAAAAACCACTGCGGCTCATTGGTTATCCAAACAGGCACTATGGCAAATTTATCTACCACCGCCTAAACAAATTCAATTCTCGCATTTTGATGTGACCGCTCCTAATGAAGTTCATCAGGCTGATATATTATTTCTGCCACATGATCGTGGTTACAAATATGCGTTAACCGTAGTTGATGTTGCGAGTCGATACAAAGAAGCAGAACCGCTGAAAACAAAATCGGCCACTGAAGTCGCTTCTGCATTTGAAAGGATTTATCGACGAGGTCCTCTGCGTTGGCCAAATCTGTTACAAGTTGATCCTGGCAAGGAATTTCAGGGTGCAGTGTTATCTACAATGAAACATCATAATGTCACCATACGACGAGGGCATACTGCGCTACATCGCGATCAGGCCATTGTAGAACGATTTAATCGGACGATTGCTGAGCGGTTATTTGGATATCAATACGCAAAAGAATTCATTCAAGAAAAGCGATCCAGTGAATGGGTTAAAAGATTACCATCTGTGATTACTGCACTGAATAACGAGATTACTAGAACAATCAATATGAAACCTATCAACGCGATTAAAAAGAAGTCAATACCCGTACAACCACAAAAAGATTTCCCTAGAAACGCTAGCGTTTCCCAACCAATTCTTGGTAGTAGTGTCATTGTGAGGTACTTATACGAACCAGGAGAGCTTGAAGGGGGTAGAAAAAGGGCTACTGATCCTATTTGGAGCGTCACTACGCATAAAATATCTAGTATAACACGATCTACGGGTAGACCTCCAGTCTATAAACTGGATTCAACTGCCCCTCAACGAGGATTTACTCGACAACAACTACAGGTGATTCCCGAGGATACTCAATTGCCACCGCATGGTCTTAACTAGCACCGTTGCGTCTATTGCACTCAAGACAAGTCAACATCACATTATTTCTGACATGACAGAGATTGTTATTTTTTCTGTCTACGGTGAATTGGCGAGGATCCTTATCCGAATACTGCCAACGCATTATACAATTGCAACTCGCGCAGTGATTATTCTGTTGTTTCTTCAAAGTGATTATTAATTTAGCATCAATATCAAATTCTCGTTGTTTTTTTTTTGTCCTGTTGTTTGTAACCGGAGAGTTTTTTATTAATGATGCTAACATCAATATCACTTATTGTTGTGTCATTATCATCACCAATGATTTCATCATCGAGGACAATTCTTCGAAGTTGATTTATGTTTCGTACTCTGGATACTGCGAGATAGACTAAATTTGACCATTCGATGTGATTATCTACCATCCAAACAATTGTATCCGATATAGTCAATCCCTGTGAAGAGTGTATTGTTGCTGCGTATCCTAGCGTCCACGGGGATTTATTAGCACGCATAGCATCTTCAACGACATTGATATCAACCAGCACAATATCATTTAATACCAGAATTTGTTTTTCATTCTGTCCTGGAATATCAACTTCAATATTCTGTTTTCGTGTATCCGATGGCCTATAACAAAGGGGTACTGGAAGCGTTGCAAATTTTTCTTTATGCAATTCAAATAACTTCATCTGAAGTGTATCCCTGACTATTTTTCTACTTGCAATGATCAAATCGTTTGGTCTCCACGCTTCCCAGAAATCATTCATTGGGGTTTCTGAAATCACTTCACGCGCTATTTCGCATTGGATTCTATCCGGTTGTAATCTAATTAGCGCTTTGAACTCGCGTAATCGTTCATCAAGTGATCTATAATCAGTGGTGATTTCTTCATAGTAGTCTACAAAACCCTTTAGCCATTCATGTGGAGATGCACCGACAAATGGTGGTGGTTGGCCTTGATCCCCGCACAGATTATGATTTCAGGAATGAATTTATCACCCATTCGATCAGGAGTCCATTTGTCACCTTTCCATCGAAAAAAACTGTGGTAAGTGCAAGCATTTACCCCTCGTTGTATCATCTCTCTGGCGAGTCTATGAGTCGGTGTTAGCACAATCATGTTAGAAACGCTAGCGTTTCCACAACGAAATAATTCTATTGCACGAGTTGTCTTTCCTGACCCACCACAACCGTTAAATAAACTGTCTTGTATCTACATACTGGATCAGATACCGGTGGTGCATTAGAAAGTTCTGATTGAATTTCAATACGGTTACAACAAATATATTTATCATCCATGGCAACGTCTGCGGATTCACAATACTCATGTAGCATCTCTTTTTTAAATCGCCAACGCCCCCAATTTTCTTCGGGATCTGTGAATGCCGCTACAGCTGATTTGTACTTATTGTGTATATACATCGAATCAGTGACCACTCTAACCGCGGTATTAGGAAATCTATTTATCATCGAAAATAGATTAATAGAAGCATAGGCTAGCATTGAACTTCTCAAATGTGTGTACTGGGAATTATATCCATCACAGTAGGTAACAACCGTACCTAATTTCTCACCATTGGATAGAAAAGCATCCTTACGGGATACAAGTTTTCCCTGTTTCATTAAATCCGCTACAATAAAATCGTATTCAGCGACATCTATGATCAACCGCGAAGAATATTTTGCGTTATCGTATCGTCCACCCTGGGTAAATTTACCGATTATTCTTCTTCCGAGATCTTTTGCTTGTTCTTTTTTAATTTCAAATAACTTCTTAGACCAATTTATGATTTCTTCTTCACTGAAATCTGGAAACTGTTTTCGTAGTTCGTTGATTATTCTATCTAGATTGGGTTGTGGTAGCCAAACTTCTTTCTGAGCTCGATAGCATATAATAGCCTCGGAAACAATCAACGATATTAGCATACCACAATCAATCATATATCTCAATAGCACTATTGGCATCCAGTGTTTTTCAGATAGGTGTCTACCGAGCCAAACATAACTACACGGATGTAACCCTGTAGCTAATTCAAATGATATCACACGAGCGAATCCGGTTAAATCAAAATCAGGCAATGGTCCATTAATCGCAACACGAGTCATTTCATGCGTGGGGTGTCCAAATCGTTTGAAGTACTCAGCGCATTCCCCATACCCGAGAAAACTTCCGGGATAACACGCGGATATATCAATTGAAATCATACCATCACATGAGTATTTCGTATTCCACAGTCCTCCATGACCAAATTCGACGCAACTCAATTTAACATCCTCGAGAAAATCATTTCGTGTTGGACGCCATGAGTTTTTTTCTCTTGCGAAGTGAGCTACCACTGATGGAATAGTAAAACTATCCGTGAGTAGTTTTTCATGGGAATTCTCCGGTGAAAAATCACTAGCGATTTTTCTCATTCTGTTATCTAATTCTTCAATGCGATATAATTCACCATTTGGTTTTACAAATTGATCGAATTCTTCATCACTTCTAAGTAACCACACTGACACAGGATCATCCTTACACAACGCATGAATAGCATCAAATAATTTCTCTTCAGAGAAAACATCCCCGACGAACTCCTTAGGGATATATTTCACGGTTCGTTCTCGTGGAAATATTGTTACCGCAGGTGTTCACGCGTGTTTGTTATGATCAATAATCTGTATTGGTGCTCCATTTTTGTTATATTTCGGTTCGTATAAAACCTCTCCGGTTATCGTCATAACGGTTATTGTGAATCGTAATGATGTTTCTAATTTAGCTATATCAGAAATCTTTGCACCATGCTGTTTCACTGTCAGTTCCCACTCGGTTATTTTCCTACGTCGCAGATCAGTTAGTTTATTTCCTCGGGATGCATTTGTGAAGTGTTCTATTATTCGTTCTGCTACACAATTAAGCCCTGACGAATATTTCATAGGAGCTAGTTTTGCGATATCGGGTTTATCATTTAACGGATATATCCCATAAACCATTGCTGTTACGGGATAAGATCTTTCGTAGTATGGTTTATCAATGCCGGTTAGAATCCCTGGTTTGGAATCTCTACTCACAATGACAGCTTTTTTATTCTTGAGGATTGGTTCAAATTTATCCTTAATAATCCATTTGCCATCGACTTCGATAATGAATTTGATTCGGAAAAAATGCCGTTTTTCCCCAACACGTGAAATTATCACTGCTGCTTTTTCATCAGTCATGGTAGCATCAACAACACCATCAATTCGAAATGTTGACCAAAAATAAGATGCTCCATCACGCTTGAATTCATTAAAACAGTCTCTGATTTTACTAATCATGGCTTTATCAAGAATTGTATTCTTTGGTGTATTAGAAACTATGTCGAGATTGAATTGAGCATCTTTCCAGGGGTAATCTCTCTTGGACGTTTTTTTTGGTTTATCGAGATTAAATTTAGGATTGATTTTTAATAATCTCTTAAACTCTTTCATGTTTCCGTCTATTGGACGTTTGTTACGTCTTTTTGGTTTATCGAGATTAAATTTAGGATTGATTTTTAATAATCTCTTAAACTCTTTCATGTTTCCGTCTATTGGACGTTTGTTACGTCTTTTTGGTTTATCGAGATTAAATCTAGGATTGATTTTGTTACGTCTTTTTGGTTTATCGAGATTAAATTTAGGATTGATTTTTAATAATCTCTTAAACTCTTTCATGTTTCCGTCTCTTGGACGTTTTTTGGGTTTATCGAGATTAAATCTAGGACTAATTTTTAATAATCTCTTAAACTCTTTCATGTTTCCGTCTCTTGGACGTTTTTTGGGTCTATCGATATTAAATTTAGGATTGATTTTTAATAATCTCTTAAACTCCTTATCAGCATTGAATTCAGCATTTTTCGAAGTCAATCTCTTGAACTCCTTCATGCTATACTAAAAACAAGTGTCTAAATGAAAGATTTATGTATATTGAATCACTGCAATGGATCAGTCAATGAATTAGACAAATAGTATAGTATACTAATGAACCAGGAATTCAGACCACACCCAGTGAGTACAAATTATGAAGCATCCAGTGATGGTGTTGTAAGACACTGTAGACTGAAGAACCCAGTTGGGTGGGATAATGGTATGGGGTATTTGTTCTTTACTGTTGGAAAGAAGAAATATTACAATCATCGTTTCGTATTTGAATGTTTCAATGGATTGATCAAAAATGGTTTTGTTATCGATCACAAGGATTCTAATCCAAGGAACAATTCTTTATCAAATCTGCAAGCAATCACACAGAGTGAGAATTCCAAACGAGGAAGGACTGGCATTTGTTCAAAAAAAGTGAAACCAGTAAAATCTTTGAATACAACAACTAACGAAGAAAAAATATTTAAATCAATATATGAAGCCGGCAAGTATTTCAATATTTGTAGAGCCTCAGTACGATGCGTTGCAGAGGGGGTTTGTCGATCGGCTATTTCAAAAAGGACGGGACAAAAAATTCAATTTAGTTATGTCTAATGCGTCATATTTTTCATTTAGAAATATATAATTGTTATAGAATAATGAATTCTGAAAACATGAATAGCATTTTATCCGAGATTTCAAAATTGAAAAGTTGGGATATTGAACTATCAGATGGGTTAAATCCTGATCAAATCATGTCTGATTTTCAGGACATAGAATACGGAGTTAACAACAATAAATACATGCTACCAAAGAAGTATGCGCTCATCAAAAGAATTCAGAATTCTATTAAGGACTCTCTCGCATTTTCCAGTGACGTAAGTGTGTTCGCTCCGTTGTATACCATCGTAGAACGAATACGAAAAGAATTGGGGTACGAATACGAATTGAAAAAGGAGGTTAATTCTAAAGTTAGAAACCTACGGGCGTTAATTCAAGAAAATGAACAATTTTGATTGACCAACCATTTATCATTATTTGATTGACCAACCATTTATCATTATTTGATTGTGACCGTCCCTCATAGAGATTTTAATTTTTTTTTAGCATTTTTTGATCAAAACTGTTGAAATCAGTGAATAAAAAATTGATGGCTGGTTCGAATTGATCAAAAATAGAATGGGGAAAGTCACAGTATTATTATTATTTATAGCAATTATGTGACTTTCCCCATCATTGAACGAAGCTGTCTCACAGTGAAATAACACTTCCATGACCATCCGATGGTGTTAGGTCGGATTGAAAAATTGTTTTGCAATTGAAAAATTGTTTCTGATTTCAAATAATGGTCAATGAAGCATTAACAACCCGATTGGCTCGTGAACGACTGGATGCAATCAGGAGATTTGTACCAATTCGTGACTCTGTACGGAATAAACTACAACAACGACAGAGTCTTCAGACTGATTTTGCTATGGGATCCGAAGAATTGTTTAAACCAGTAACCACAGCAACGAAAGGGATAGAGCGTGCTATACTGGGAGATGTTCCCGAGACGGGAAAATCTGTTATTGGTGAACTCGAAAAAATAGCAGCGAAAACTGAACAAACAGAACAAATAGAACAAATAGAATCAAAAAGAACAGTTGATGATTTACGCGTGAGATTTACCGAGACCGGGTTAGCAGCAATTGATGAGACTAAACTAGCAGATATTCCTGCGCTTGTTGTTACGACTTATGAAAACAGAAAAAAAATGTTGAAACCAGAACATCATAAATATGTTAGAAATATAACTCACTGGGCTGATATATTCTATAAGATCAAAACTGAAAAAAGTCAAATTAAGACAGATAGTCCATCATACAATGGATATATCAATGCGGTGGGTAACGTGTATAAACGATTTGAAGAACAAAAACAAAAACAAAAACCACCAAAATTGCAAAGGCGGCGACAGCAACCTGCAAAGAAACTACTCTACTCTCCTAAAAAACAACAACTACCACCTGATGATGATGATTTTCTTGATTATTTACAAGAAGCCGATTTAGAAGAACCGGATGAAGCAACTGGTTATAGCGGAAGTGGATTGCAAAACGCTAGCGTTGGAAACTCTTCGAGGGAAAATCCTTGGATTTCATGTCCTGGTAGTGTTATCAATGATATATCACGATTAGAAGTTCTTGTAGGAGGTTTCCGAGCTGGAAATAACTCACCGGAAATAATTAATGAAGCAGCTGATATCTGTAGACGGTTATTTGCCGGCGGTATCATGGATATCAGCACATATCGAGATTTCATTGGCGAGTTAGTGGAAAGTGGGTATCACAGTGATTAATCACCGGGACTGAATAAAAACGCTAGCGTTTCCAATTGAAAAATGGTTTCTGATTTCAAATAATGATCATACACTACAATCATGATAAACCAACCCCCGTCTACGTAGTTAATTCACGGTTTCCAGTTTATAGAGCATACTACGGAGATGGTTTAGGCAATACCATTGCAGGGTTATTTGCGAGAATGGCTCCAAAAGTGATGCCGTTGGCTAAACAACTAGGAATGAAAGCAATTGAAGTTATTCGTGATAAGGGTATTGGTGCTGTTGGAGATCTTGCTGGAAAAGCGTTTTCAACTGCGAAGAATAAATTAACATCATTAGTGAGACGAGAAAAATCCAAAGGATTTTCAAAGAAACCGTTACCATCTACAGCGGAAATGCCTGCAAGTGTTAGTAGAATTATAAATAACGCAGTAGACGAAAAATTAGCGTCGATGGCTTTAACTCCCGACCAAAGCAATATTGCAAATATGATAGCAGGAAGCGGCTTTAAAAAACTACGTCGATGAAAATCGTTTATGATTTCACAATTTCGACTCTGATAAATAGAATAAAATGTTCAAAAAATCACATGATCCGGCGTTTGATATAGACGCCCCAGTTGGCAAGGATGATTCTGTACGCGATTATCAATATTACGCCTATCATGCAATAGACGCAAATAGTCGATCGCGAATTGAACTTCAAGTCCATGATACCAGTAAATATTTTTTGCCTTGTGAAGCGTTTATTGAAGTAGAAGGAGAACTTGTAACAGCTGCTGATACTACTGCTGTACCAGCACCGTTTCCAGCTGGTACTCAAGTCGGTTTTGTCAATAATGGTATCATGGCGTTATTTGAGAGTGCAAAATATCTCATTGATGGAAAAGAAATCGAGTCGATAGATCGCGATGTTGATGTGGCTACAACAATAATCGGGTTAGCGAGATATTCCGATGATTATACAAGATCAGCAGGACCTTCTATGATGTTTGCAAAAGATGCTACAAATACCGCTGGAGGAAAACAATTCGTTGTAAGACGACCAAAGAATAATGCTGGCACCGCTAATATTGATGCCGAAGATATGATTATAAACAACGATCCTAATTTCAATCTAGGAGCTGCAACACGAAACTCAATGTTGGGAGTAGGGCGTAAATCATTTTCATGCGCGATTCCACTGCATCATATATTTGGATTCTGTAGAAACGTCCGAAAAGTTATTTATGGGGCGAAGCATACAGTATCGCTTGTACGAAAGAGTGATGATAACGACGCAATTTGGAGGATTCCAGCAGATGCTGCAAATCCCAATGCTGATGCCGGTAAAGTCAATTTAACAAAAATATCATTGTGGATGTCAGTGTTGACTCCAGCAATCACCGCAGAAGAACGATTACTATCATTTATGGACCAAGGAGGAAAGTCGTTGTTGAGTTGGCTAACCGTGAGTACAGATGTGAAGCAATCAAATCTGAACGGGTTATTCACGTGGAATCTAGCATCAAAACAAGGTGTTGCTGCGCCACGTCATATATTTATTGCGTTACAGGATAACACACGAGTTGGCAATCAACTCTCCAGCCATATGATATTTGATCAGTTAGGTGTGAAAGACGTCTCACTGAGAATAAACGGCCAACAGGAACCATCCGAGGATATACAACTTAATTACACAGAAAATCATATTGCACGCGTGTATCATCGTCTGTTGTCATTTATGGCACGTGATCAAAATGTCGATACTGGTTTGCAAATATCACAATATGATTTTAAAAATCTGTATCCGATCTATTACTTCTCACTGGAACATCTCGATTTAACAAGACAGTCCGTCGTTGATATACACTTTAGAGCTAATGTGACTCGTGGTGCTATTGCTAATTATAGAGCGGTTGCTGTCATTCTCAGTGATAAATCAATGCTACTTGAAGGTGTTGGTGGAAGAATGAGAGTGGTAGATGCCCCAGTAGAAAACATGTAATTGAAATTGTAAACGATTTAGAATCAATCAATTATGTATAATGTCATATAGTGTTATTAGTGTTGCGTTAACTCCCGGTCAATTAAAAAAATTGCAATCGGAATCAGCTAAAAAATGTGGAACCACAATCACGTTGAAATCCAACCAAATGACTGGTAGTGCAAATAAACTATCGCTGACAACTCGTCAGGTGAAACATTTCAATGATGCACTTGCAGCCAAAAAAGGTGTTCAGATTACTCTTTCTGCGGCTGCTATCAAAAATATGATTAAAACAGGCGGTATATTTCCGTTGTTAGCTGCGATTCCAGCATTGATTGCAGCAGCAGCCCCAGCGGTGGCTAAAGCGGCAGCGTTAGGAGCCGTTGGTACTGCAGCAGGAATGGCACTAAAGAGGGCAACTGGGAAAGGATATAAAAAAAAGGGAAAGGGTCTAAGACTACCAGGAACCCCGTATTCGTGGTACAGCGGAAGATCCGTGAACGGATCGGGTCTAAGACTACCAGGAACCCCGTATTCGTGGTACAGCGGAAAGGGTCTAAGACTACCAGGAACGATTTATTAATTCAGGAACCTATGGTTCCTATGTCCAATTTTGATTTAATGGATGCTGCTAAAAAACTCGCGATTAAAAACTTCAGAGGTGTCTTTATGAAAGATCAATTACCACATCAACCAAACAGCGTTGAAACCGGAATCATTAATTTAGATAACAGCACCGGACCTGGAACTCACTGGGTTGCATACGCTATTGATCCACGTGGGATTGTTTATTTCGATTCATATGGATTAGCCCCACCAAAAGAGTTTATGCGGTATATAAAAACCCTTCCAATGAAGACTTGGTATTCTACGCTACCAACACAAACGATGATTGACCCACCAATATGTGGCAGCGAAGTATTAAATGTCCTTGACGCTATTTCTAACTCCTTGAGTAACCCAAGCGGAAAACCACCACATGTTGTCGTTGATGAATACACTAGCAATCGCTTTTTAGAGAGAGAAAGAGTTTTACAATAACATGATTGATATTTGGGGGAGATCTTTGAAACCCAAACCCGATAACACTGCACCACTTGATTCTGTCAAGGATGTAAAAAAACTAATCAAAGATGAAATAGCTGAGACGTTGAACTTAACAAGTGTTGATCCTAATGAAATAGTTGTATTTCAAGACAAACAGGGTAAATTGAAAACCAGTAATATTTCTCTGGATGATATTTTAGTTAAACAACGAAACGCAATCGAGAACACCGTTGCGTTGTTTTCGGATCAGGGTAAATTGAAAACCAGTAATATTTCTCTGGATGATATTTTGGTTAAACAACAAAACGCAATCGAGGATACTATCGCGTTATTTTCCGATCAGGGTAAACTCAAACCGGGTGTACTCGTTTCGACGATTACAGATCGATTAAAAACTCTCAACGATGAGTTAAAAAATTTTGTGGCTGTACTGGCAACGCTTGAATCTAAAATTGAAGATAACGGAAAACAGTTTTCAGTTTTTCGTAGAAATATCATTGATAAATTTATTGGAACCCAGTTGGATAAAATTGAAATAAAACTCCCTGATATTAAAAAATCCATCGATGAGACGAAAACTTTCATCGAAGCCGTCAAAGGTGATTTTTCGAGGATGATAACAATCATTGAAAAAACAAAAATTCCTCATGAGAAAACCAATAACGTAGTATATACAATCCAACACGGATCATTTGAGTGGACACCTGCAAACAACAAATTAGATATCACTGCTACTATCAAGGGTATTTATCGATTAACGCTGGTAGCACCAATTCAATTTAATATATCATCGTCGAGTTCATCCGGGGTCAATAATGTGATATCAACGATCATCGACAAGGATAAAACTGAAAAGTTCACTATAACAGCTACTGATAAAGATTTGGCTAGAACTTCGGTATCATGGTATGTAGAATTCGTAGCGGATTTAAGTAAATAACTAAATTGAAAGGATTTCACAATTGAAAACGCTAGTGTTTTTAAAATAAAAATGATTTCATCAACTCAATGTCGCTATGATCAGGTCAGAGAATTTCAGAATAGACTCAAAACCCTCACTGAGGAGTATCAAATAAAAATAAAAAAATACCGACGAAGAATCACCGCAATTGATGTTATTATATACTCGGTGTCAAGCGTTCTCACTGGTGCCGGAATAATACTAGCATCTGTTACAATGATTGCCCCGGTCGTAGTTCCAATTTGCATTTCTGCGGTGGCTACAATCGGGGGTATATCAACCGGGATAGCAAAAAAGATATCATCATGCAGCCAGAGTAAACTGCAGAATTACTTACTTCAATTTCATATTGCATCAACCGCATATTCGCAATTATCATTGATGATATCGTCGTCACTCGATAATACGATTATATCAGATAGTGAATTCTCAGCGATGGTCAGTATTTTTGATTCCGCGATATCGAAATTAGAGCGACAACATGAGTATAATAACAATGACAACACCGATGGAATCAGAAAACACGAACCCAAAAAACAAAATGATCTCAATAATATCAACATTACCAGATTGTGAGTTCTCAGTGATGGTCAGTATTTATGATTCCTCGATACCAAAATTAGAAATAAATCATGAGTATAATAACAATGACAACACCGCAGGAATTACTTCAACAAATAGTGGAGAACACGAACCCAGTACAAACAAGCATGATATCAATAACATCAACGAATCCAGAATTCAGTGTGAATTTCCCCTCTCCGGTCCCAGTGAAGGAGATAGCGCTAGCAAAACTACGAATGTATCACAGTTGGCCTAATATCAGATCAAAATCATTTGGTGGTCAACAACCGAATAATTCACTGGTGTTTGCAAATAAGAATAAACCCGACGGAACACCAGACTGGAACGTCGTTTCGATACCAACAGGGTCATACCAAATCGAACAAATCAATGATGAATTCGCGCGTAGAATAAAATCGATTACTGGAGTAGAGTCAAAAATCGCTATAACAGTTCATGAACCGACGCTATCATCCGCAATTGAGATAAGCACAGAAGGATACGTAGTAGATATCTATCAAAGCTCAATAAGAACCGTACTAGGATGGCCTGAATTACCACCCGGGGGAAAAACCGTTGATTTACCAGAACCAAAAAAAACTGATTATGTCACAGACAGGACAAAACCTGATAATCCAATAAAGAGTTATACAGATCATAGATTTACTATAGAGTTTTTTAGTTTAGTATATCGACCAATTGGAGAAGAGGAGGAAATAAGGGAGCATCATTATTTTTTTTGTTAACGAACCTAAAATCATTGACAATTTCACAGCAATGAATAAAGATTTTTCATTGTTGTTAATATCCCTTAGATCCGGCTCTCTCACCCGAGATGAATTTATCAGCGTTGTAGAAACATGTAACAAAATCATCAATGACATGGAAACATTTAACCTAAAAATTATTCAGGATATATTAGATCACAATAACCCCCAAACGAGAACAACATTTGCAGCGAAGTATAATATACGCGTTGAAGATATCCCCACATTCAAACTACCAGGATATAACGTACCAGAACTAAAAAAACTTCTCAATGATGCCATCGATGTTGGTTTCAAAATAATTCATGACGCATGGAAAAAAACAACATCACCGGAAATAAAAATCCTCAAACACAATAATGACCCAGACGGTGGCGGCAGGCATATCGCTCCGTTCAACGTGAATATATCCTCAGTGATTGCGCTCAATTTAGTGTGTGATGTTATCGAAGGAAGCTATCAGATTAATCTCGAACGATCAAATCAAGCTCAGCAAGGATATATTCTTTATTCATTTGCACCAACAGCTCCTCCAGGATTCCTAATTATTGAAAACCCAATTAATCCTGTCTACATGCGATGCCATAATAATTCATTCACCAGAATTAATTTCAAACTCAACTACCAGTCAAATAATCTGATTGATTTACAAGAAGAGGTGTTAGCGATTAGTCTGTTTGTGAAATCATAAATGATTTTTGTCATAAGGACTCGATCAAATCATTTATTATGTTTTGTTAACCCAGAACTGAAAACTTTAGCAGCAGAGAGGGTGGATGACCACATCGTTGAGAGCAAAATTGATTAAAAAGTCGTAAAAATCTCCGTTTTCATTTTTTTAGTTAAAATGAGATTTCGTAGGGAAAGCTCATTAAGATTTCAATCAATTTTTTGTCTGAAAAAGTTGTAGGGTTTGTCCCTGAGACATTTTTTTTTGATCGTAGGAAGGCTCGTTTTAGGATTTCAATCAAAATTTATTCCTGAAAACGTTGTAGGATTCACCCTCTCTGCTGCTGAAACTGTATGACATGATAGGCTTTGTCATGCCGAGGAAATGTGAAGTGCCTTTCCCAATGACACACAGAGGCACCCTACCAAGGTTGGTCTAAGCAGGTGTCAAACCAGCAATGTTTGGAGCGTCGGCACGTAAAACGTTATATCATATTGAAAATGAACTAAGGTAAGCCGATGTTATCTAGCTAATATAATTTCAACTTGTTTTGTATGTGTCTGTTGGTTACATAATTTTGTCTGACTTCACACATACGTGTGTAGAGTGATTACTTCATTTTCTGTCTTGATAAGTCTGTTGATGACTTATGTTTGTCTGACTTGATTCGTATATATCTGATAATTAAATATTTGGTGCCACGGTTGCTGAGTGGTTTCAAACATTCGCATTTACCGATCATTACAAGCTCACCTCTGTCAGCATGGGTTCAAGTCTTGAGATCGGCCAATAAAAGTATGTGAGAAAGCTTGTTAGTAGCTTCACATGTGTAGACGGTCCTTACTTGGATTTTCCTGGGTCTTCTTGAAAAATACTGTAAAAAACATAAAAATAACTTTATGTGTTGTTTGGTTTGATTGATATGTCTTTTTCTTTACATAATTTTGTCTTGGCTTGATTAATATATGGCTACCGATGACCTCATTTTGTCTGGACTGATTCATATGAGTCTTCTGATGACCTGATTGTGTCTGCTGTAAACCGTGTATGTCTGCTAGAGGGGCCCCGAGTGGTCTAAAGCGCAGTCCATTTGTCTGCGTCGGTTCGAGTCTAAGATTTGGCTATTGTAGTTATGTGAGAAAGCTTGCCAGTAGCTTAACGTGTGTCGGTGGTTCTTCCTGGGAATTTTCCGGGTTTTTCCTCCACCATTAATACTGGCCGTCATGCATAGCCTATATTGCATTGAAAAATGGTGTTAAACCATAAAAAACAAACAGTGTATGTCTACTGCTGACTAAACTTGTATTCAATGACTTCCTTTTGTCTAGCATGACTCATGTGTGTCTTGAAAACTTCATTTGTCTGACTTAATGCATGTTTGTCTATTGATGACTTGATCTTGTCCGACTTGATTCATATCTTTTTGCTGATGACTTAATTTTTTAATAACCCGATTAGATTTGATAGGATCAATTACGGAAAGGTCGTTATTTATATCTCAAAAAACATTCTCAAATTACCTGTCATTCTTATATTACATTTAGAAATATCGACGAATAATGTCTTTGAAATCTTAGTTGTTAAACAATAATTTTCTTCTTATAAATATGAATAGATTTCCTTCAGAAAACATGTCTTTTGTTAACTGTTTATATAAATGTGTATGCATATGAAATGATCGCTTTTTTAGACCATTTAAATGAGGATGCAATACGAAATACTCGGAACCATTAAGCACGTGACATAACATGTCATAAAATGCTATAGGTCACATGTACGGCTTGCAATCCACTGTTTTACAAATCACTCAGAAAACATTGTTTAATAAAACCTGTCTTTTTTTTAGAAAGAAATTGGGGTGATTATACCATGTACAGGCCAATAAAATTCTTGCATTGTAAAAGGAAAATAACCCAGAAGGTCATATTCAAATGCCAATGTAATTATCTCTATAAAAACGATTCCCGTTCAAGTATCAGTCAAGATTTCTACCCTGTCGTTCGGTGAATAACAATCACCAGCTTATCGATATTTATCATATAATTTATGCAGCTCGTAACTATATAACAATGTGCGAACGGTGTTGTGTAATATATTCGATGCATCTGTCACAGTTTGGCATTGTGGTCTTTTGTACAAACGTCCTTACTAAAATACCACAACTGAAAGCTTTTATATGAGTAACTAGTTGGTCAACACTGTGTGCAAGACAAACAAACATTCCATCTATTATACTAATTGCATAAAATTGCTCATTGTGTCCATATAATATATCACCATCTTAAAATGATTATCTAACAAGTAATAACCTAAGATTAAATTTCATTGCGATATTCCATATTTGAGATTAAGTTCAAGGTCGTGTATTATTTCGACCTTATCCTTGTAAAATAACATCATCAATTTCATAATTCTTCCATCCTTTGTGAATGTAGATTCCCATTGACTTCCGAAACCACCCCTATACCGTACATGAAATATTTCATCCTCCACGCACGAATTTGAGATAATTGCTGTACTCCAATTAATTATTTATTAACCAAGGAATTAATCACTAAATATATGTATAACAACACAGCTGAACTATATCTCATCATTTTTTTAATGCAATCAACATAAGTCTTACTAAAATGCAGTCACCGCTCCGGTGGCCTAGTGGTTAGAGCATCCTCAGCGGATGAGAGAGGTCGTAGGTTCGATCCTCGGACGAGTCATACTAAAGACTAACAAAAATGGTACCAACATCTGCCTTGCTTGGCGCTCAGCATTAAGAGGTTAGTGTTATAATTGGTCGGCCTGGTGTCAGGATAATGTGACTGTGTGGGACATCATCCTATATGTCTGCGGTAACGTTATTTTCATACCAGTGTTAGAAATCACTATAAACTGCCATATTGCAGGAAAATTGTAGCGATATTAACGAAAAATTGTTAAAACTACGTTAAAAATCACAATCAAACAAACAAACATACAAAGTTGTACTCACATACTTTCCCATACACGAATGCCATTGTATTACGAGGTTAGTCACAGCGAAAGTATGAACAAAAACATGTACAGTGTTTAAATCTGTTTAATATTTTATCAAGGAAATTAGAAGATTTACTGATTTACTTCATATGTTTGTAAATGTCAAATGCAAAAAACTTTATATATTTGTATCTGTATCACACATATTTCCCGATGTTATATCTTTCTTTACGTCATGAATTACTTTGTGTGTAGTCTCTTTTTATATCGGGCGGGGAGGGCTGCACCTAAGTTAGGGAATATGTTGCTCAACCCTGATTGCTTTGTTATTAAGGACATACGCTGAGAGAGCGTGTTCTGCAATTTGCTTTGAAACATCTTAGTGAATTATGCTCAATATGTTTCATGTGGCATGTACCACGCTGATTTGTCTTCACTACATATTTCCTCGTATAGTTTCTCGAAGACATGCCCTATTTTATTTCCGGTGTACATTTGCACAAAACTGTTTTAAATATTATTCATGCACAGACAAAGATTGGTGAACTGCCCTTATTGTAAAATTTAACTTTATGCCGAGGAAATGGAACTTGTTAATTTTAAGACATTTTAAATATTTGTACATTTTATGCAAATTTATATTTTATTAATTTGGAGTTAAAGGAAATTAGACTCACACGAGCCCACACACACACACACACACACACACACATACACACATACGTGTTTTAAGGTCAAAGTGGGGTCTTTAACATTTATCTCTGAAACTGGGGTCCCATGTTTCTAGTTGTCGTATCTGTTAACTGCCATCAAATATAACGAAAACATTGACTTATGAAATGAGACACATATATAAATTTAAAGATCGTATTTGCATTTGATAAAATAATAGCTCTTGACAATTTTAACAGTAGTCATGGGAATTGGGGACCCGGAAGTCACTAATCACGTGATATACTCTCGCACCCGAAATGGGGACCGAAAACACTCACTTGAACCTGGGGTCTTGAAGCAAATCATCTTAGAACACAACAATGTTTATAGTGTAGAGTGAAATGAAAGATGATTGAATTGCTTTGTTCTTATATATGTAATACCTTAATAAGTGTCACGCTAAAATGTACGCCGATAAATCAACCTCTCACCTTGATGCTAATGATTAGTGGTTAAAGGCTGAGTTCCCCAATTCATTAAAATCTGCAGCCAACACTTATGTGGAATACGGTTGTTACCAATTACCGATGTGTATAAAGTGTATGCAGATTTGCACATTTTAATGACCAGGTGAAATCAGACCCATATATTGTCCATCAGTGTCAGCAGATTTGGGGGAGACGGTGATTACAATGTTAACCACTTTGCAGACGATTGTAAATGTCAGTTGGTTCTTTTATCCCCATTTGTATATGTTCATATTAAAAAGAGGGGCAGAGCATTTTTATCGCCTTTTTTCAACGAAGATCGTAGCATATTGATAAAATAACTAAGTTTGAATCCCTGTGTCGGAAAAATTCATAGCGGAACACACCAATCAGTTCGTGATAGCAGGTGCCATTTCAACCGACTGTTTAACGGCATTTTTAAAGTGTCAAATCTGCCTAGAAAGTAATTTTTTAACGATTATACCTACATTACGTTATATAATAATACAAATACATGTCTTTTTCACATATCCGATTTAACATCAAATACGAAGAAAAAAATGCATGTTACTTACATGAAGTTCAAATTGCATGATAAATTAAAGTATAGAAATATCATGCAAAAGAAAAGAAACTTACTCTCTCTCGCTCTCTCTCTCTCTCTCTCTCTCTCTCTCTCTCTCTCTCTCTCAGATGGAAATTTTGTCTCCATATTCAAGACGAAAATCGAGAGTTCTCTAGAAACTCTGTATAAAAATCTCATATTTAATTCGTTACCTAATCTGATTGTTCAGCATACAGCTAGTTACCATCCCTTATCCAGGCCAAACATTTTTTGTACAGCCTGCGGTTTTATATTTTTTGTGTTCAAGTTTTGAAATGATAAAGAGTTTTGAAAGTTTACCCAGAAAAGTATGACCTCCACGACACATGTCACATACCAAATCCATACTTCTAGACTAATAGGTATAGCCACAAATGATGGCTAAGCGCCATAGTAAGAAGTTTTCGTGTCCATCATAATTACATACATAATTCTAGAACCCCTAAATATGTCCTTACTCACTCACACGCATGACAAACACATTTAGGGGTTGTCCATAGAGGACGTCCACAGAGAATACCCATTTTCCTACACACACACACCTTGTCCGGATGTTGCTTACCTCCCCCCACCCACCCAACCCACGCTGCGAACGTCCGCGTCTAGTATTATACACTGCTCTTTAGTCTAGCAGTGTAGTAGCTGGTACTCTCAAAATACAACGCTCACTGATCTCGTCACAATATGTAGCTCAAAACAAAAAAAAATTAAACAGAAAGTTCTTTAAAAAGTCTTTATTTAGAACATGCAACTAAAGTTGTCATCTCACAGAAATCTAAATTCGATAGACTGTCAATGTCTTACTCCACTTCAACAAACGTAGACTGTATCCAGTCAAATAAGTTGCGAACAACTGGCAGACCATAATCACTACTTTCAGCTGCGTTAGTTGATGATGCAGTTGACAGAATAACGCTAACAAATTCTGGTTTTACAGCGCCTACGTCTGCCACCTCAGCTTGTGTGCTCACAGCTGCATGCCTGTGAGTACGGGGATGATTGCACTTCGTAGCCTGAGATAGAAAGTACAGGCCACACTGATTACAAACGCGCTTTTGAAGATTAGAATTCACAGACGGACATTGGAAATCTAATGGGTTCCTCAGCTAGTCGTGTAAAGACTGCAGATGTAAAAGATCCAGTCGTCGATAAAGCGATCCAAACGTTCCATTGTTGCTGACAACTGGTGCATAGGTAATCTCTTTGTGTGCTGTAGTGTGGAACAGGTTGTGGTAAAAATCCAACAGGAAATGTAGTTAGTGTGATGCTGACCACAACATGAATCACTGCTGCACTTCACAAATCTCAAACAACGTCATCGGAATAATCACGTGATATCAACAACAAACTCCTTTTTAATGTTCTTGTACAAAATTTCAATTATTTTAAATGAAAGTCTGATACCTTTTGTAACAACCAGAGAGAACAAATAATTCTCAACATATTTATTTTGAGGACAACCACAAGAAACTTGGCCAATCTGATTTATCAAGTAGACTGTTTCAATTGCTTCGTTTGCTCCCCACTTGAAAGAGCATATGCCAACAAGGTAAACACGTAGTACAACACAACTCAAAAAGTAATATAGAATTGTGGGCTCTTCCGTTTTGTATTTTTAGTACAACCAGTATTTCATTTTTTTCCTACAATATTTGAAAATAACTGTTGTGAGATTATGTGTGCTCATGCTACTAGCAATCTAACTAGCTAGTACCAGCTGAAATTTAATCAACGCACGTTTTATCGTCTTTCAGCAGATTAAAGAAAACAAGTTTGATACTCCCAATTACTTATAAATTAAATAATTTTCATATTGATTTCCTGCAGCTATAACTCTATTTAATAACTATTAAGTTTGCAAGGCCATCCCCATAGCGGCTTTGATTTAACGCCACCATGTTAGCCTCTGTTGATGCTGGTTTTCATACCTTCCATATAAAAGATTATACGTATATCGAGCAGACTGTGAAACAAAAAGTCTACTATACGAATCTAACCCACTAAGCATTTGGATTGTCTCAACAAATATTTATGGCAAGTACCCAAATGATCCATACTGCAACCTCTTAATATTCTGGTTAGAACTCAATAAATTTAACTCACAATCAGTTCAGATACGATTCAATTACATAATTGTTTCGGGCGTCAAGTTGTGGAGTACAACTTCTGGGGTCTTCTAGACTTTCGTCAATATTTTCACGGTTGGGGAAAAATTATCATTTATCCCGCCTTTTTCCCGAATTCCCGGAACCCTGGTTAAACCCTCAACAATAAATCACTCTAATCCTAGTTAGGTCCTTCCGTCATGAAACTTGGTTAAAGTTTACACTGCCACACCCAAGTGATCCCATCTACACTCAAACACACTATTTCAGGCATTAGTCTCTATTTTAAACTGCTTGCATATCCTGTCTAGTCATACGTCATCGATATCGTCTTTTGTCAACTAAATTGATTCACGACGCATATCAAGCTTTATATTATATAGTTATAATAAATACCGTTGCGGCTTCATTTAATAATAATAATAATAATAATAATAATAACAATAATAATAATAATAATAATACATGTAATAATAATAATAAATAATAATAATAATGAGGACTTTGCATAGCGCCTAATCTTTCGAAGCTCTAAGCGCTTTACAACATCAATAATGATATGACTACACTACAGAAAAAAACCCACAAAAAACCCATGAAATTGGAAAACATAAAAAATGATGAAACATATAAGGTACAAAACATTTGATCTCTAAGTTTGTTCGTGCAGTCGAAAGATGGTGAGTTTTAAGAACACTCTTAAAAGGGACCACTGTCTTTGTGTCTAATTTCAATAGGCAATTCGTTCAAAGTCGTCGGGCCCTGGTATGCAAAATAACGTTGTCCGTATGATTTCGTTTTCATAGTGAGAACAATGAGTATACGATTGTCAGAAGAGGAGGGTAAGTATCTTGCTGGTGTAAACACATGGGTGAGGCCGGATAGGTATGTTGCCCTGGAGTCTGTCACTGAAACGTAGTACAGAGAACAGATTTTGTGTTTGATTCTGGATCGAATGGATAGCCAATGAAGGGTACAGAGCAGTGGTGAGGTGTGCTCTGATCGAGGTACTCTAAAGATGATCTGAGCAACTGTTTTTTTTAATTTTGTTAAGTTTCTGGAGTAGATATTGTGACGAACCAGAGAAAATCGAGCTACAATAGTCCAGTCTTGAAAGTACTTCTGAACACACGTGTTTTAGTGGCATCAACTGAAATATATTTGCGAATGGAACTGATGAGTCTCAGCTCTAGATATGCAGCCTTGCATATGTTCATAACATGTTGGTGCAATGTGAGCGTACTGTCTAAAGTAACACCTAGGTTTCGTACTGTGTGAAATTTATTGTTGGTGTTGCTGATATTTATTGTCAGAGGTAAAGGATGTGAATGAGAAAGTCTTTGTGATCAGAATGGCTTCAGGTTTATCATCATTCATCTGCAGCTTGTTACATGTCATCCATGACTTCACCTCGGAAATGCACCTCTCTACTCCATGGATGGTAGCATCAACTTCAGATGGGTGACTTGTGTATTTGGGTGGCATCAGCGTACAATTGCTGAGACACAATGTGATGGTCTATGACACTTGAGTGTATAGCATGAAGAGAACAGGTCCAAGAACAGACCCCTATGAAATACAACAACATAGATCGACAGCTGGAGTGTATTCCATTTGCATATACAATTTGTGTGCTGTTCAGTAAGCAGGCCTTGAACCACTGTAAGGCTGTATTTTAAATGCTAAATAAATGATGGTGACGATGAAGTAATATAACATGGTCTATTGTGTCAAATGCTGCAGACAAATCAACGAGGGCGAGGACTGTAATCTTTCCACTATCCAAAGCAGAATGTCATTAAATAATTTCAGAAGAGTAGTTTCAGTACTATGGCAAGGGCGATATGCAGACTGTACAAGCATGACCCAATGTACATTTAAAATAGAAGTATTTACAGATAGAACAATAAGAATGTAAAAGTCAGTCAAGTAATTAAAACACAAGAGTTTGTTGATGTATTATTCAGTAGTAAAACACAAGCGAACAAAAAAGACCAATCAAATAAATTTGATAGTTGTAAATGCCACTGATTAACTATTTAGCAATTAATAACGTCAAAAACAGCATTAACCATAATCGATACAGGAAAGAGATGCGATCAGGATGAAAAATTTAACCTGAAGAAGTCAAAACATTTCAACTGTAAATGATCAAATCTGTTCTCATTGCTCAGATATAGCAAGAAAACATTGAATGTAATGATATACATGAGTGTGTGCGAGCCCACGAAGTAAAGTTACCAAAAGGTTCCCATGTCAAGTCGTGTGGGATTAAAGACATTAACCTAGTTTAGTAACCAAACCAACAATTATAAAAAACCATATGATTGATGATTCTTTTCCAAATCCTGCAACTATACAAGTGTAGCCTTATCAGTGAAGTTCTTATAAGGAGCTTCAGTACATCCATTTATAAGCATTGTACTTCGTTTTGATCGCTAATGCACCGGTTCCATGTATATGCTCGGAACTGATGGTTTTTCATTTTGACTAGCACAATTTCACACTAAGCCATTACAATAGTTTTATCATCGATTGTCACCTAGACTGTACAGTTTTAAGTATTCTATTGAGAGTGCATAGTGCCACTGTGAGAAGTTCCAAATAATATGAGTGGAGTTGAAAAGATGATACTGTAATAAAAATGATTAAAACACGTTTTATTGCTTTACTTTTATTATTTTCTAATGTTCAGAAAAAGCATGACCCATATACAAGCAAGCATAACATGTAATTTGGTGACTAAAAAGTGTAATGATTATGCAAAAAGCATACTGTATTTACCGCAAATGTTGGGACATGAAAAAATGCAATTTTGTTTGTCCCAAAACTTATGGTGAATTTACACTTAGGAAATAAAATAAATTGTGTTCAATTTGCGCCCTCACCCCCTACCCCACCCCTGGTCACACTGCACGTGACAATATAATAGATAAATAAAATGCTTATTTGATAATAATATGAAAGAAACTAACCTTGTACTGTTATCATTTATTAACTTTTTTGGTTGACATTAGCATTTTATTAAAGGAAAATTTATCCACAAACTCTGTATAAGTACATGCATCCATAGTGCTGCTGCTTTCGTTGGACAATGCAACACATTGGTCATTGACATGAATATTGAGAAATTAATCATGTTTGGTTGTCCTCAAAGGTTTGAATGTTTTGAGAATGAAAACTGGATCCTGCAAAATCACAAACGATTGAGACAAAGAGTGAGAATTATCAATCATGTTGCTCAAAAGCACCTGCCATTCATGTGTTACACAGTGTAAGGGACAAATAGTGTATTATATCCAGGGTAACAATATGACTATATCTCAAAAACTAAAACCATTATTAGAATTACATTTACTGTGAGTAAAAATGACAATCTTTTTGATTCCATTGGTTACAAACATTATTATTAAGCAAGTTAATGCTGTATATACTATTTAAACCGAAGAACATGAAACCAGCATGCGTCAATTATGACTACAGATAGCACATAAATGAAAGCCCAGGTGTTGAATAAACACACCTTGTAACAGCTATAAACTCATTGTTTGAACTTGACGGTAGGATATCAAATAAAATGGTTGATTTTTTTTACAAAGCAAAACTGACTACGGAAGCAGCCTTTTTATTCCTTTTAGCATGAAGATTTCTTTTTTTTAAAACTACACGTATGTATACAAAGTCAGCCAATATAAGGAAGACAAGTTTGATTTCTTTCTAACAGTTTTCACTGGGATTTTGAAAATAAATAGAAACAACGGAAAACTTTGAAACAATAACTTCTCACACATTTACACAAAGAGGGATTCCTTGCAGTCATATATAAAGGGGAATAAAATAAAACAAAATAAACCACATTATCAATCGCCGTGATTATGTATAAGTTTGTAGTGTAATACAAAAGCAGTGAACAGGCCTTGCCTTGTGCATGGAAAGAAAATGCATTGCCTAAAGCTTTACCTAACAGGCCCCCAGGTCAGCCAAAACATCATGCTAGTGATGAGGAGTGTGATGTAAAAGAAAATGAACCAGCTGCAAAAAGACACAAAATTGGAGACCCCAGTCAGAAGAGAGATGATGCCTATGATAATGATGATGTCAGGCAAGGACATTACATGTGTTTTACATTAGAGAAAGCTGTAAATTTCTCAAAATTGCATGGCATTAAAGTAACAGCAAGACATTTCAAAATCCCCAAATCAACCATTGCAAACTGGTCAAAAATAGATTTTTCTCCACAGCTGAATGAATGGTGACATTTAGCAAGTAGTGGGAGACCAGTATTATATGGCAACGAGTTAAATGGGAAAATTTCAAAGTGGGTCCTAGTCCCAATGCGATCTGCCGATAGATCCATGTAAGTGTGGGCACTATATGTGCTTATGCCAAGAAATCTGTGTCAAGTGAACATCCAGGAATTGCATTTCAAGCCAGTAGGAACTGGGCAAATGGTTGACATGCATGGATATCGTAAGAAGTCTTTTGATGAAAACCCTATGTGGATATGTCCAACAACTCTTCTGTAGTAGTGATAACAGTATTTCCAAAGTTGACACATTGATTTTCATAAGATATCATACCGGCATAATTTACATTCAGACCTAACTAAATTTAAAGATTTCTTCTGATGAGAAACCATAAGAGATTATGGAGTTAGAATAAGACTTTCAAGATGGCTATTATTATGATCATATTTGAAGCCAGATCAGTACATTTTCAATAAGGACAAATGGATATCATTATCAATCTTGTGAACTCCCACCCCCCAAGTAATCTTCCGTTTATGGAAGAGTCACGATAACAAGATAGTGGATAACATACATGCACCTTTTTCATTTAGCACCATACAAAAAATGTCTTCTGGTAATAGCCAAATATTTGCATGACATTGCATCAAGGAGTAATAGGAACACAAACATTTTCAAACTGGCCACTGTAATTAGACATAGTGGAAGTCAGCTCTTCAAAATTTTCTGAACCATTACATCATATGAGTTCTTTTGGTAAAACTTCAATGTCAATTTTTGTTCATTGAGTAGCAATAAGATTTTCAAGATGACTGCCACATGGGACAGCAGACATGCATGATTTTCATTCAGGATACAAGCTGTTTTCTTATATAGTGAAAATCCCATATTGATATGACCATCCATTCAGGATTAGAGCAACAAGATTTTCAAGACAGTCACCATGATAGCCATATTGGATGCCTCAGTAGTACCATTTTCATTTAGGACCAACTAGACTTTGTGATGACTGTGCTTAATGTTTCATGGCGATTACATGTTTAGGAATCTTGTTGACAAGCTTTTGTTTAACAGACAGACAGAAGACAACAGACCATCTAGTTAGCTGTCATGGGCTATGGCTGGTAGAGCTAAAATCTAAATACCTGTATATTTACTATAAATATATACAAACTACTTAGTATAAATACAAATATTTCATCTTGTATGGATTAATTTCCTTCTTATTTAATTTCCAACATGGATTTTAATGATTTCAAGTATACACAACTGCACAGTTGCAGAAACATTAATATGGTTGTGCTGGATATCCCATCTCCCAATGACAAAATTAAAATGAACAGCATGACAATAATATCCCAGAAATCTGATTATATGTGTTTTCACACACATCATTCTCATGTTCACACACATCATTCTCATGTTTTCTAATTAGGTCTTCATCATCATTGAACCCATCTTTAATTTCTCTGATTATGTAAAAACTGAAACTTGTGCTTCTGCTGCTGGGTACATCATTGCAGTCTGATAAAAGAATCCATCAATGCTTGGATCTTATTTTTTTAAAAAAAATTGCAGATCTTGACAATATAAACCCATTGTTGTAATTTCGATGAAAGTTATGGCCTCCAGAATGGCAAGTCTCAACCAATCACATACAAGACTGACACATAAATATGCTTGGAACTCGCTTATTACTTGAAGAGGCCATGCTTTTGACAATATTTGTATATTCCATGTCTGCTCAAATCAGCTCACAAATATGGCATCTCAAATGGCAACAACGTCAACCAATCAGATCAAAGATTACATTATTAATGTGAAAGGATCTTATTCATTAGCAAATTCATCCAGGATCTGCATGATAGCTGAAATTTTAAGTCTGTTCAAAATAGGACCAGAAATATGGTTGCTAGAGTAGCAACATGTCTGGCTAATCAGACGCAAGATGATACCTCCAAAATATTCATCAATCTTACTGAACTTGTTTAATGTCTTAGTGATATAATTTTATCTTCAAGTTGGATCAAAATTGGATCAGAATTCTGACCTTCGTCATGGTAGCAAGGTTAGCCAATCAAATGTAAGATCACTTCATCAAATTGTATACATCTTACTTATTATCAAACCCATCAAACATCTTTATGATATAAAATTAAGTTTGATCAAGGTCAGGTAAGAAATATGGCTTCCAGAGGTGCATCTAATTTAGTAAATCAGATGCCAGATTACCTAATTAGTATGTGTGGATTTCGCTCATGATCAAACTCATCCGAGTTCCTGATCATGTAGACATTATTGTTATAATTTTTTTGGTAAATACAAATTCCTAAATACAAGTGTAAATGTCTGACAAACACAACTACAATATAATATATTTTAATATTTTTAAAAATCTGATTACAGATCTTAATTTTCAAATTGTGAAAAACGTATCAGCCATAGTTTTACACTATTATTTACATTTTTTTTGTATTTATCATTGATCTTAACTGCAATCTTAATATTTTAATTACTACTTTGATTTTGTATGCATATGCATATTGTTCTTTATCTTTTCTATAGCAATAATAATATGATGCTAATACTAATATCTAAATTGCTTATTTTAAATGTAGTCAAGTCATAGATATTTTTTTATTTGAAATTATAAACTTTAAACAAATATTACACAGCCAATTGTTTCTTCAAACTGCATTAATTTGGAATGTTTGGCATGTAATAAAAAGTGCTAAATTCTATATTCTACCTGAACTACATTTTTATCATACAGATAATTCCTACACTATTCTCAAACCCTTTATCTCAATTTTACTGGATATACATACATGCCAACCCCTGACGATGTAAAAGTGTAGTCCACAATTTCAAAAAAAACAATGATTTATTTGTCTCTACATCTTTTACTGTTTCAAGTTTTCAGATTAAGCAGTTTTAGCTTTACATACACATGGACTAAAATCCATCTTAAGACTTTTAAGCACCAAATATTAAAATTCTTTCCACACTGTCTTAAATAGATGTCACGTGATGCTGCACTCATGTCTTCATATTAAGAAAATTCTGTTATTTTCTGTTTTAGTTTGTTTTTGGCCTTTCTCTAATCCATCTGTGAAATTTTTGAAAGGAGATATTTTTGCTCTCATATATGCATCGATATACATTTTAGCGCTAGATACCTATAGACTGGTTCAGCAGTAAATATGAATTAGAACAAAGAATCTGCATGTAAATATTAAAATTAAAAAACCAGTCTGTTTTCTCCTAAGCCATCCAGATGCTATAAATTGAATTTGAGGTCAATAATTTGAAAGTAGAACCAGGTTTGATATAAACAGAACATGATACTGTTAGAAAAGTGAATGCAAGTTCACGGACAAGAGTACTCATATACTGTAACTACATAAAAGCCGTCTTTTCTAACATATGGTCTGTGAGATTAATGAAATGTTATTAAAAACGAGAAAGCAAATAATTAATTTTTTTAAAAGGTGGATTCATCAAAAAAAGTGTAATCTATATTTGTTTACACGAAATTTAGTGAAGAAAAGTGTAATGATTACGCCAAAAGCGTAATGGTTAGCATGTATGGACACAGCAGTTAGTATATTGTATGTACTAACTTTGTTACTATGCAACCATCCATATCAGAATCACGCTGCAGCTGAGGCAACTCCATCTACTAAAAAAATCTACCAGAACAATGTTTGGTTTGAAATTTGTATGGTATGAATGAATTAAAAAATACTGAGCTAAATTGCAATTGTGCTTTGGCAAATGCTTTTGAAGACATGATGTAGGGTACAATTCATAATGGACAAATAATCACTTAATGTGCAAATGACATCACAACTTCATGTTTATTTTGACCCTTTGTATCTGATTGTAAACAAAGTCTTTAATATTTTGCCATGATCTTGATCCAAGGCATGGTTCTTTTGCAAGAACAATAAGTACATCTTCTTGCCTAGGCACTTTAAGCATCCTGATCAAAACAACTTAAGTGTTTGAGCACAGCATTCCTTTCTTGACTTGTCCAAGGTCTTCGCCGAGATTTAGATTTGGTGTTTATATGTCTCTTTGTTGATACTGCAACAGGTACAGTGCTGGCGCATCTTTGTAGATTCAAGAACTGAAAAGTACAAGTTGATTTCTGATGTAACAAAGAAACTATGTTAATATGACTACGGAAAAACTTTAAACAAAATTCCACCAAACCAGAGAAAACAGCAATTAAGGTCCATATTTTTACAACTGGTGCCACACATGCCACAAAATATATCTGCAGAAGATAATTAGAGGAGGGGGCAAATTTAATTGAAATTTAATTAGTTTTGGAAATCGGCTCAAAAAGGAATTTTAAAGTAGTATTGGATAGGTTAGGAGTATAAAGATACCAGTAAGTTATACAACTAACAAGGACATGTTTTGACACCTCTACACCATTCTCATGGAACATATTTTGTTGCCTACTGTAAAAAGCAGCCATTTTGGGCTGGTTTTGATAGTACCAATTTCGTGGTAAAACCCCCTATTAATACTACATTCAGTGATGTGAATGACCATTATGTAAGATCACACAGTCGATGTTTAGGCTCTAGTCCTAATCCGCTATTCAAAGTAACTGGCTCAGACCTTTAACTTTCCAAAACAGAAGCTGTCGATTTTGTTCAGTACTATCTGGAGTTTGCACGATTAGAATCATGACTCGAAGCTTCAATAACAAAGGCAAGGGCTCTAATGTTGATGTACGCATCACTGAGTATTTATAATCTATCAGATTCAGGTGATTTAGTGATGGAGAGAGACAAAGAACTGGTAAAATTAGAGTATGAACAATGGCATATATGGTCTATTACATTGGAATTTTTTTCTATTTCTCATGACAACAGCAATCATATTTCCTGCCACAAGACGTACTCAAATTGACATGTGATTTCCATTGAAAGTAATTCAATGTCCCTTCATGCTTTTATTCACAAGAATCTGATTATTCCATTTTATTATTCTGTGCTGATTATTAACACTTTTTAAAAGGCTTAATTTCTGTTTCGTCTTCAACATGCATAAATTGCTGGAGGCCAGTTTTTAAAAATTATATAATTAGCAGTTTGATAATGCAGACAATTTGAATGAAAAGATATGTGCAATTTAAAGCATCTGAAGTGGGGCAGTACACAAATATGTGTGATGTAGAATGTGTGTCTAGAGACACTACACATGTACATAGTCAAGTACAAACACAGTCGTATTCAGTATAGAATGGGGTACATTGACCACAGGTGTATTCAAGATAGAATGAGGCATTATGACCGTAATCATATTCAGGATAAAGTGGGTAAAGGACTGCTTAAGGCTCTTATAACTGACTGAATACAGTTAAAACAAGTTTGAATTTGTAAGGCATTGAGCCAGAATAGAATATAATCTTTACTGTATTTGTTATCAACAATTTAGAATGATGGTACCAAATTAAAAAGAAAAATATAGCTTTTTAATGGTGAATACCTTGTTGTCAAAACTTAAGAGATCCATGCATGATCTGTAAATGTACGACTGCCAGTAAGAGTTATATTATATTCATACAGTTTGTTTTATCAAGACATCACATTTTATATTTTCAACCAATATTTTTTGTTTTTAAAACAAAACTGATTCAAAGGACATGGCAAAATATCAATGAAGTGATGATAAACAAGAAAATCAATGAAGTGCAAAAACCATCTGGAAACCAAGATATAAATAGATGGATTTTCAAATTTAAATTGACAATTTGGCAAACAGGAACATTATGGACATTCGTGATATTTGGACCTTTTCAAAATTTTATTTGTACGTGCTGAACAAATTAAAAATAAGATTTATTCTTGTACTCTATAATATTTGCTTCAATTTCTGGTCTGATGTTTTATACCAGGGAGGTGTCTTGTCTGAGAAATCCTTGTCCAAGGAATCCTCAGAATGCTTGGAAACCATGGACATGTCTGAGGATTCCTAGGAAACCTCAGAGTATTGGTTACAAAAATCATTGGAAGTTCACGGTCAACATCAGAGGTTTGAGAATAAAAACCTTGGACATTGGTATAAAAAAAAAATCTTTGGACTATTACCTTGGAAAGTCAACAACTAATACTCGGAGGTTTTTCCTAGGAACATTTGTCCAAGGTTTCCTAGTAATCCTTGGAAAATGTACAGCCAGGTTATTACACAAACCAAACATTGCCATGGATTTCCATGAGCATTAGGGATCCATGATCCATTTGCAATTGAACACGCATTTCCCAATCAAAACAGACAACTAAGTCAACATTCACAGTAATTTGTTGTAGCTGGATGGGGTGGGTGGCAGCTACATTGGGGAATTAGCTGGTAGAAGCAACAAACAGCCAGGTTACCATTTTCTTTAATTCAAATTCAAACTCTCCTTAGCCAGTTCTCCTCTGGTAAATATATAAGCCTAGAGCGGACTTCACTGGAGACAACTGATATCATATTTCTGTAACTGGCTTGAATTGTTTCTGTTACATAGATCTGTGTTTCCTACATTAAACTAAACATTTTATATCTCACTAATGAGTTGTCTAGAAGTTGATTTAAAAACATATAAATGATTATGATATATTTGATCAGACTCACACTCACTTTCAACCTCTTCCTCAAAATACAAATGATAAATAAATGTGGTATAAGTGTAAAGATTGACAAAGATTGTCAGAGCTCAATTATAAAATATCTATTTCTTTAAAATCTATGTCTCAGATATTCTTGCTAATTAGAGAAACATAATCTAATATCTTTACTCTAATATCATACTCATTTTCAAAATCTAAGACTAATTGTAAGTTCTGTAAATAATTATTTAATTAATTTGCAAAAACACAACTGAATGTTCTCACTAGACTTAAACCAAAATGATTAATGTCCTTAAGGCCATGGGGTGAGTGTACAGATTCTGTTTGTATTGTTTTGGAAGGAAACTGGAAAACAGTCCCTACTACAAATCCATCAGTAATTTGCATGGACTCGTTAACTGATAGTAACCTAAACAAGGTTTGGAAAATTTTAAGTAAAACCCTATTGGTCTGGCTATAAAGCATGGGTCCTTGGGATAAGACCATATTTATCTGAAAAAAATAATGCCATGAAAAAAAGCATTAGAATGACTGTACGGTCTCAGCTTTTCCCCAAAATGATTCAAGAGGCAAATGTGAAACTGTACTAAATCAGATATTAGATAAATTCAAGATGTTAAAAAAATTAGATGCGAATGCAAATTTAAGTTTTTCTACTTTTCATGTTCAAGGGGTTTTCATGATGAAACATCAAAATCAAGGTTTTTTTTCAAAACCTGCGTGAAGCTATTCTCTTAATCAGTACTATTATTTTCATGACAAGTTAAATCTGTAGTAATTTAAATGGTTCATATTTTTATTTTAATAATATTACAGTGATGAAAACTCACACTCCAATCTGAAAGTTACAACACCAAATAGTATCTGTTTACTCTAGCATATCAGTCCATATTTTGTTTATCAATTTAATCCATTATATTGTTGGTGAATTATGCTTTTTGTATACGTCTTTGACAATACTGATCTTGTTTCCGGACAAGTTAATTGTCTTCTAGTTTTAATGGTACATATGTATTCCGTAATTACCCTAAACCTGATAAGAACTGCCAACTTTACAACTTGTGTACTAATTCACTGTTCCAATGTGCTAAATCAACAAAAATTTTAGGACAATGACCCTCAAACTTATATAGGGTCTTGTGGTCATAAACTTTAATACAAATCTTTATTAAAATGATATAACTGTATCAAGAAATTATAGAGACATGAAAAACTTAGGTACCTAATATATATCACTCAAAAAGTCACTGGGATGGGGATAAAACAAATATGAATGCGCTACCTTATTCCGCCAGTACAAGTTCTTTCCATCTCCATAGTCGTATCTACTCTCCTCACCACTATCAATACTTCTGGCTGCAAAAAGACAAGGCCTTGGGTAAAAATTGTACACCTCCGATTGCATTGACTGATTTTGAGCGGTCGGCAGCATTGTTCACATATTGGCTAACGTGTCCTCTTGTAGATGTTGCATCTATTCTACTAAAGTAAAAGAAAATGCAACTTACAAAAGGAACCATCTTCCAATCCTTTAAATAGATCAACAATCATATATCTGTCCAAACTACCTACTAAAACAGAGCCGTCAAGTCACATTAACCTAGACCCTAGAGATGATACCAGCCACCCCATGAAAAAAACCAACAATTTTTAAATTATAAGTACAATGCCATGTCTACATCAAATTTTGAGGGACAGATCTGCAAGACACTAGTGGTCGTTTGTCTGATCTGTAATTAATTAATATAGTTTAGTACATGCATAACTCTATCTCTGTGCAGACGTCTTTACAATGCAAGCCGTAAAAGAGTGTTGGGCTTGTTTACCGAATTCAGTACATCGGAATGGTCTTTAGAATTTTTTCTTATCTCACTTTCATCTGAATTTGTCAAAACAATCCTAACATATGCAGAATGGGCTGTAAAAATATTTCATTATCATCCTTTCCAGTATCAATAGGCACTTTTCTACACCATTGAATTAATATAAAAACATTTCTAAGTCTATGGCATGTATCTGGAGAGAATCTAAATATTCATCAGTGATAATAAGCTCATGCTCTCTTCTTCCTTGTTCAATATTTGGTGGGGAAGGAGGTCTATTATTGCCAACACCAACAACCCTGATAAATACAAATCAGTCATCTTAATTAAAGCTGTCCTGAAGAAGTGTTCTTTTCAAATCTGACTAAAAATCAAATGAATCTACCACTAGATTCTATTTTCTGTTTATTTTCCAACTCAGCATGACCTAAATGTTTAGTGCTGTAGATCCACTAGGAGTAAAAAAGGACAGTAACTCTTATTCAGCTAAATTTAGGAGTTATGTATAAATAAACATTTTAGGTATTGGAAAATTGCACAAGGAGAATTTCAGCGTAACTTGAAAGGAGTTAAGCATCATGCATACAGCCAGTTATTGAGTTAATTTAAACAGGCCCAAACAATCTGATTTAGGCTAAACTAATGAATTACAACTATTATATACAACAAATAGTACACAATTTTACAAACAATATATCTGGCTGAAAGGATGTTTTTTTTGTCTCTGATATGACCTCTACTCTATACCATGTTTTGAAATGGCATGCAGTGAAGAAGCCACTTTCACCTGATTGGTTGCACAGGTTAATTGAGCAACTCTACTGGTGAAACAGTGTATATTCATTGTAAGCAAACACTAATGAATCAAAGCTTAATTGCTGAGTATAGGTTCCATTTCCATGAAAATTTCCAGTTAGCAATACAACTTTCACTAAACTACCTGCATAACTTTGAATTTGTACAGTAATTCATTTCTCATTTCCAACATAAAAAGGCATTTTATCCTAACCACTAAATAATCAAAACAAAAAAGATATTTCCACATATATCAATCATATTATCGTGTAATTCAAGGCTGAAGCTATGTTCTGATTCAAGGGACAATTTATTCTCACATGGAGAAGTTTTTGGTGTTATTAGTAGGGCTGTCAACGGGTACCCAGGTACTCAGGTACCCGACCGTAGTGAAAGACCCGGGTATTGAAAATTAATCACGAGTACCCGTTCACAAAAATAAGTTGTCAACAACACTATCAAAATATCATATATCATCATCAGCACACTGGTCTGAGTAGTCAGTTTCCTCTGACCCTTGCCACCCCATTTTTGATATTTGGACATTCTTGTTGGGGTTTAGGGTCAGAGCGCATTTCCTATAAAAAAGTTGGAATTCGCCGACACCATTTGATGTCGGCATGGGTAGCAGCTTACATGCTGGCCCAGCAAACTTGAACGATTTTTTATTGAGATATACCAGCATGAAATCGATAGGAATATGACTTATTTTCTCAAAAATCGTGAGCATAGCATTTGTTATGCCTTTAATCTGCTGAAATTTGTCCCGGATCTGGCTATTTGCATTTCTAGTCACGTGATATCGACAATAAGCGAATTTCCAAAAGTTGTACATATATAATTTGGACATATTATACAGTAGCCACATAAATAAATATAGTCTGTTCTCTAACTATGCCATATAGATGCTATAAATAGAATTCGTGGGAAAGTAGAACAAGGTTTGCTATTAATAGAACATGTTACTGTAGGAAAGTTTAAGTCCACGGACAAAAGTACTCGTATATTGTAGCTACGTAAAGCGGTCTTTTCTAAAATACGGTCTGTGGGATTAATGTAATGTTAATATAAACGAGATTTTTGGAAGGTGGATATACCGAAAAAGCGTAATCCATATACGTTTACGCGTAACGTGTAATTTAGTGGGAAAAAAATTTGTTGCTCAAGGGTTGTACATCTTTCATGTTCTAATGAGTACCTGGGTACCCGTTAAACTGCGCAACAGGTACCCGGGTAAGTTTTCTGTAGTTTTTGACAGCCCTAGTTATTAGCAATTTTGATCTATTTGAATTTGTGTCTGTACTCACTACATGAGGTTTTAATTGGAGAATTTTTAGCCCACAAATCCTTGCAGTTTCAACCCTGATAACTGTATTAAATCTTAAATATATCATAATTATATTGGCTGAAACTTACTAATGTTTCTTCTGATATTTAAAGCCAAAGACATAATATCTGTTGTATTTATGATTTCGTTGTTTCCTGCTATATTTTTTTCGCTCTTCTCTCAGCTTCTAATCTGTCAATCCTTTCCTCCACATACACAAGCAGAAAATCACCTCTGTTGAATGCCACTGTTGCAAAAATACCATTACCTATAATGGGTAAAAGCAATAAATTAAAAATTAGAATAAGCATGCAAAGATGTTCCTAATAACCAAAGCTTAAAACTGGACTTTTACCAGGATATATCTTGTGTAATAAAATGAAGCAGTTTTTGAATGGATGTTATACATAGTTAAAAAATCTGATAGCCTGAAACTCAGGACCTCTCTAATTTCAGATAAGTGAGAAGCTCGTCAGGCTTATTGAAAAAATTTAATTTTACTTGACAAAGCTCTGATTATGCTGATTAAATCTATATAAAAAAATCAAGATGTTGACCTGCCATCCTGTAGCATGTCATGCTAAAAACAGGATTCACAAAACCCCTGGGCAAAAATAGAACAAAAATAAATATTTCAGTATATGTCCATTACATTTAGCATGTATAAATGGTAAGAAGTCATCACTAAAGCGGATATAAAACTAATTCTGGCAGTTTAAAAAAAGACAATTAAAAGGGCAAAGAGGTCAGGTATAAACCACCATTGCATTGATTTAATAAACTGGTTTATAATAGCTAATGCATTTGAAGACTAGAGGGAAATCCCACTGTGCTAATGCACTGGCAAAAATGATCACAAATTAGAACAACCTAATGAAAGTAAATTAAAATGCTAGATGCGTGTAACAAGTATTCAAACTGGAAATTGGGGTCCCATCATCCCAGATACACAAAGTTGAAACTGAGGTCCCATAAACACTTAAAATTGGGGTCCCAAATGCATGTATATTGTTTGCACATGCTTAACCCTTTAGCTACAACAACCGCATCTAAGCATCTCCTGTAAATAGCTCCTGAACCCCACTGAGCATAGTTTACTACCCCATGTTTGCTTATGTGCGTACAGTTCAGCAGTACAGTAGTCTCACTCTTTAACAGCCCCCATGACCAGTGTATGTCATTATCTATAAAAGTCTTATGTTTACAGGAAATGATTTCAATAATGTCATGATAAAGTTTGGGGTTTTACACCTTTGTTGAGTTCTTCTCTTTGATGACTATAAACCAGACGTAATTGTTACGATCATTCATAACAGGGTCAGCATAGGCTAAAAAAATATTTTGTTACATTGGCACACACAGAGAACCTGGCCAAAAAAAAACAGGGTACCAGACAAAGACAGGAAAAATCATATGACAACACATTACTGCTTTCTTGATGAAGACTGTATTCCATCCACTTGTCTGCATAATTAAATCGTATACAGTCAGCAACAACCGAATAAATCATTACCAAACATTAACATGTCATCACGTTAATGGAGACATGATTTTAGAAGAAAGTCGGTTATTCTACTCGACGACATTGGGCGGGGGAACTTGCTGAACATTTTATGTAGAAAAGACTAACAAAAAAGTTTTTGTTGAAATAATTCAAATAAACAAAGTCATAACCAATAAGGTTATTCAGCAGCAGTGGGAAAATGGAGCAAATGGAAAAATAATTATGTATTTACCAAGATGTAAACAACGCTTCTGAATCCATTTGCATTGTAAATGACAACAATACCAGCTCGCATACACTTGCGTCAAAATTATTAACATATATTCAGTTGAAATAATTTTGTTATTATAACGAGATGAACCTTATAATGATTAATGTTACTTTTAGACAAAGATATTTAATGCTTTGAAGTATGTAGCTTTCTTACTACGTACACTAGATATACTTCTCATAATAAATTCAGCCTCCCTCTGGAAAGGCCATCCGTCTTATAAGGCCACTTCCTTGGAGCAGAAGTGGTGGCTGTATTAGAGGGGGACTACTGCACTCAAAATCCCCATTTTGGTTGTGGTGCAGAATACTGCTATGTTAGCTAAACGTTGATTGGTTGAAAGTAAGGAAATCTAAATACATGTATTTTTGATTATCATAACCAATGAGAGGATCGTTTACTCAATATTTTGATGCAATTTTGAAAGCTGAGAGGTTAATTTAGAAACACTGTAATGGATTTACCGTGCCTTATGGAACATGTGTAGTTCACATAAATAAAGATGGATTCCGATTCAGATATGAGCAACTGTAATAGGTTCAGTGCAAGCAATATCAAAGAGTTTAATGGATCATTCTTATAAAATGGATCAGATATTGACATTAGTCCCATTTCTAAACCAGATGCAAGTAATTTTTAATCGGATGACAAGACGGACATAATCCCACTTGCACAATGGAGTGATGACCTTTCCGTGTTCTAAATTAATGATTTTGATTCTCATGTTGGTTCAAGAATCGAGTACAGACCACTAAGCAATGAGAAAGATTTTTTCCAGAATGTCTCCTGGAAAAGCTTGTGAAAGAAACAAATGAATCTGCCAAGAAAATAGGATACCAAAAGCAAGACATGAAATGGTATGAAATCAGCATCATGGAGATAAGGGCATATCTAGGGATATATATTATCATTTAGGTGTCGATAATGACTGTTCTAAGAGGTACCACTCTCAACATTGTAATTAGAGTGTGGATTTCATTCATGTTTGTATATCTATGTATGTATTGGATTTTTTTGTATGGGTGTCAAAACAGTTTACATGACTGGGATTACTTTGGTAGGATTATATTAAGTGGAAATATATGAATTATACACATTACAATGTAAGCTTTTTTATGTCACTGAAACCCACTAAAAACTAACAAAATGATGCAAATTTATTGTCAGTTTCTCTTCTCCTTGATGCTCTAGTGTTCAACCTAGCAATCAGCATCAGTCGTCTCAGTAACTGATATGATAGCACTCGGAAGCATTGAGACTGCACAACAGCTGTAGTAGCTAAAGGGTTAAAATTGGTCCCCAGAATACAATGACATAATTGCAACAAAATGTACAAAGCTGAAACTGGGGTCCCACAAAGACTGTAAACGAATCTCCAGAATACAATGACTCAATTGCACCAAAACCTGATCAGCATCAACATGGATAAACCACATAATTAGTGCTGAAAGAACAATAGGTCTTAAATGTCTCAGCCACATACAAGATAAATCTACATTACCCAACAAAACCAGATATGAATTTGTTTCAAGCACATCTTTGTTGAACACAGTTTCATATCGATGTTGGGTCTGATTTTTGGGTAACATGACCTTAAGCAAACTGAATTTAAGATTACTGACTAGTTTGTGAGTGACAATATTTTTTCTTTCAAAGTCAGATTTTAACCAATATGTAAAAAATGAAAAGCATGATTAGTTCAGTTGATTGGGTGATTTAGGAAGCAAAGCAAGCAAAACTAAATTTCAACTCTTTTTTGACAGTTTTCTTTGTAAAGCATGCCAGCAAAAGAATGGGGGGGGGGGGGAGGGGGAGATAAGGAGGATTTGATATTGGACACATATGGCAAACAACAATGTATTGGCTTATTATGTAATTTCTGTGTGTACGATATGGAGATCACCTTTATGTTAAGATATTTGACACACTGAATTGAACCTTCTGTTTAATTCATTAACCAATGCTTTCAGTATGATTTTATCCATGGAATAGAAAGACTGACAGACAGTAATACACACATTAGTTTGTAGAATAGTTGCTTCGAGATTTTTAAAAGCTTAACTATCATTACACATAATTAATTGTAATCTGGGCTTGTGGAATTTTAGTTAGAGCTTGTGATTATTTTATAGTCACTGGCCCTGGTTCTTTGTTAATATCTTTTTTGTAAGTATCTGCTTTTACAAAAGCAATAATGTAACATTTTAGCTACTACAGCTGTTGTGCAGTTTTACTAAATCATCCCAGACACACAAAGCTGAAACTGGGGTCCCATAAACGCCTATTATAATTGGGGTCCCAAATGCATATCATGTATGCACAAATAGTTTATTTCCCTAGAATACAAAATGAAATTGAAAAAAGGTACAATATTGTGAATTAAATCATGAATAGTGCTAATGGTTCAATCATAAATCCAAATGTATGAAAAAGTGTTCAAACTAGAAATTGGGGTCCCATCACCCAAACACACAAAGTTGAAACTGGGGTCCCATAACACTGTCAAAATTGGGATTAAAAATGCATATAGTGTATGCACCCACATACTACTGGGGTCCCCAGAACAGTGACACAGTTGCACAAAAACCCAATCACCATGAACACATACAGCTATACCTCGCTAATAAGGTGGGTTCGGTTCCAGACCACCGCCGAAAGGCGAAAATAGCCGTAAAGCGAGTCACATTCGTTTTCACTCGGTAGTATATATAAAAGCTTTAAAAACTGTTTCCTGCATCATATATTGATTGCACAATAGCACTAGACTGAAAGAAAATATGATTCTGTATAAAGGTAATCGTCGACTTATGACTACGTTCGGTTCCCGCCGACCAGTCGTAAATTGAGCAGGACGTATGACGGACCACAGGAGTCTGACTTTTTGTCAGTAAAGTATGGCAAAATTTCTGACAACACAAATTACTATATCGGTAATATAACTAAACATAAGGAATTCAAGCGTGACTACAATCCTTCACTCGATTCGACTTTTTCTCGCGAGTCTTGTCGCTTCAGAATCGCAAGAGGACTGAAAAACTACACATATGCATTCAAAAGACAGTGACGTACCAAACTACCAATGCATAACTCTTAAATGATCATGTCCTGAATCCAATCGGCGAATTAACCTTTATTTTCACCATTACGGTCACAATCCCTCTCTATCAAAATCGAGCTGACGGAAGTAACCCATTCTACCAGTTTCTACCCTGCAGTAAATATGCTGAATAACATGATGAAAGTAATTTCCAGGGTTTTTCAAGAGAATTTCTAGGTTCAAAATCATGGTTTTCAAGGTGCATTATTACATTAATTTTAAAGGATACAGAAATGAAAAATAAATAAGTTAATACTTACTATATACATCATATGAGAAATATTTCTTGCAAATTTATTGCTTAAAAAGACAGTCAAGAATATGATCACTGATTTCATTCAAATTATACTACACATCCCACATCTGTACAGTCACTGAATAATGTTTATTTTACAGTCTACACTACACTATTGACAAAGTACACAATATTTTATAGTAAATTTTATTGATCTTTTACTTTTGTAGCTTGTTTTCAAACCGTTACGCAACACACAGGAGCCTGGCGTTTTATCAATAAGTACGGCGAAATCTCTGACAACATGAATCCCCTTATCTGTATTATAAAATAAAGCACTCTCTCCCATAGCAAGCAAATCAATATCTTTCTGACATTTGCATTTTGCATAGCCGTCTGTGAAAGATCGCATTATCTAGAATTAAATATATTTTTCTTTGTCTAGCCATAGAAGTTGGAATCTGAAACACCCCCCCCCCCCGTTCCCCATTTTCAACGCGTACAATGCTCCAAATTTAAACTGTAACTACATCTGGGCTTCGAATAACTGGAAGTTCAAAACGTATGACTGCACAGTGGAGTGTTGTGGAAATTTCCGTTCTGGACCAAACGGTGCGAGAGATCGGGTTTAATTTTTTTCAATTAAAATTTATATATATAGTTTTCTTCTTTTTTTATACTGAAATCTGTAAAACGGAAAGATATTTATAAATTCAAGAAAATCAAGGTTTTTCAATGTACCCAGACAATATTTTTGAATTTTCAAGGTGTTTTCAAGACCCACTACAGACCCTGAATTTCAGAAGAAAAAATGTTTATCTTGCTTTTTATTTCAGATTGTATCATTTTATAATTTTATTTAAATTTCCAGAACAGAAATATTTAGTCAAAATTTAGATAGTAAAAATAAAGGTTGATAACGTCACCACACTTCAAATATTTAAGACTGTTGCTGGACAGATTCTGTACTGTGTACGGTACAATTATTAGACACTAACGCCTACTTACTGCAGGGTAAAAACGGGTAGAATGGGCTGCTTCCGTCAGATCGATCTTGATAGAGAGGGATTGTGACCATAATGGTGAAAATAAAGGTTAATTCACTGATTGGATACAGGACATGGTCATTTAAGAGTTATGTGTTGGTACGTCACTGTCTTTTGAAGTGTAGTCAGAGTATATACACCGTTACAACAGGCCAGTAAACCGGCCTGTCGGGTTCAAAGGGTTAATAGACAGGTTTTTCCCCAATGAAGATTAACCATGTCGCGAATTAGCTATTTGTGGTTTTCTATGTAGCCTGTATTTAAACACGTATTTGTACAACTTCTTTGATGAACGCGAGCTCAAAATTACAAGAGATTGATTGTTCCAAGGCCCAATGTGCAATCAAAATTAGTTGAAGAACCATTTCTGTCAAGCCAAGTACCAAGATGTGTAAACAGTTTCCTACCTGAAAAAAGAAGCATCATGACAAGAACCACAAGACTTCTACTGGCAGCATGACTCACGATAAGCGATCTATGATGGGCAAAGTACATAAACTATTGTATATACTTGTATATAAGTAGAATAATTTTGGAAACAAATAAAAGCCTGGAGTGGTGTGGATGGGTGGGCAGCTCATAAGCTCATATAATGGCCGATATATAAATCTGAAAATGTTACTTTTTGGGGTTGGCAATTGTAATGGCTGTAAATCTTGAGACATGAAAAGATAAGAGTATTTTTTCTGTATCCCAAGACTCAAATAAAGAACAACATTTAATTGTCCCAACACTTCTAGACACATCAAAATTGTCATAATTAACATAGGTCTAGCAGCAATGACCAGATCTTTCGATAAACTGTTATGATTGTTGTTGTTATTATTTGGAATGTGCATATTTTCTGACTTCTTCACCATGAAATTAATTAAAGGCAAATAAAGATTTCAAAATTTTCAGGCTGGTTTGAGCTAACCCAGGAGGAGACCTAGCTGTACCACTAATATGGATACAAACTTTACACAGTGCAAATCATGCTTAGCCTCACTTGAATTGTTAGTTAGATATTTCTCATGCTTGTAGTTATTAATCGTGTATACAAATCAAGTGCGCAGTCAATTGGAGACTTATAGTGTTAACATTCATCAATTACTGATTTAAATCTAGTCTACATGTATCAATATATCTGTAAAGATAGACTTTATGTGTGTATTTGAGTGACTTTTGAGTATTGCAGTGACGTCAGTTTTGAAGTTACCTTAGTATTTCGTTGATATTGTGTGATTTCATGTAGCTGATATTGCAGTATTCGTAAATTTCCTTGACAGTTATGTCATGCTTTGCTGCCAAATATAGAAAATGCTTTGAGCTTGTCTAAACCCTGTAAATATACACATTATGCATAACAATGACAAAAACACGTCAAATTGCATATTAAACTTTAGTACCCATTCAAAATATCAACTTGTTTGCTGCAGTCTAATAAATACAATAAGGGGATTTCTCATCTCATTTAAATTTTGGTACATTAATATCATGTAATATTAGAAACAAAACAGTACATGTATTAAATGTTTCTAATCTAGTCATAAATGCATCAATGCCATTAGCATTATTTTAGAATAGTTTAAAACTGCATGGTTGCTATGACCAAGAATCTTTAACAAAATCATATAAAGATGTTAAGGAGAAGAAAATACTGATTCATATTAAAATTATTCATTGTTTTAATCGCCATTGGCATTGCTGCCATTTCTTGTGATTGTACATTTCTTATCTCAATGATGGCCAAAAGTGGGGCTGTACCAAAACGGATGATGTTTTAAACAAGGAGAGCAAAACGTGTACCCATAAATAAGTTGTCCCAGAACAAATGTATGCAGAAATTAAAAGTTTAATTTTGAAATTTGGTACAAGTATATCATATGATTCTTCAAAGTGTAATGAACTTTTAATCACACTTATATTGTTTATGAAGTATTCTGCGATGTGTTCTTAAAGGAATAGGGAACTTACAGTTAAAGTTGTGGTTATATTACTCATTTTGATACATATGATAAATTAAATAGTAGTTTGGGGCGATCCAGTTGCACCGAAAAAAATATACAGTACATTATAGGGTAAGAATAGCGTGAGGGTTCCGATATGCATATTTGTCAAGTGGAAACGAGGCTGAATAAACGTGACGTCACAGGATCTTAGCAGCTATAGCCTAGGCTCAGCGTTATGTTGATCCACTTGTGCTTGGGAGTAGGCAGATTATTAGTGTTTATATTTGAGTTTATTTTCCAAGAATCTTCCAAAATGCCCTTCTGTGCAGCGTTTGGATGCAACAACAATTCGACTAGTACATTTTTCCGATTTCCGAAAGACAAAATCCAACGAACGGCTTGGATCTATTACTGTCGCCATGACCCCGTGAGAACTTTGAGCCGTTAACTCATAGACTTTGCAGTCTTTATTTTTTAAACGATCAGTATAAAAGTTGACCCAGAAAGATGTGCAGAATTGGGATATTTAAATGACAGTCGAGGCTGAGGCCGACAGCAGTACCAGATATTATTCTAACCCTAGGACTGGGGTAAGATCTACCGACAGATCCGAGTGGTTCACAACTGTCAAACCGAAAATAGTAAGAGGAGCCTATCACAATCTGCGGAATGCAGAGGTAAATAGATGTTGTATGCACTCTAATTTCTATCAATGTCGTGAGCATAATGAAATTGAAGTATTTAAAAAATAATACCTACATAAAATAGAGCTTTATTCATCTCAGATTCTCAAACATTATCACACCCCACCCCACCCCAAGTGCTGCAGAAATTGAATAATTGCATATAATACTGTATATATTTCTGGAAAATATTTATCTCGGAAAGAGTTGTTCATGACGCTAACGTTAGAGTAACACTAATGTGTTTTTAAAATATAGTGGAATGCATAATTTCATGTTTTTCACTACTGGTATCACCTGAGAAATATAAGCCTTAGGCTATGACGTAGGATAAATACTTCTTTGTGCCTCCCCCTCAACTTCCTTTTCCCCTTTAGTGCGGCCATCATTGTAATTAATCAGTTGTTGTCATGTGACTACTAAAATGTTTCAAAGATATTGCAAATGCTTTTTCTTGTCAATAATAATTGTGTTTTTATTCCTTCAGGTTCTACATCAAGCAATGCAAAGTTACAATGCAAATTATGCTTGATACACCTGCAAGTGCATGTGCCGTGGTAGAGGTAGATGATGCTGAACTCAGCATACAATTGTTTGTACCAATTCATCAGGCCCAACCACAAAAAATAAAACAAAGTGTGAAGTTCAGGCTAAATTTGATCCCACAAGGACTCACAAAATTCAGGTTCGAGCTGCAAGATCAATAGCAATTCAGTCTGAGCTCCTAAAACCAAGAAAGGATTCAGATAATGAAAATGAACCAAGCAGTGAGGATGACATTGACCCTGATACATACCATGAGTCAGAATATGAACCACATTCAGATACTGATGATGGAGAGACAGTGACTTTAAAGATATACATATGAACTTTAAGCTTGATAAGATATAAAACCAGAAGATCAGCAACATGTTCTGGTGTCCGAATCTACTTTGGCAGAATTGATGAATGTATGTAGATCATGTTGTTTGCCCTCCCAGACATTATAGTCTGTACTTTGATAATACAGCTGTATCCAATTTTATCAAGTTGAACTATTTCAAGATAATGCATTAGATTAATTTAATCTTAGCACAAGTAATTGTTAGGTTACTGGGAAGTCGACTTGTTCTTTTGAAATTGTCAGAGATACGTATTTAGACTGTTCACCATATTTTAATATCCGCAAAGGCTAGCCAATGCAACCTGCCTTTTGTATCCTTGAAAGTGCTCCCCCATAGCGATACAAAAGCCATTGTTGGGCTGGTGCCTTGAGCATAAGTATAGTGTGCTTAATGGGTAATCCTGCACTGCAAGTAATTAGAAGAAATAAAGTAATATATAGTAAAATCTGAACTAGAAAAAAAATAATTAAATACATATGTAGTTCATGAAATAAATTTTTTATTAAAGTTCATAATGTTGTGACACAGGTTAATATCAATCATTATGAAAATATAAAAGTTCAAAAAGATTTTTTTTTATTGATTTCATATATTGGTGCATCTTACCTGCACACACAGGGGCATACATGTTCATGAAAGGGGAATCTCGGTATCCACCACCGCTCACAGCATCATACCATACAAACAATTTTCAAAAAGATGAACTCAATCATAAAGCAAAAATCATGCTTTTTGAAATCCAATAATTTTTATGGTGCAGCATATTTGAAGCCAACATATTCCTCTAAGGAAAAAGATTCTTTTAGTTTTGACAAAACACAGGATGGAAGCACTTTATGGCTGTGTCTGCCTAGTCGATTCCAAATCCATTTGACAAAACGAAGATATGCTATATGCCTTTATGTTCTGAAAATAAATATAGAATACATGTAAGAGTAAATTCGAACAAGAGTTAAGATATTTCATCTTTCGTAAATTATGCTGAATTGTACTTTTAGAACTTAGGGTGAATTATGTTTGATATATTTATCTTTTTATCAAATTATTAATCTTCTTTGAATACATATACATACATGTGAAATGACCCATATCATTATAAAATAGTTCTATTCCTTTGTTGTTTGTTTATTGTGTTCGTGAAGACTCTTTAAGCCTAGTTGATAAACAAAAAATGTATAAATCATTGTCAACATAAGTATTTATTAGAATTTATACCAAACCTGCTATTCCTTTCTCAAAACAAGCAGTTTTATTTATCGAGGCTATATATTGTTAAAAAAGTTTAGATATCACCCCAAAGAAAAGCAATAAAAAAGGGTAGTTTTAAAAGAGAAAACTACATTTTCTTCTAAAAAAAAACTGCATTCTTTTCATAAGTTCAAGACCATCACCGCTTGATCATAATGAAATGCATCTTTTTGCAATAAATGTTGCCTCCATGAGTTGAAATATGAAAACACTTTGAAGAAAATCTTTCAAATTGTTTGTTTTGTAAAATGTATAGAAAAATCTTATATAAAAATATCAACAGGAATTTTGAAGAAATTTGTGAAAGATTGGAAAAATTACTTGAGTAATTGGTTCATTATCATCCAAAGGTCCATGATGTTCCAGGTATTCAAACAGGGATACTTCCAGCATGTGTCTGTTTAAGCAGTTTGCAATTAAACTTTCATGGAGGGTTATACATGTCAGGTCACCCTTCTTTTTCTCAATCATCTCCACCTTTTGACAGCATAAAGGCTCAATTGCCAAGTGAATCATTTGGCAATATCTACAATCACACCTGTAAGGAAAGAGCACAGCATAATTTTGACCATTCAAGAATGTTTAAAAATCACTTTTGACATTTTGTAAGCATTCAAAAGGAAAGATGCGGATTAGAAATAGCATGTTGATTTTGCATTTGAAATAAAGTTTGACAAAACAACATTATTCCTCAGTGCATGTATGTTGCCCTGCAAAGTTTAGAGTAAGCATTGTCAAGTCCATGTGATATTATGAGTCAAATTGTATTTAATAGATTAATATTCAGTGTAACTTGTGATAACATTAAACCTGGGATTATAATGTTTATAGATGGCAGAAGGAGTTAATTGTTGGTGTGTACTGACATTCATTTTCATAGTCCTGTATTCTGCATTGGCTTTTGTCCTTTATCTGAAAAAGAAAACATATTTCACTGTGTGAAGGAGTAAATGTAGTTGAAGTTCAAAATAATGAACAACAAAAAAAGTATGTGTGTTTACAGTGTACAGCACATCACTATTTCCACTAGAATAAGTGTTCTGCAACAATGCATCAATTATAAATTTACAAAATATATGTGGCTTTCATTGCTTTAAAAATTATGAAAACAGTGCTAATTAATATTTTTAAAATGTTTAATTTAGCAAAACATAAAGACAAAAATACAGCTTTACGAGCATCTGCTTTGATAACTCGCATTATCGGTAATCTTTAAAAGTTTCAGGCAATCGAGGAAGGATTATCGAAATTTGGGTGCACCAAAGCTTGCATATTTATACACACAGGAGTTGACAAAGTTTCAGTTTCAGTTAGTGAAATGTAACGTGCATTCTGCTCATTTTTATATATACAGTATATGAAATGCCTGCTGCAAGTATAAATCGGTACAAACCATTGTGTTTTCTCGAGTCATCCTTCTTCACTCTGCAAACTATCCTCATCATTCTGACAGTGACATTCGAAGAACATGACGCCGTGTCATCACTAAATTCTTCGTTGTTAGTCTTCAAACTTGGCTCCAGCTGATACGGTAAATTGTTCACGCTTACAGAGAAGTAGGGGAAATCGTTCTCGCAATTTTCCATGATGCAAAATGGAAATAAATTATCTGAATCATGCTAGCAACCATTGGAGTATGTTATGTTTACAGTTAGCAATAGATCCTGTGACGTCACAACAGACCACGTGATACGTATCTAATTATCTCTCAAGGCACTTTCGCGGATAACCAAATAATTCCTTGTAGTAACTAAATGGCCCGAGAACGGTGTAAGGGAGTTATATAAAATATAATTTTGAAAGACAGGCAATCAGATAATATAAACTCAACTTGTAGGTTCCCTATTCCTTTAAGGGCTCTAACACATATACCTGGAGGATTTACTGGAGTGTATTTGAGTAACAATGACATGAAAATTCAGTCAGAAACAGGCACAGATGTCAATCGCTATGATGTGCAGAACTAACATATAACCTCTTGCCTTGCTGAAGGCATCATAGCTAGGAAGGGTATATGAAACTCAAGATTTGGTTGACTTGATGCAAGCCTGATTCAATTCTACTTATCACGGATTGCCACACTGGGGCCCGTTACAAAGAAAATTAGGAGTATCCGTCCATGAATCAAGGGCTTGTAGGGGGTGGGGTCTAACCATTAAAAAATTTAGACACCCCCACCCCATTCCTTGATTCATGGACGGATACTCCTAATTTTCTTTGTAAATATTTGCGAGAAAAGTAGGCTATACACACAGTGGTTTAAACCCAATTTTGGGCTGCGAATCTAAGAAAAATGACGTAACCTCGGGTTAGGAACCGCTGTATAACACTTGCTATACATACTTATAAAAAAATTAGTTACGACTGTTCTCTTTGTATGACCAGCAACATAATGAAGCATTTAGTTTGCTGCAAAGCAATATTAATAAATATCTGACCTATCATTTTTTATTTTATTTGATTATTCTTTTGATTAAAACCGACAAAATCTATTCAAATTGAAATTCAAATATTAATAATATGGCGGCTAGCAAGTTTTTAGCCGGTAAAGTATGAACCTTTCAAAATATTAATTTCTGCAAATTGAATGAACATAAGGTTGATTAAAAAATGACACATAGTTAGATGATTCTTTTAAGTGAATGCGTATTAGCAAAAGACTTATAAAAGCACCTACCTGCATCTAAATTTCCGGAATTTTCTTTCGTCTCATCTAATGCCATAGCATGGTGCCGGAAACAAAATACACGCATGCGTGAAGACGGCATTTCCAAGATTATGGTCTAAAGACGGATCGCTTTTTTTTTCGGTGTGAGATCATAGCGAAGTAAAATGTGAAATTGGGGTCGTTTTTAATAAGTACTTTTTATAATAAAATAGGCAAATTAGATTTAATTTGTATGGTTTTCGGAACTGGGGTCTTTGGTAACTGGGGTCTTTGCGTAATGAGACCCCAGTTAAAGGGGAGTGTGTCAATTAAAGACCCCACTTCCTACAGAACACGCACGCACACATACAAGCACATACACGCACACGTTCACATGCACACACACTCAAATAAAATCACCCTGAGGAAATTTCGAGTGGCTAACACAGTGTAAAGAATAGATTGCACAAAACAATACATATAATGTGTATATATTTTTTCAAAACTAGAAAAGTTCATTTGACTGAATTCAATTTAAATATAAATTAAACCATCTTTAGTGTTAGACAAACTTTCTTCATCAGAATCATACGTTCAAGGATGTCAACATATTTTGTATTTTCTATTTTGCATTAAAATATAAGTAGAATGATGATCCGTAAAGATCTTACTAAAGTCTCTGAAGATGTGGATCTGTATTTTATAATAAAATGCAGATTGTTTTCTTGAAATCACAAAGGACAGAGAGATGCATGCGGACTTGAATTTAAAGTTAACACAATGAAAATGTATATAAAAGTATGTCTAATCTTACACCGTTCCTTTTTTACTGTATTTTTACCCAATTTGTAAATATGAATGATATTTGAGTACTTTCAATAAATTATATAACACTATTGATATAATTTGCGTTTTTAAGCTACCACAGTAAGGCCACCTTTTCAAGATTGTCCATAGGTCTTCCATCGTGATATCACATTTTCTCAACTACTGCTCTATTTACGCTCTATGAATACGCTCACAAGAGGATTACACAAACATGTAACGGATTTAGAGTTATAGTCCATGAGTGGCGGACGTGAGAATGGTGATGGTGCTCGTACTGGGGAGATATATGATACAAATGGTAGTGGAATTTGACATGGGGATACATCAAAAATATAATTAGTTATTTATTTTTAAATAACCTCATTTCTTAATACTTTCATGTCCATATTGATTCAGACGGAGCCGAAGAGCGGACACTAGGTTAAAAAAGTATTAGTTCATTCCCTCAAATTAATGATTTCTTTCCTCAAATTAGCATTTCGTTCCCCCATATTAATAATTTGCCCCCATAAGTTAGCATTTCTTTCTTTCAAATTAATAGTTTGTTCGCTCAAATTCATAATGCGTTGCCTCAAATTCCCAATTTGTTCAAACAAGTTATGTTTTGTTCCCTTAAGTTACTATTCGTTCCCACAATTAAACATTTGATCCCCTAAAGTTAGCATTTTGTTTCCTCAAAAAAATAAACCTTTCCCACAAATTGCCAATTCGTTCAAATAAGTTAATAGTTTGTTCCTTCAAAGTATTATTCGTTTCCCCCAAATTAATAATTTGTTTCGTCAAACTTGCTTCTCGTTCTCTCAAAATATTAATTCGCTCACTCAAATTAATAGTTCGTTCCCTCAAATTAATTATTTGTTCACTCAAGTTCGTATTTCATTATCTCAAATTAATATTTCGTTTCCTCACGTTACTATTTTGTTCCCCTAGGAAAGTAATTAGTTCTCTCAAATTATTAATTCGTTCCCCCAAATTAATATTTCGTTCCCTCAAGTTACTAATCTGTTCCTTCAAGATCATAATTCGTTCCCTCAAATTAATATTTCTTTCTCTCAAAACTGATACTTTGTGTACTTGATTAATCCATTACATTGGCGGATGATTGTGTTGTAATTGACCTTATTAAGTTCTACTTCAAGCTAGGACTTCTTTATCAAGACATCATCACTGTTCTTTCAGTTCAACAGTGCTCAGGAATAATTGTTTGCATTTGGGTGTGTATAAATACAGTGGTAATTATGGTAAAGTCATAGCAGGCCTAACGTTGCATTTTTGTTGAGGGTAAATACATGGGTAATTACAGTAGCTATTTCTTAATGATATGACTTTTATTAAAATGATAAAAATGAATCGCATCAGAGATAACAGCCATGCATTCAAGGATTTCATGATGTTAATGGTGGTATTACTGTCATTAATTTAGCTAAAATAGTCATGAGTCGGATACGCCATACAAATGGTTTTAAACTACAGTTAAACCAACATCAATGTCCTGAAATTTTTTAACACCGGATTATTCTCTATATTGTAACAATACTTCAATCATTTTTCTTAAAAATAGCATATATGACACAAGGACAGTCATGATGTCAATCGCTGTGCGATCACAAGACTGATAATGTCATTCCCCATGGCACCACAAGAACAGTCATGTTGTGATGTCACAGCAGACTCAACATTTCTAAGGAATTTCTTGCAGGTTTTTAGTACAGCAGAGTTTGATGTTCAACCCATCCGAATTCGCGTTACATAATAGATCTGGGTATTGCAAACAAAGCAATATTTCTCAACATTCTGCGATATATACCATGGCATACCGCAATTATATTAGGTACCAACAATTCAATGTTCTTGGACAGAAGCCTGACACTTTTTTTAATTTCATCTGTTAATAACTGGGAAAACTATCTTCCTCTGATATATAGGAAATTAGCACCATGTTATATAAATTATGAGGGAATAAGATTACTTATCTTCAGATTAAAGAAAATTAAATTTGTCAACTCCCAAAAAAATAACAGCCTTTATCCCTTCCCCCAAATTAAATGGTCGGTTCCTTACAGCAGATGAAGTTGCTACATGCATGTTAATTGTTGTACAGGTTGCAATGCAAAAGCTGTAACTACAATGGGATTATGAAACTTGCACTATTGATGATACTGGTAAAGACTAAGTAATGACATTACACAGCCTATTGATAGATATATAAAGTGTTGATCTTGTGAAGCCGTCTGTTTTCTAGCTACACTATTGAAGTAACAAGCATTGCAATTTTTAGTTGGATACCAATCCGGCATCATTTTAATAACAAAGGTATAATCCTTCATCATTTTAATAACAAACGTATAACCCTGCTTGCTTATAAAAACAGGATTAATCCTGAATACTTATGATAACACAAATGTAATTTTTGCATACTTATAATAACACAAGGGTATTTTTGTGCATACTTGTCATAACACAAAGGTATCAACCTGCATATTTACAATAACACAGAGGTATCATCCTACATGCTTATAATAATACACAAGTAATCCTGCATGTTTATTATAACACAAATATATTACCCTGCATGCTTATAAGAACCAAATTTGTCAAGTGTGGCATTCAACTTTCATTTTCATTTCCTCCAAAGAAAGTCACTCAGAGCAACTATATCATAACATTAACTATTTTGTATCAATGGTTTACAATATACATTGATTCTCACATAATCCTACCACAAAGGACACGATTTCATTCTGCAAATCAAGAGACTACATAATTCACATTTGCATGGTTTTCTTTAGTGTACTTCATCTATTCTATCTTGCAAAATTTGAATCTGAAGTTAATTTCAAACTTTACATTTTGTACAATGTTCAATATATCTGAATCTACATAATATATAATTTGTCTTCTGGATGTGTCATCAAGTTCAGACTACTCTCCCGTAGGCACATTTACAAACGATTTTACAGTTGTACTGTTGTTATACTCCAACAGTGAATTACTGAGGGCTCTAAATTATCACAGCAAACACGATTTTCCAATTCATTTTGGACACATGCCGTCCAGCGGTGGTTTACTGATGTAAATTGTTACCAGTATGGACGCCAAATGAATCACAATTTTAATTCCTCTAAGGTTTCAATTGCCAGTTCACATTTGTTGTAAAGTGCATTCAGTCCCGCTGTTCATTATATACTACTCTACACATTAACTTGCTAGACCTGCACTAGCTTCGATTACGAAATATATTCAGCATATCATCTGATGTTTGATGATTATATGTCATTTATTGATGGTGATTTACATGTCCTTACAGACTGCTCAGGTGCCCTAGTGTTTAGAGAGTCTGTCTCGGATGCGGGTGATCATGGGGTTGAATCCTGACCAAGTCGTACCAAAGACTTCGAAAAATTATACTAATAGCTGCCTCGTTAGGTGCTAAGCATCGAGTGGTTAGTGTTAGGACTGATCGGCTTGGTGCCAGGATAATGTGACTAGATGGGACATCATGCTACATATCTGCAGCATGATGCCTCAGTGCTAGACGTTACAAAAACTGCCGAACTGCAGACATCATAGCAATATCACGGAAAATTAATAATCTAAATCACAAACAATAGTCCTTACAAGGTTACGTTTACAATTTTATTTCATGAAAGCCATTATGGGCCACACTTGACAACATGCTGCTTATGATCATACGTCTCAAAATAGACCATGATATATTACTTCACCGTCTCAAGCATGTATTTGGCATTCAGAATATAGCTTTACATTGGTTCAAGTCCTACGTATTCAACAGGATACAAATTATACCTGCAAATGGATTACACTCCAGTCCAGTTGTCGTATGTTATGGTGTTCCACAGGGATTTGTTCTTGGAGTTGTTCTCTTCATTCTGTATCCGCTCTCAAGTGTCATAGATCATCACCCAGAGTCGCACCAATTGTATGCTGATGACACCCAAATATACAATTCTAGCCACCCAACTGAAGTTGATGCTACCATCCATGGAGTAGAGAAGTGCATTTTTGATGTGAAATCATTGATGACATGAAACGAGCTGCAGATGAATGATGATAAAACTGATGCTATTCTGATCACAACATAAAGACTTTCTCATTCACATCCTTTACCTCAGACAATAGATATCAGCAACACCAATATTAAGTTCTCACAGTCAGTACGGAACCTAGGCGTTACTCTAGACAGTACTCTCACATTGCACCAACATGTCATTAACATATGCAAGGCTGCATATCTTCAACTGAGACGCATCAGTCCCCTTCGTAAATATCTTTCAGTTGATGCCACTAAAACACTTGTGTGTTCATTAGTACTTTCAATACTGGACTATTGTAACTCAATTCTGTCTGGTTCGTCACAATATTTACTCCAAAAACTTCAAAAAGTTCAAAACACAGCTGTACGGATCATCTTTAGAGTACTTCGATCAGAGCGCTTCACCACTGCTCTGTACGCTACATTGGCTATCAATTCGATATAGCAATATGTGCTATTTTTTAATGACAGATTCAAGTCCAACATACCTATTCAGCCTCAGCCATGTGTAGACACAAGCTAGATCCTTACGCTCGTCTTCTGATAATCGTATACTCATTGTTCCCAAGGTGAAAACAAAGTCATATGCGCAACGTTCGTTTGCATATCAGGGCCCGGCGACGTGGAACGAATTGCCCATTGAAATTAGACACAAAGACACAGTGGTCCCTTTTAAGAGTGTTCCTAAGACTCAACTGTTTCGACTGCAGGGATAAACTTAGCGACCTAATCATGTTTTGTATCTTATATGTTTTCAGCATGTTTTTATGTTTTCCAATTTCATTGTTTTTGTCAGTTGTTGTTCTGTAGTGTAGTCATATCATTATTGATGGTGTAAAGCGCTTAGAGCTTCGAAACATTAGGCGCTATACAAAGTCCTCATTATTCTTCTTATTATTATTATATAAAGAAGAAAACAACATTGAACTTTCCTGAAAACGGCAATATTTCAATAATAACATTAATAATAACATTAATAGGATTTTATATATATATATATATATATATATATATATATATATATATATATATATATATATATATATATATATATATATATATATATATATATATATTTATATTTGCTTTCCGACAATTCATATAAAGATAACTTATATTTGTTTTTAATTTGTAATGGTGTTATTCATTTTCACATTAATTCCATATGTGTGTTCCATTTGATCATTAGATCATTTGTTTAATGTTGACATTCTCTGCTTGTAAAAACATGGACATTGCTTCTCATTGAACAGTTGCAATTTATTTTTATTATATTATTAAACGTTCATGCTATCATACCCAAATTAGGCGAAAATAACATGATAATACTGATGAGTTGTTCTCCATGTTACGTTAATCTGGGAATTATACCATATGCTATTTTAATTACATTTACGAACTTTGATTGACAAAGATTATGTTTAAAACGAATAGAAAGAGGGAACGTTATTGAAACTTTAAAAATTATAAGTAAGCAGCAAAAGGAAAACAGTTTTAATATGTCCCGATAAGACAATAATTTCAGCGTCGTGGGCTATTGTATATTTTTCAGGCGAAAGTCTCTTTCATATTAGGTATTTGAGGATTAATTTATTTTCATATTCAATCTACAATTAAAAGAGTATATCGATCGTTCAGTTCAAAATAACAACAAAACAAGTCTAGTCCTCGACAAGCCTCTCGAATTCATCGTACATAATTACAATTCCATATTTTTGACATGTAAAAGTGAAGGCATGAAGTAACAATTGAAGAACATATATCTGAAGATATCACACTATAATTACATATCTCTCATACAAATTGCATTCATCATCTAAACTAAATAGTAACCTGATATCCACACCTGAACAAACCTTGCTGACAAGGACGTCTCTATCACGCTGCAGACGAATTCAATGTTTATATTTATAGAGAATTAATCTGACGGAACAAGTTTAATAAGTAAAGGGAACGAAATAAGAATTTGAGGGAACGAAATAAAAATTTGAGGGAAGGGAATATTAATTTGAGGCAACAAATTATTATTTCTAGGTAACGAAAGAGTAATTTGAGGGAACGAATTGTTTCAGGGAACGATATGATAACTTGAGGGAACAAATTATTAACCTGAGGGAATGAAATGTTAATTTGAGTGAAAGAATAATTATCTTGAGGGAACAAAAGAATACCTTGAGGGAACGAAATATTAATTAGAGGGAACTAATCGTTCTTATAGTGGATACCGTAGGGTCTATTGGAGAATACATTGCAGACACCCAACCAAACCCCACCCACCCACCCCGGGAACGTTTAGGGTCAAAACAAAAACTAACCGGTATATAGATTTTGGGCCGTCGATAAACTCATACTAATGCCCTGGACGGTACCGAGACAGGCATTATTGTTTTTATATCTCCACATTAAGGACAAGGCAGAAAGAGACGAAGAAGACACCCACCTCAGAGGCCTTTATACCTTTAGAGCTAGAACGACTGAGAAAGGAAGAACTGTTCCAGACTTAGACGTTCTTTTAAAACAATTAGAGACATACATATAATGCACTGAGAGTCCTGCGCTTCATCCAAGACGGAACTGGGTACGTTTTCCATCAACACCAATTCCTCATATGGGTTCATTGAAGATGTCTAATGTGTTTAATTCAGATGCAATGACTCCATTTATTTAAAAAATTAACAGATGTAAAAATAAGTTTTTCTACTCTACATACCTGATCTATACTAACCAGCTATAACCATACTGCCAAAATAGTGACTGTAGATTATGAATAATAACCCATTCACCATAATTAGGTCACAACAATATGGCCCGAACTTAGAATATATCAGGTGGTCCTAAACCCAGGACCATGAAGCCCAGCTTCACAATCATGCACGTAACTAACTAGGAAAATTAGTAAGACCCCAAACTTGTAACTGTATAAGATGGTCTAAAATCCCGGGACCATAATATCCGGTTGCACAGTGCGGCACCTAAATAAATTGGACAATTAATTATGACCAAAAATGTGTGTCTCTTTTTAAACCACCTTATTTGTATAAGGTGGTCTTAACCTGGACCAACAGTCCCGGCCGCACAAAGTAATAACATAAACAAATCAACAACGTATGAACTAAATGCTTTTATGAGTCACTAAGCGGTCAATGGCGTAGTAATAATCTCTTCTTAAAAACAGCTCAGAATATTTTCTAAAATTCAAAATTCAGATACTTTCAGAAACCAATCTATTTAACCAAAAGTTAAAAATTCATGCAAAACGCCAACTTAGAGAGAATTACCTGGAAACAGCAGACACCTCTACTTTGGAGAGTCATCTGCCTTCACATACCATTCATCTCTTGCCTCAGCTGGAAACCAATTATCAGCGCGTTGGGTCCATTCCCACTCATGATAGCCCGCCATTCTGGTCATTATGGATCTATATGGATCCATATCACAAGGCCAAATTAACAGTGCGATTAAAAGTGAATCGCATGGCATACGCAATGCCGAATTCATCGGAATTCGGGCTAAAATGTACTGTATCACCCTTGACGAAGGCAATGTCTTAAAAGATACCAAAGGAGATTTTAAAACATCCGTCACAACCAAATGAGATGCAGTAGCGTGGTACACTGTATCACTTAAATCGTTTTGATGACAAATGTTACTCCACCAATGGCATTCCAACTCTCGCTCATGGACACAAAGTCTCACAAAGGTGAACGTGAAACCCCCCAATCCAGTTCCATGGTGACACAGTGAGCCATAAAGAAAACCAAATGCGATAGATCCTCACAACTTAGTATAATATATTCATGGGGCATGCGCTGCTCGCTACACGAGCTAAGTGAACCAGAGTCCACAACTCTCCATTACTACTACTACTACTACATGAAAACAGTGAACTCTGAAAAAGAACTAATGAAAGATGTACAAGATAATCATCATGAGATAAATATGCCGTTTTTGTGTCAGTACCAAAGGCGACATAATATATCGTATTAGTGAAATGTTTTAATACGATTATCATTTTTGATGATAAGTACGCTATATCATATGCCTTTGCGTTTCATTGTTTCATTAGAATTTTATTCTATGACATCAGCTTTTATTCGCCAAAATCATTTAAAGTTCATAACTTTCACTTGAGCAATCAATGATACAATTGCAAACTTCAGTTTCTGTTGTACAAAAATTGGCAGCATATCCTTTTCTCATATTAATATTAAATATTCAAATTAAAGAAAGGTTACGGTTTTAGATATTTTCGTTAAACTGAGATTTGGAACAAGACTCATAAAGCCTCTTAAGCAAGTTTATTTTTTCAAACCTCTTGCCAAATGTAACATTTGTCACTTTTGTCACAACGTTTTCATAAAATTTGTCTGCAAGTAAGTGTATCTCATTTATCTTTTTTTCTCCCAAAACTATATTACCGTGTATAAATATACCTAAACTCAGATGTTATGCTTTCCAAAATTGGTTTATTTATGTCTGACATTGTTTCAAAATATTGAGTTCGTTTCAAGCGGTGCTGCACGAGTGAAAAACATACTTAAGAAAATCTAATATTAGGCTCTCTGGTCGTAGATTTGACATTGTCCATGATGCTTATGTACTTTAGTCACGCTGTAATGTCATACCATGGTCATGGTACTTATTGACTTAAATCAGATAGGCAGTAATGTCACTTGTCTCGTTGCGAACAGTCTCATTTACGTGAGCAATCTTCAGTTGTAGAGGTTTGAGATTTTTAGAGTGAATTTTTAGTGTTCTTGTGGTTGTAGAGGTTAAAACGTGAATGCAGAGTTGTATAATTTGGTAAGGTTTTGAATATTTTGTGTTCTTTTGTCGGTGTTCAAAGAGTGGATATTTCTTGGTGAAGGAACAATGCAAAGTAACGAATTGGTCTGCACTGAACAAGAGATATCTTGAAGGATCGTTCGGCAGACTGGGTGCGTTATGCCGTGAGTGGTGATTCCTTGTTCATCCCATAGAGCAGTAGCACTGAAAAAACATATTTATCAGTTACTGGACGTTAGGAGTTATCTATCCGATTTTGAATTTTTTAGTTAAATTCAGTTAAAATCTAAATTGTGTTCATTGCTCAATCTTGGTGAATACTCATAACTCGGTAATAGTTGTGTAAATGCACACTTTCATACCTTTGCTTGTAGATGCAACAGGTTTATCTTAATTTGTGATCGTTCATCGTTCATAGTGATCAATTCTTAAATGAATCAATCATATTTTCTGACAGTTTCCATTCATTCGATCTTGTTTAATACTAGTTTAAGTTACATCTTATGATTCGTTGGAGTTACGATCAGTTGTTTAACTCAGTATTCCTCAATCTGGTATATCAATTAGTAATTGTTTCAATAATATTATTACAAAAATAATTCTAAATATTATCCACTAGAGAAATTGCAAAAGTTCTGGTAATAAAATATTCAAATTATTCCAAATTCGAATCTTAGTGAAGTATCCAAGATGGAAGACGACGTCACATGATGAAGTCAGTTCTTGGTAATTGAATTTGATGAGCACAATTACTTTCCAGATAAATAACAAAATAAATCATCTTGATCCAAACGAATTGAAATAATTTCCAATACAAGGTAATTTAAAATAACTCAAAATGACGCACGACTTAGTATTCTAACAGCCTAAGTTGTTCTAAATAGTTCGCTCCAAAACATTAATTTATATACCTGTTTTTATGTAAACAAGAAACGGGTCACATGATCTTCTAGAATCTTTTAGAACAAATTTACGTTCAAAAAATCACGTACACACCGTTTGACACATAAAAAGAGAACGATGTTGATAACAAAGCTCCATAATGTCCTTGGAACTAACCAAATGATTTTAAAAGCTTGTTTACAACTCTGAAGAAAGGTCAGAAATGAGGTCAACACATGGTACTTATTCTTAACAGTACATGTCATCCCACTTTATAAAAATAATATCTCATAATGAATGAATCTTAAACTTAAAATGTCAAATTTGAATCTGACAAACAAACAATTAAAATAAAAACTAAATGACCCAATACACGTAACAATATATATATATATATATATATATATATATATATATATATATATATATATACAATCTATCAGTCTTACTTAATTTCTGCAGAGTAAACATTTCATATCTTACACACAATTTAAATGTAGTTATCATGCTGTGTTTCAGCCTGTCAAACCTAAGATATTTCTAACCTAAAGGAACATTATGAGTTTATTAACACTCACAGAACTTATTTGTTATACCTCAGAATGCGTGTATTATTTCAAAACTAAATTTATTGACTTATTTAGTTGCTTATTTTGTTTTTCCAAAACATGTCATATCCAGTCATTCAAAACAATCCGCCTACTAAGAATGCGTGTATTATTTCAAAAGTAAAAGTATTGATTTATTTTGTTGCTTCCTTTATTCAGCACATGTCATAATTAGTCATTCAAACCAATCCGCCTACTCAGAATGCGTGTATTATTTCAAAAGTAAAAAGGAAGTGAAATCAATTTTTTTTCAAGTTTTGTATGAATTCTTTAACTTTCCATAGCTGAATCGATCACACTTATAACGCCAGCAGCACACTCATATAACAGTGCCTTGTTAGACAGTATCACAACATAGTATTTGTATTTCGTATAACATTTATAATTAGCACAATATGCATCTAACCGTGAAGAAAATACATGTCAACGAATTAGCTCCTAAGCAACTACTTGTGTTCCAATGAAAAGTAATAAAATGGATATAGTGACATAAAGTCATGTTGGGAAATCTACGTCAATCTATGTCAAAGTTTTAATGCTGGTCAATACACAACTATAGTCGTGCCAACGATTAGCGCACAAACTGATTTTAGAAATACGGTTCCATCACTATGATTGAACTGTTTAGGTGTTGCTCGTATAGAAAAGTCAATGACGAAAACATGATTGATTTCTTTTATCAAATAAACTATTCTCATGTTGGCATTTTTACCAAAAGCATTAGTGAATTTGCTTTTTCAGGATCTTTTTGAATAATTTCATATTATTAATACGATGGTGTCAAAAGCACGTACCACAAATGCAGCAGGAGTTGAAACAAGTAATGAAAGAGAATAGAATACTGAACGCTGAAGGTGGAACAAGGAAATTCACTTTTATGCTTATAAAAAGGTTTTTGGAACTCACAGCTGCATTAACAAAGTAGCACAAATATAGTGAAGTAATACACCTTCCTGGATATAATTACTGTGGGCCTTTACTATACTAGATATATCACTTGATTCTAATAAACTTGCAAAACCTGGTGATTTATCTATCAACCGCGTTGATCCTGTGTGTTACCAATGGGCTGACGCGGATTTCGATTAATCCAACACTGGGATAACGAACTGCAGGATGGATCGTTTCATGAAATGAGGGGAGATGGTCTAGACAAACGGAAGCAAGGATCGTACAAATGTATGAGCAAACATAATCTACTATTCAAGCCTTTGCCTCCAGAAAATATAATAAATTAATATATTTTGTCCACAAAATTTGTTTCTAAAGTTATTTGTAGTATATTGATATAAAAATTCCACTTGATTATCCAGGAATTCTCTGCCTCTGTGTGTGTGTGTGTGTGTGTGTGTGTGTGTGTTTGTGTTTGTGTATGTGTATGTGTGTGTGTGTCTGTGTGTGTATCCAGTCATATCTACGCAAACAGGCAAATATAATATCTATAAATAAATGTGCGCATATATTGTGTGATTTTCTTTAGTGTAAATGGGATGCAAAGTTTACAATGTTAAACAATATCTGTTTCAAGTGTTCTTTTTAATATGATGAAGTTTCTCAGGATTGTGAAATATAAATGGGAGCAGGGTGGGGTACGTTGTTTGATATAACAAACAAATAGTCATCCAACTTTTATGAAACCTTCGTTTCATATAAACTTCAAATACGCACCTCGGACTGATGACTTTTATGTTCTAAATTGTCGCAACTTTTATTAGCATGTACAGTGCGCAAGTGCGCTTAATCAAAAAAAGGTCAAATGAATGACATAATTTCTCAACTTGGTTACATCTTACAAGTGTCCAAATGGTCTCTGGTACATTAACTCTTTATCACATTCGACTGAATCGCTGCGTATCATTATTTACTTTCCTTTTACGATCTTTTACTCAGAAACTACATCATCAAGTTTATATTCAAATTTTCTCATTCGAGGCAAATTACATACATGTAATTACATACATGATCTTAAACTCTCTTATCAAACATGGTATGTAGTGAAAGGAACATTATCTTTTTTTAAGAATAAATTAAATTATATTGCATCATTGCGTTACAAATAAATTAATAACTTTAGTTGGCTTGTAGGTTTCACGCCATTTTTCATCACCGATTTACATGGCTAACAGTATAATTGGTGAATTAAGAGTACGTCAAAAGAGCAAATAATAACAACCGACCACTGGGAAGCTCCTGACAAGAATTCTCACATGCCTATATCGCCTAATCCCGAGACAACAGAGGTGAGATGTCAATTACCTGGAAATTAAATCTTACAGACTTCGACTGAACTCTTCCGTATTCCTCATATTTCCTGTTGTGTTTCTTTGGTTCAGAAAACTCAAGCTTAACACCAATGTATGCGTCACTTTAATATCGACCGCAAATTTCACTTATTATTTCTCAAACTCTGATATATCAAATGATAACTAGGGAAAGAAAAATCAAAATTGGTGAGGTTTCTAACTTTTTTATGTTAAATATCTGTATGGGAAATAAGTAAATTACTTTTATTTGGTTTATGGGTTAAACGCCATTTCTTAGCACACGGTGGAGGAAGAACATTCAAGACTCTCGGTGAAGTACCATCAACTCACAGGAAGATTCTGGCAAACGCTCTCACATGCGTTTTTCGAATGTTGCTCCTTTTTTGTTCTTAATTTTTATATTGTTTGGTTTGGGAATGGAGTTTGAAAGGTGGAGAGATGGAGTTTCCGAACCTTCTTTCGCTACATAAAGTCATCGTTAGATTGTGTCTTATATAATGAAGTCATTCTGGTTTTCCTGCCAAAAGACCTGATTCTGTGATAAAGTTCTATTTCATATGTTACATTTTTATATACAACAAAAAAACCATTGTTTAATGTAGGCTGTCTTGGTGAACTCATTATTTGAGTGACATTGTGCGATAATTGTATTCTATATCAATATATTTTAGTGAAGATTGTAATCAGTTGTATTTTCATTTCCTGCTCTCAAATGTTAACGGCAAATCTTCCCATCACTAACTGCTGGCAGCTTATCTACTTTCGTTGTCTCCTTTCCAAATTTGCATTTTACTCCGTACGTACGAATGATAGCCAACACGTATGTTCGTCCGTGTGTTCGAATTCTCCCACTTAACATGACTGCACAAAAGCATTTTTTTAATTTAGTTTATATATGTTAATTTAGTGTTGAACTAATTAGATTTTATGGACAGCAAATTAATTGTTATATTGTTTCAATTAGTGTGGACCTGTATCCTTTTTGTGCGATTTGTGATTTACAAAATATACTGCATCTTTAAATTGTCTCATTAAAACATATATTTCATAATTTTATAATGATCATCAACATCTATATGATGTAAATAACACTATTACAAACAATGTAAAACCTCCATGTACATGTATGATCTACATTGCTTAAGAATATATCAGTCCGTGATAATTTGTGTAGGGATAAAATGTGGTGTCTTATATACCATGGATATACAGTATGCAAGAAATGAAAATCCCAGTAATTTATTACCTGAAAATATGTTTTCTGAAGCTTCAAAAAGTATATAAAGTATATATTTCGGATGTTTTTCTTCCAGTTTCACACGTTATACGTTATGGAAGAAAACGAAGACATGAGTGGATTGCCAGAATCAATTTTCATGTTGTTTCAATGGAACGTATTAGCTATATATTTATTTATTTTCGGACGTCATTAATTGATAACACAGATATAGCTTACAATAGATTTCCTGGACAGCAAATTAATTTTTATATTGTTTCAAATATTGTGGTCTTATCCATTTTGTGTACAGTTTTAGTGCACGTCATTTAGAAAATATATTGTAACTTTAATTTGTATCATTGAAACATAGATTGCATAGTTTAATGATGATCACTCACATCTCTATGATGTAAATAACACTGTTAAAAACAAAGTATAACTTCCATGTACATGTATGTTAGAAATCGTAGAAATTGATCACGAATATATCAGTAATCGATAATTATAGTATCGATGAAATTTCCTTTGGTATATACTATATCAACTCAGCAAGAATGAAAGTATAAAGCCAGTAAATACGTGTCTGAAAGGCATTTCATCGACGCTTGAGAGAAAAGTTATACAAAGTATGTTTCTGTGAGTTTACTGCCACTCTCAGACATTATAAGTTATGGAACAAAACGAAAGCATAAGCATATATGGATTGCCTCAACATATTCAAGCACCTGTTTGAGAGAATTTGTATTATTTACTTAGTTCCTTATTTATTGTCGAAGACATATAATTGAGTATACAGAAATAACTTAAAAGCTAGCGGAGTTAACTCAAGTGATCTGGACGAACGTTACAAAAGAAAACATTAAAACAGTAATCTTTGTCTCCTAGTTAATATGACTGATATATTCCAATTTTTATAAACGTATGACAGAAACTTTTCAACAGTCGTATTTTGATATGTCCCCCACCAACATCTTGAGCTTCACTATTTCACTTCCAAAATGTATCATACATCGTTACTTAGTCAAATGTTTATTTGTTATTTTTATTATATGATGTTGTGTGGTATTCGTATCTCGCTCTGTTTTTCAATGCCTACAGTTCTTAAGAATCGGATTTAACGACAAATGTTTCTAAAATTATTGTGTGACTCGTGGTAAAATCTGTTCATTTCTACAATATGTGATCCTGAGCATAGACTGTAATAGATATTACAACGGGACCGACTGCTTCTTCAGGATTTAATTATAGTTGTATACTTTTAATATTTTTGTGAGCTACAGCCGTTTCCAAAATAATGGAAACTGTGACCACGATATGCGTTTTTCTGGTGGTGTTTGCAGCATGTCAAATGAAACGTAAGTCCAGCTGATCATGTTTAAGGAAATTATTATATGTAAAAAGATTGAGAAAACGTAATTAGTACAGCCGCAATATATGTTGAATGCATGGAATGATATAAACTGGTTTAGCTGGCTATTTAATATAAACAAGGTGCCTGACTATTTTATTTTCAATCTCCTATCTTGGAAATATTCCTACAAAAATTGACATATTAATGATACATCTAGTCATTGTTCACTCAAAAACAGCCGAATAAGTAAAGAGGGAAACTATAATGGAATTGAAAATGACATCCCATCATAATCCTAGAATCACAGATACATGTCATAATATAGTCATAATATATTAAAGTTCTGAATTTAATTGAAATTCAAAATTCAGTGCTGAACTTATTCATTTATCTGTGGAGGCATGTATTGTGTTGTTGTACCAACAGTCATTTTTTTGTTAACTATAATTCCACCTTTGAATTCACTATGAATAATAGTGCATATATGTACCCAATAATATTATATTTTTATGAGCACTCTATATTTCGAAACAAATTATCCTGAATAATTTGAAGAAATGAATTCCGTCCCAAATTAAATCATGGACACAACAATATTACTAATTGTTTCTGCTAGATCTTAAGCACAAATGAACAATCTTTCCAGTAACAAGATTATATAATCCTCTACTTGACCTCAGATCAAGCAGAAAATAAACTTCGTTTCAGACAAAGTGAAGTCCAACATCCAAAGTTACATTAAAATATCATCAAATGATATTCTTAACATTTAAAAACAAAATAACTATTCAACATTGCATAGTAAATAAACATAACAGTAGTATCATTTATTAGGACTTAACTTGACAAAAACAGATGCCATGATTTAAGCATTAATTTCTTTCAAACATTTATGTTAATTCACAGAAAGGCTGACTGGAATTTAAATGATAACACTGTTAAATATTGCGGATTCCACGTTGTTTTGTGTTAAGTTCACATTATTAACTTTAAGACACTACGGAACTAATCCAGATCTTATTTGATAAATGGGTAGGAGATGGAATAGTAGCTATTCAACTATCCATATAACAAAGTAATAACTAGACACATAGCCTTATAACAAAGTAAGAACGAGATATCAAGCCTTATAACCAAGTAATAACTAGATATCTAGCCCTACTCAAAGGTAATATCCTGACACCTAATATTATAATCAATTATTTAATTACCTGTCAAACTTTAATGTAGACTCCATTAAACATTACGTAATTTAAAATATTCTTGGCATAAGATGGATCCCAAATAGAGGACAGTTATCTTATAAAAAACATACTACACCTAAAACAAATAATACGAACACGAAAAAGAAGAATAAACATGAAAAATAAAATAAATATAGTGAGTGTTTGTTTAGTTTCCTACCTCTTTTGATGTTGTGAGTGATAAAAGTTGTATAGCGCTTCTTCCTGGAAAAAAGAATGTACTTTCCGCACAACCAAAACATTGGTAATTGCTATGTGTCAACATGACGTCGATGTGATAATAGACGTATATGTGCTACCGAACAAGTAAGCTTAATAGAAAAAAGTTCCTTGTCAAATTTTTATAATAAGAAGGCATGGAAAAAATTATGTTTTCAGCACAGTCACTCTCTATTCAGATATAACATGTTTACCAGAACAACAGCCAAAAAGATACGGTTCTATTTTTTAACTACCAGATTTCATTTATTACCTAATATTCATGTATATTACAACAGTTTCTGGCAACTTAGAGTGAATCTGGGATTCCGTGAATTTGCGAGATATTTAACAATTTCCTGTATCCAAGGTTTCACACATTTACTATAAAATTTGTATGAAGTATAATGTATATGTTGATGATTTGTATAAATGGCCATAATTGCGTAGCATGTCTGAACGTTATCCAACTAGAAGATTGAAATAACAGCAATCATTTAATTTGAAAGGTGTTGAAGATTTAACTCAGAAACATATGTGCAGATAATAAAAAGCATTCTTTATGTTAAACAAAATACCAAATTAATGCCTCCGCATTGATAGCAATCACAATATGAATGAATGGATCGATAGGTGAACGAATGGATGGATGAAGAAATTAATGTATTTATCCTTATAAATATAGATTAATCGATACAACTGAGCAATTACATATGCGCTTACCTGTAAAACTGAGATGACATCAAATGTAAACGAATGAAGAGGAATACCATTTTTCATTTTAACTTTATCTTAAATTAGCAATATTTATTCCAGTATATTCGAAGCCGGAGATATAAAATCATGGAGATAATGCAACTGTGCTCATTGAAAAACTTCCAACTGATGGAAAGACGCTTTTGGAGATAATCTTTTCTGGTTTTACACAAAAGCTACATGTCATTCATATAATCATCATGGGACCAAATACGAACAATGAGAACTACATACAAGTTAGTAGATATTACTCTGGCAGAATAATAGACATAAACATGAACAATGGCTGTCTCTCATTTCTATTACTAACTGTCAATTTTATGGACAGTGGAAATTACACAGTTTTTCAAGGTTCCTTGGAGAAAGGAAAACGAAGTATTCTTGTCTCACGTATGTATTCTCTTCAACTTCCTTTAATGTTGCGAAAATTAATTGAATTAATGCTGTTGTATCCAATTAAAACTTTTACACACACACACACACACACACACACACATATATATATATATATATATATATATATATATATATATATATATATATATATATATATATATAATAGATAGATAGATAGATAGATAGATAGATAGATAGATAGATAGATAGATAGATAGATAGATAGATATAATGGACCGAGGGATATTGGACTGGGGATGGGCGAGTTGTCATTGAGTTAGTTGTATTTGAGTAATCAGTACGGGAATATGTAACAAACACGTCTTATTTACATAACCTAGACGTTTAAGTGTTTCAAGGTTCAGTTTATTAGTCTCATTGTCTATCAATACATGTCAGATTGTAAACAATGATATCCATATGATGGTTTAGGATAAGCCGTAATAAGATTTTTGCCCTTCTTAAGCTAGCTTACAATTTAGTTAGTTAGTTTCTTAATGGATCAAATGAAGCAGCAAGAAGGGTTTAGATACCTAGCTTTCAGACCGGAATAAAGCTTGGAAAAAAAAATCTTATAAAATCGGTTCATACAGTAATATTTTGCTAAAAATTAAACCTTCCATGATAGATTTTATTTTGTCCAAAAAGAACGTGCTCGGAAAATCCAGCGATGTGAAATCCCACATCCTGTTACAGGGTCGGATAAATTTATCGTTACAAATCCATGTGGGGTTGCTTGAACACCACTAAAGAAATTTTTTAATTTATAATGGTCATAATCGGAGCACCAAGATTGCCAAAAATTTATGAAGATATGATTATCAACTCCGTTAAACACCGCTAACACGTTGCAGTTATCTCTGATCACTTTGGAAATTTGAGTGTATCGTTGAGTGGCTTAGAACACGTCGGTGTTCTTATGTCTGCCGCGGGAAAATATCCTCGCGGGATTCTTTTGTTGTTCCAACATGGTATCATCGTACACGACGGGATTGTTAATATCCCCGGAAATATTTTCCACGTATGGCCCTCCATCGATGTCTGTGATAAACTCGATGATGTTTTTTTCCGGTGATCTCCGAGGCTTTCTCGTTGCAATCTTTTAATACCTGATAGCAATGTTGATCGTCAACACTCAGTGCCACCAAATATAATTTGTCCCATGCCATCCATTTCATGATCAAGTTGAGTAACAGTTGTGTTTTACCACTCCCCGATGGTCCGATAATTATCATCCGGTCGGATTTAGGTAGCATCCGATGATGTTTGACTCGTTGTTGTTTCTTTAACGAGGAAAAATCTGTAATTTCCATTAAATATAACTTACTATTATTATGGATTTATATTGTCTGAAATGTAGGGCTAATACTCCAACGATTAACCCAATGCCTACCACAACGCGTAATAACAGAGAGGCTATCACTGGAAAATGTGAGCGCTGCGGTATAAAAAAATTCAGATTTGTATAATAAAAAAGCGGTGGTGATATCGCATTCAAGTTAACAAAACTTACAGGGGCGCCATGGGCGAAATATCCAAGAGAAAAACACCTTCCCGGATATAGTTATTGTGGTCCGTGGACACGATTAGATATCAGACTATATAACCAAGATAACCCTCATCCGGTTGAATATCCGATAAACGCCATCGATGAAGCCTGTCGTGTTCATGATATCGCGTATCGAAGTAAAGATCTCAAACAACGCCATCTCGCGGATGTAAAATTGATCCACGCGTTGAATTCTGTTCCCGATAAGACTTTAAAGGAAAAATTAGCATCCTGGTTAATAAAAACTGTCATGAAGGTTAAATTACTCGCGGGTTTAGGTATTTGATATGGAAGCGATTTATTATTCTCCGACCGGATACTACATAGGAAAATCCGCCATTGATTAACTCGCTAATGCCGCAAAGGTAAAACGTGAAATATCAGCGGACTGGTAATTCTTACAAGCTATATGGCAAATTCATCTACTTCTTCCAAAGAAAATCCAATACGCGTCATTTGATATCAATATCCCAAATGAAGTTCATCAGGCTGATATATTATATCTACTGCATGATACCGGAAAAAAAACGTGTTTATAAATACGCGTTAACCGTCGTTGATGTCGCGCGTAGATACAAAGAAGCTGAGCCGTGATCATCAAAATCATCATCAGAGGTTGCATCCGCGTTCAAAAGAATTTATTGTCAACCTCAATAACGCTATCGGAGATCATTTCTTCTCAGAGAAACGTTTTCCGAACCATAGATAAGTTACCGGATGAAGACCATCCGCGAGTTTACACGATGTTATCCTGTCAAATCCTGTTAAATCAAAATCAGGTAAACTCCGTTAATTGCCTCCGTAGTCATTGCGTGCGTGGGATGTCCAACTCTTATTAAATATTCGTGACATTCTCCCATCCCAAGTAAACTTCTGGGGTAACAAGCTGACATGTCAACGGAAATTATATTGCGGGTATTATATTTTGTGTTCCATAATCCACCGTGACCATATTCTACGCAGCTAGCTTGTACATGTTCGAGAAAAGCAGCCCTGGTTGGTTTCCAATAATTTTTCTCTCTAACAAAATGGGCTGCGACAGCTGGTATCGTAAAATAATTTCGGGTTCTTTCGTCTGGGTTATCTGTATACTTCATCGCGAGATTATTCATCCACGTTTGGTATAAATCTCCGTTTGTTCTAACAAACTGATTGTATCCACCTACTTCTCTCTTAAATAACCATATACTAGCCTGATCGTTTTTAGTTATTTCGTGGATAGCGTCAAATATATACCCGCGATAATATTTTATCGTTCGTGATAAAGTAAATACTCTAAACGGAACTGTTCCACGCGTGAGAGTAATGATCGATCATTTCAATCGGTGTTACTCTTGATTTATAATTTGATTCGCATAAAATATATCCCGTAATGATTTTTACGGTTATCGGAAATTCTAATTTTTTTTCTAATTCGTCGACATCGTTTATCGATGCTCCTATGATCTTACCCGATTCCGCCATTGCTAATTTTTTTTCTTTCTTAGTTTAGTGAGTCCGTTTCCTCGTTTGATGTTTTGAAAATGTTCTATGACTCGCTAAGCAATGCAGTTTAACAACGACGAAACTATCATCATTGTGAGTTTTTCCACAACGGAGATATTTATCGGATATAATCCGTAAGCTAACACCGTCAATTGATACGCACGATTGTAATACCTGCTTTTGATTCCAACTAATATTCCCATTTTGGTTTTCTTGGTTACCACGACAGATTTTCTCGTCAAAGTTAGCACACGTTCGCTACGATTATATGCTCGCCAGGATTTTCCACCGGTAATGAAATATCTAACGTCGTTCTCAAAATTTAATTTTAATAATATATCCTTGGCACGAGAATCAGTCATTCTATATTTAAGAACGGGATCTATAAACGTCGAATATACGTATGCGGCGTTGTCATATCTAAAAATCGTATTTTGCACGTCAAATGCTCTTTTTAATCGTCGATGTTCCCTTGGGAAATTTTATCTTGTCATCTAGGTCAAATATGGTTTTCTGACGATTTTTTGTCTTAATTTTAAGATAGGGAAAATTTTAAATAATATTATAATTAAACCAAATATTTAAGTCAAAAATATTTATGATATATGCGTAATTGTAATTGGTTGCCCATTGGTTCAGCTGTACGATGTGGTAACTTATGTCGAAAAGAACTCTGTGGAAATCATATGCAAAATATCCGACGAGGAAGCTTAGGTCCGAAACCTTGTCTCTGTTGTGGTATTGGAGTACGAGGAAAAACACAATTATGTGCTAATCATGGAGGTAAAAGATACCGAGAGCTTAACAGATATTACGATAAAACCGCCAATGTTTATCATCGTGCCAAAAAATAAATGAATAACGAATACGTCGTTCATCCGATATACGATAATTAGAGGCTTCACGAGATGGAACCGTCCGACATCGACGACGAAAGTTCCCACTCGGTCATGTTAGTAATACAGAGTATATGGTGATTACAGTTGGAAAAGGTAAACAACAAAAATATAATTACAAACATCGATTCATCTATGAGTGTTTCATCGGAGAGATCGGTAACGATCTCGTAGTTGAGCATATCAATAGAAATCCTCTTGACAACCGCGTAGAAAATGTACGAGTGATTACTCAACGTGAAAATTGTCTCAATATGAATTCACAGCAGTATAGAAATCGTAAACGGTTAAATATTTCGATGTTAAGCGTGCATCTGTAAGACGAGCTGCGTCTGGTACAATGTTGACGGTACGCTCATAAAGGTTCAATGACAGAGTTTCACTTACATATTCGTGATATTTTAAAAATATGAAAATTATAATTTAGGCCAAAAATATATAAATATGTATAATGAGCGACGAGAATATATCGACGATCGACGAAAAAAAATCACTGAGTTTATTGCTTTGTTTTACGACTATGATGACATCGTAATCAACAAAAACGAGGAATATCCGAGTTGGCTTTACGAAGATAATATCGTTCCGGAGGTTTTCGACGACGGAGAAATTTACGATCATTTTCCCGCCGATGACGAATTTGACTCCGACGATGACTATTTTTATGGTAAACAATCTAACGCAACATGGAAATATTTTTTTTACGGGGGAGGGCAGTCACAACATTTATCCCCCTGAACAATTTATAATCCTTCAACGCGTCGAAACAAATAAGTATCAATCGCAACGACGTAAAAGATTGAATCACCTCGAAGATGAAAAACGAATTCTCAACGATGAAATCGCTTAGCAATTTAATTTCTTCGAAATTAAAGAAATAAAATATCATATACTGAACAACGAATCCATTGCCGAATTGAAAAACGAACTTAATCGTATACGACAGAATCATAACAGTAATTTATTTACCAGCGATTACGGTAACGCGGAACATTCAAAGATAGTATCAGCGAGACGGTTAAATTTTCCCACGTACAAGTCTCGCGAGTATCGCGTAGCCAAAATTCTTCTCCGGGAGCGAAATCTTTTATCATTTATGAAAATATCAACACAGAGGATTTTCCCGAGCAAGAATTCATTGCCGTGTCAGCGATGTTAAGAAAGATATTATAAACCGTCGGTGAGATATTCAACGAGGAGCATCTAATAGAGTCAACCGCGAAGGAATTTGAAAATAAATATTTGTGGGTAAAGTCATAGACTTTCATCGTTTAGGATGTAAATCGTTTACGATTCAACACCGAGTAACGCCGTTGCTATTTTTTCTTCCATGGATGGAAATCCTTTGGATTTCACATGGAAGTTTTCATCGATAACTTTTTTGCTGTTCGATTTTTTTGTTGTGTGCGGCACATATGTTTGTGTTGAGTTATCAACGCGAGTTGTTGTTGTTGCTGTTGTTTGCTCTATCAGGGCGAGTTGTTGTATTGTTTGTTCGTGTTGTTTTATTTGTGTGCTATTCGTTTCAATGTGTTGCTGTAATTGTGCTTGTGCAGTGATTTATAAAACTTTATCATTGACATTAGTTGTTGTTTTTTATGTTCGCTGTATTTGGCGTATTGGGTTTTTAAATTATCAGCGCGTTCACGTTCTTCTGCTATTTTTTCGTTTAATTTTTAAATCGTCGATGTTAAATTCTTACAAGCTTCAGTTCCAGCTAACCCCCATGGAAACCTTTTTTTGTTTGATGCGGATGTCCATATTTTATATAATCGAGTTAATCCGATGCTATACATGCTTGCTATTTTACGCGGTTGTTCTTTTCCTCGCAAATTAATTATCGTTGTTATGTCGTCCGGTGACAGATATCTCGTTCGAGCTGGCATCAACAAATATTAAAAAAATTATTATTACCGATGAAAATAATTTCGACCAGTAATTATATTAAGTACAACCGTATGTTTTGCGCCGAATATAATCTTTTTAACGTCTCTGCAAAATCCAAATATATGAGAACGAGGAATAACGCAGGAGAATTCCTCGTTATCATTTAACATATCTTTACGAGCTGAAAATCCACGATTATAATCTCTGTTTTGATTAATAATCATATTTTTAACATTAACACCAGCACCAGAAGGTCCAGCGCGATCTGCTGGCTGTCTTATAACAAATTGACTGTGATCGGGATTATCTGTTACATCCTTATGAAACATCATATAATGTCCAACTGTCCTCGAATAATCATCTGAATATCTCACTAACCCTAGGATAGTAGTTGCTACGTCGACATTTTCTTGAATCGTCTCAATTTCTCTTCCATCGATAACATATCTTGCACTGTTAAACAACGCCATTGTACTGTTATTGACAAAACCTACTCTATCACCTATTCCATAACCTGTATTATCATGTTTTAAGAGTTGTCGTTCAACCTCAATATATACCTCCGATGGAAGAAAATATATGCTGGTATCCTGAACTTGAAGTTCAGATCTACCTCGTTCATCTGGAACTCTTGCATCGTATGCATACATCTGATAGTCCGGAGAGATGTATCTTTCAATACACTCTCACCGATATTAAACTCGGGATTACCTATTTCTTCAAACATTTTTATCATAGTTGGTTACCTTCTAAAACGAAGATTTTACCCCGCTTAACTATGCTTATTTCTGATTATCTAATACTTCGTTTAACTCTGTTAGTTTCTGATTTGCGAGTTGATTAACCACTTTACTAACATTCAAGGGCATAAGCTTGGTAACTGGCAATTTTATGGGTTTCGGTTTTTTAGGTATTGTTCTCGTTTTCTATCATTGACAACGGAGAAAGCTTTTCCAGCGAGATCACCAACAGCACCGATAGTTTTATCACGAATAACTCCAATTGCCTTCATCCCGAGCTGTTTAACGAGTGGCATAGCCTTGGGAACGATTCTAGTAAATAATCCTCGGGTAACATTACCAAATCCATTTCCATAATATACTATATACACAGGTAATCTAGAGCTTACTACTCTGACAGGTTGACGTCGTTGATCGTATATTATCATCTTATATGAAGGCTTTTATCTAATCGCGATGACAAAGTCATCAATCACTATAATAATCATCTACGATTTCATCGATGATACCTTAATATATACCAATATCTATGATACCGCGCTGATATAACCGCTTACAGATATTTGTGGCTTCATTAAAAATTTCAGGGGAATTATTTCCCGCTCGTTTTTCTCCAATGAGAACTTCTAACCGGGATACATTGTTGAGGACATTTTCTGGACAGATAGTTAAATTACCTCTCGTAAAACCTTTTCCGGTTGAAACCTGTGTATCATCAATATCAGGAGAAGTATATAGTTGAGATGGCTGAGGTGTTTGAGGTAATGGAGGTGGCTGAGAATCTTCTTGTGTTTTCTGTTTTCGTGTTTCACGTTTCCTCTGCTCTTGTTCTTTTTTGTAGTTGTTGTTCTTGTTTTTGTAGTTGTCGTTCTTGTTTTTGTAGTTGTTATTATTTTTGTAGTTGTCGTTCTTCGATTTGTCGTTGTCATTCTTCTCTATGTTCTTTAAAATAATCGGAAACACCTTCTAGATATGTTTTAAGTATTATCTCGTTTTTATCTAAACGACCAATACCCATTTTTATTTTATACAACACATAAATCCATTCATTGCGACTCATTTTTTTTCTTTGTATTCATCTTTTAAAATTTCCTTTCTGGAAGGAAAACTATTAACGGCAAAATACCCAATTTGTTTAAAATCATTTGGTTTCAGAACTTCCATCTGAAAAATCAATTTTTTAGTCTCATCAGTAAATTTATCCGCAAAAGAAGAACTCACTTGAGGTCCATCAACAACACCCTTTTTTTCAACAACTTGAGGTTCTACCATGACTCCAGTGATCTGTTTCAACAATGGATAAATTCCCTCTTTTCTCTCCTCGGCAGGAAACTCTCCAAATATAGCTTTTTCAGTAGCCATAGTTGTCTTTTCAGCAGCCTTTTCAGTGGCTGTAGTTACCGGCTTAAATAATCACTCTGTATCGGATACAAAATCAACATAACAATCTTGTCGTCGTTGAAGTTTTTCTTTAAGTTTATCTCGGACAGGAATATATTCTTTAATCGCGGCTAACCGCTCTCTAGCCAATCTAGAATAATATGATTCTCCGATATTTGCCATATATTGTATCGTATTGCATAATTTTTAGGAAAATCCTATGATTGAACATCGCTGGATTTCCCGAGCACGTTTTGTTCTGGTCAAAATACAATCTATCATGGAAGGCATATTTTTAGCAAAATACCCTACCATGAACCGATTTTATAAGGTTTTTTTCCAGGGTTTCTTTCGGTCTGAAAACTTGGTCTGTAAACCCTGCCTGCTGCTAATGTTTTCTTTTTCTTTTTTAATCAACGATATTATTTTAACAAATATGTTTCGTTTATTCTCTTGATGTACTGATCGGATGCTTTAGAATACGTTTGCGGTAAGCAAACCCAGTATTTATTTTACCTACATGAGTTTTCGATTTTATGGTTCTACAAGTCAATCTTAATAGATCATACGGCGAAAATTTATCACAGCTAACCGGGCGAGTAGCGGTTTAGAGTAATCAATTCAAGCAAAATGTAACTCCATTCCACAATATGTCATCCGTTTCCAGATGATGCTGTCCATTTATAACAGTAATGAGAAGAAACAGCAAGGTTACCTAACCAACATATGATGATATCCCTTTATAACTGAGACGACTGAATTCAGCCTGGTTAATAAACACAACGGATACTGGTGCATGTCAACAGCTAGGACGATTCGGTACAGTACAGTAAACTTTCAAACGAACTACATCTGGTATGACATGATACAACAAAAGAAATGGCCCAGCTGATGATGGTTTCATTCTACAATGGGGACGACTTCATATAGCAAATCTAACTACCTAGCAGATACTGGAGTCCATTTGCATAAGATTATACCTAATACAAATATAGTAACTGCCCAACGGATGCTAATACCAGTTTAAAACTTGGAAAACGGGCCCCACCTATAAGCACTGAGCTCGATAAAACGCAAGCATGAGTCGCTAGGGCCTAACTGAATCTTATAACGATTTGATCTCATTCTTCAGTGTCTACCAACAGACCATATTACCTTTGGATCCTCTGAAAATCTTATGATTTCATCAGTTCTGCTAACAAAATCCGCAATTAAAGAAAACATTTTTTATATTGAAAGAATGCAGACAAAACTATGAATTGATAATCTGGGACCAATTTGCTTTATTATTAATAGAACTGATCTTCGGTTATGTGTTACTTATTATTACTACAGTGCATTCTCTTGTTCTAGGTCGTATATTAACTGGACAAGTTTCTAAACAGATGATCCTACCGTTTATGTGTAATAACACCAAGACAACTTCAATTAAAATTGGCAGACGTCATGCTTTCAGCTACGCGGATTATATAATCTATGATGTGGCACGTAAGAACTGTACATATACCAATGTTACGCTAGACGATAAGGATCGCAATTTCATCTGTGTGTTAAATGATGCTAACTTTGATCTCACCCTTAGAGAACTAGAATGGTTGGACAAGGGCGCCTATACTGCCTGGGATGACCAGGGATTACTTTTAGATGTATTATTTGTCTGCATTATAGGTAAATAGTTTTTGATAATTCAATCTTGCATACTCTACTTAAGTAATTTTAGCCATTTTTGACTTTATAAAATCAATCTTGCAAATGAATATTATTATTTAGCAAAAATAATTTTGAAATACTAGAATATCTTTGAATACCTAACGAATATATTAAGATCATAAATTATCATGTTTATATAATTTTAATATTATAAATTGCTACTAATGGTTTAATAAATTTAGCTTATTCTAGCTTTCATGCCTTAAATGGCACATGATTGCGTACAAATTGGACGTTGGTCCATTGTAGATCAACCCTGTCTGGTGATGGTACTCGTAATGAGACCGTAGTAATCCAACCACTGCATGAATATGAAGACACGGGATCATTAACAACGTCTGGTCTCAACCTCATAAACTACGTGTTGTACAACAACCACTTGTATTATAAGGTAGTCTCGGGCACAATAATTTATTTCCGAGAAAAGAAATTAGCTTTATAAAGATAAGACCAAGAATTATCGTTTATAATTGTTGACATACATACTAATCAAATGTTACCACTTGCTCACGTTAAGCAAAAAAATTATTAATTTAGTCGCTTCTTTCGATTCGACATTTTGCTTATCTGCTCAGAAACTTTGCTATAAACGTGTACATGGGGCCTCCATTTGTTCTCGGGCTCTTGCAAATGGTCGGATACTCAGCAGGTCTGGAAGACATTTTCCCTATCGATCGTCAAAACTGGGAATGATTAACTATAGATATTGCAAGTATAATTAAAACTATCTTAACTGTAATATCAGCTATAATAATCAAACTCTCTCTCTTTATCTCTCTCTTTCTCTCTCTCTCTCTCTCTCTCTCTCTCTCTCTCTCTCTCTCTCTCTCTCTCTGAGTTCTGGTGTAAGACAGCTCATGTCAAGTTTTATACATTTTCAAATTTAATTTTGTTTCAATTTAGTTAATAATCGACTCTAATCCGCTTATGAAACAAATATTCACCCTTCGTGTAAAAGGATAAATGTTTACAACTAACGTGGCACATTTTGGTGCAATTAATACCTGTATCGATTGGGCTTACAAATAAATTTTCTTATTGTATACTTACGTATACTTTGCACGTTCTGGTGGATTTATTACGCTTGCTGATTCGGTTTCCCAAATGTTTTGGTGCACTAGCTTCATTGTGGTGGAATTAAGAGAGCCTTGTCATCTGGGCTTACAAGTAACTTAGCACATTTCTTGTGGAGATATAAACCTTACTTGACTCAAAATGAATTATGTGTTCAGATCTGATCTCTTCGGTACAACCGAGGAAATAATTGTTCTGCAAAAAAGTAGTGGTTTGTATACCGCCGTAAAAGGAATATATAGCGATCGTCCTGTCCGTCAGCCCGAATTTTCTTGAGTCTCTCGAATGAGTAACTACTCAAGCGATATATGACGGATTCTCTTGAAACATAATGAATATAAGGGTCATCACCTGACAACCAATCACGTTCTTCTTCAATGTATTGTTAGAGTTACTGGCCTCTTTCTTTTAATTTTTAGCAACATGTAAGAATCGCTTTTGATGAATTGCTATGAAATTCTGTAAATGTTATGGTTTTAATATGAAAAAGCGAATATCAAGAAGCTCTCACGAATTTTATTGGAGTTAATGTTTCTGGTTTTATGATTTAATGGAGTGTATAACACAATATGATTAACGCAATTAGTCCTTCAATGTTCATGCTGGATTTATGGATCGCTTTTAAAAGTAATATATATTTTGGCCATCATAAACATATACAAATATTTTTGAAAGAAATATTGACCATTTGGCATTTTTCTGGATGCAGTGACTGACATATATTTGTAAATTTAATTTTAAATTGATCGTTATCAGCGTAAAGTTTTCGTGCAATTCTTAATATTTACATTTTATAATTGTAATGTCAATGATTCACGATATAACCATTATTCTGCCCAGATTAAGTTAAGATCTATATATATATATATATATATATATATATATATATATATATATATATATATATATATAATACTGCGAAATCTGGCACATAACCATCAGTAGAAGATATGAATGTTGACAGAACACTATGCTCGAACTATTTGCAGAAAACTAACGTCATTCTTTACCATAGACTCAGCTCCATTATTAAGTTGGACGGGTAACACCTCTAGTTTAGTTTATTATTAACACTGTTAATATACATTAACTTTATCACTTGCTGTATTCTGTTCTTCTTTTAATAATGCAGATAGACGCTATGAAGGTGTTACCACGTTTCATTTACTACAAAACAACTATAACAAAGTGTCATTTAGTCTTCTATTCTACAAGACGGAATGCAATACAGGACGTATCATGTCATACAGTATTGCTAGTATAGTTCGATGGTACATACAATACGCTTTTAATGTTCACTAACAATTAATAACTGAGATAAGTACAGCACTTTCAAGTACCCAATGCCGTATTGTTCATTTTTGTTTTGTTTCTCTTTGAAAGACAGCAACGAATCATGTCCGCAAGGTACACATAGCACTGATTCCTCAAGCCATAAAGTTGAAAATGGTAAGAACTGATAGACAAAGATAAGTGATGAAGCTATATGATTATTTAAACCTATGCATTTGAGAGAAAGAAAGAAAGAAGCAAAGAAAGAAACGTGTTTGTTAAATGTACCGTTTATTATTTATTTTTTTTTATTTTATTGCCAACATAATATTACACGCACAGGTGTATCACCCTACCGCGAATTTAGCTCGAAGTCATATGTTTTCCCAAAATTTCCAAAGACTTCCATACAATTTTAGTTGTAAAGTGGAAAGCCGGACGTGCCTGCTTTATATACTAAATTGTAATCAAATCAATTCAAGACCACAGATAGAACAACTTGCCAAAACTCCATCAACCTCACATTTTTCTTCGCCGTCATCAGATTTCCGTACCTCCAGCCGATTATGACATAGACAAATACACTAGTATCCCCTTTCTCACTGGGAACTATTTAACGCCGCCACCCTAGGCCAGTCAATAAACGCTATTACCGCCGCAGTACTCCAAGATAACTGTACTTATTTTCCACTACGGCACCTACTAAGTCCGTACTTATTGATTAAATTGCTTCGTTACCGGTATCCTACCGTAAATAATGCCACCTCAGCCACACCACCGTTGTACACCATGAGGTTGTAATATGCACTATATTACACCAGGCCAGAGACAGTCATTCCTTTTTGACCTGAATTCACTACTAGCGAACCATGGCATCGTTCAAACTCACTAACACTTGACTCCGTGACATTTGCTTCTAGTAATTGGCTAATTACTTCGGACCAGGAATATTTCTATTGCGCGGAATCCCAATAATCACATAAATCTAAAACTTGCTTAAAACGGGGCGCAATCAAATGCGCATACTACAAATTTATTACAATAATAATGTATCTTCAAATTCAATGTATATTTGTAATATTTTCAATGGAATTAAATGAATATATTTCATTTCTACAAACACCACTTCTATTATCTAATACATTACCATTACTTTGTGTTCTTTAGTAAACCAATAACATATCTATATAAAATTTTAGCTGTTTCCTCCAAAACAGAATCTGTAACATTTTGCCATTATTATCAACAATTTGATCTCTCTCTCTCTCTCTCTCTCTCTCTCTCTCTCTCTCTCTCTCTCTCTCTCTCTCTCTCACAATATATATATATATATATATATATATATATATATATATATATATATATATATATATATATATATGTGTGTGTGTGTGTGTGTGTGTGTGCCTATCTGTTTTATCTGTCTGCCTATCCGTATATATATATATATATATATATATATATATATATATATATATATATATATATATATATATATATATATACCAATGTAAGTAATGTATAGGTAGGCATCTCACTGTGTAGATATGTATATACTGTATATTTTACTATACATTTATATTTCATCGATCTAAGATATCATGTTTGTAATATCAGGACACATCCATTCCCTTACAGATAAGCTTTCATGGCATCTGGTTTCTTCTGTAGTGGTCGTACTTGTAGCTGCATTCCTGGGTATCGTGACTGTGAGGAGGCTTCAACAAAGAGAAGGTTTTGTATTTGACCACACTCCCATTTGCTTGTAACCCTATCGATTATAAAAGTAAAAAATGTAAATTATATAAAACAAAATGCACAACACGTATAAACATCATTCATCAATTTACAATTTAACTTGACAGAAGCCTGAGGGTCCCAACCGACGTCAACTTATTAGAGATTTGAATCGAACGGTAGTTTCTATTGGCACAAGGCCACTATATTTGCAGAAAGTCTACATGTTTGAAGCAACAGCTGTGGCATATGGTTCACCGTCTATGATAATCTCAATAATTTTGTAAATGTTGGAAATACCTGTTTGAACTTGTGTATAGAAGTAAGTGTTCCTACTTTGTTATTTGTTCCATTTATTTTGAAAATATTAAACTAGACATTGCAAATATTGGATGCAGTCGCCAGTTTTTTTTAATATGAATATGACAATGTGCCCGTCAGTTTATTTACATCGAGAGCATCCATTTGGTTTGAAACCTCAATGATTTGAAAGCTTTAGGGACCTTTTGGCGACAGTCAGGTTAAAAATTATACATTAATAAATGAAATGACCAAGTTATGTGTATTTTTAATATCGTTGTTACTTTTCTGTCGGGTATTAAAAAACGGTTGAGTAGTATCATATATTGGTAGAAGCCCCATTCAAGAGCTTATTCATTAAGAGGAAAAAAGAATACTCAACTAAATTTGTCTAATGTATTTCCGTTGATGAAACACAGCAGCAGAAAGTTAGAACATACCTCGAGGGTAGTAATACGGGATACCCTGTGGATAATGACAAAATAGATTATACGCCCCAACCCCCGCCTCAGAAATTTTGGGGACAAGGTATTAAATTTCACCCTGGGAACGTTTAGTTCCAAGGGGAATTGAACATGTGTACTGTTGGGTCTGTATACGCACAACTTTTCACAATGCGTTCAAACTCGGGATCGGTTTTCAAACGGTGATCGAACTTTTTCCACATTTACAACATCTGGTATAATTCATGTTCTAACTTGACACGCAGCTAACAAGTAAGTGGCATATTACAAATATTATATGATTCGTTGAAAAAACTGATTGATGGTGTCATGTTGCGGGTAGCTAAAGGGACATCCGTAACATTTTCAACCATTAAGTCGTACACGATCTTTGGGGTTTTCTAAATCTTAGCCATCCACAGAATACGGTATGTTGGTCTATTCGCCTCTTCCGTTTCGAGCGTGTTCAATCCATTTGTCTTCTTTTTTGCACACGTAATGTAGCCAGCGTATAACCTTGACTGGTTATTCACTTTTGACAACATTCGTCGTTTGAGGGTTGGTGACAGACAGGGTAATCTCAGGCATGATTCGTTGATTGTACACTCATTAACACGATTTCGCTATTTTCAAGGGATCAATCCCTTCGTGTTCCATGAAGAGTTTTCGAAACATTCCATAATAACAATGTAAAATGTCCACGTCAGATCGACAATGCTTCAACATTTCTTCTTGAAATTCTAAGGGGTCCGGGGAGTGAGTCTAGTACCAACCGTAGAAAGCTTTTCTTTGTTGGGTGCGCATGTTCTCGAGGCCGTAGTAGTTAGCCTCATGTACATACTGTAGAACGGTTTCTTGACTGACTTCAGTATTGAACCAATAACAATAACCAATAAAGGATGACTGGAATTATAATTTTAATACTGTTAGATATTGCCGAATTACACGTTGTTTTGCGTTGAGTTTCCTTCTTATCCGATGCTTTCATTAAATTTATAAATACTACAATTAATCCAGAGTTTATTAGGATAAGCGGGTAGAAGATGGAATAGTAACTATTCAACTATCTATATCACAAAGTAATAACTAGACATCTAGCTTTTTAAAAAAGTTATGTTTCACATAGTTCAATTTATTTGCATGTCTACATGGATATATTACGAATCTCGAATTGGAATTGGCATGATTAATAAATATTAAGATTATAAATCTCGCAGCCTAAAAATTCTTTCCTCATAAAGGAACGTCAGTCCATTGTAGATCAATCTGTATGACGATGGTCGTCGTAGGCCGAGCGTATTAATCGGAACCACTGCATTACTATAAGGACAATAACGACGTAGTGTATTATTAACGACGTAGTGTCACTATTCTGTATTCTAAAATAGTTGCGAGCACGATAATTATTTCAGACATAAGCTTTGTTTCTTTGATGTCATGATTACATGCTTTCTAAAGATAACACCAATATTTAACACAAGGAATTTTGATATCCATATTAACTAAATGTAATTAGTTGCAAAGGTTAATCAAAAAGATGTTTACTTTGAAGTTTCGTCCTTTTGGTTTGAATATTTGCTTATGGGTTGAGAATGTTTGCTAAAAACGTGTACATGGGATCTCCAAACGTGTTTGTACTGTTGCAAATGGTCGGATACTCGACATGTTAGGCACAAAAGAACCTTTATAACGATTATCAACACTGAGAAGTATCTAACTTTAAAAACTCCTAGTATTAGTAGAAGTATGTAATATCATATCCATGATGCAATTGCTACTCTGGTGTAAGACAGCTCATGCTGAATGTTACGGCGTTATATATTTTCATAAACCGCAATGTAATAGTAACTCTTCATTAACACACTGACCTGAGGGATATCATTTAGAACAAGTTAATTGCAAATGGCTGATCTTTCAGACTGTATTGTATTTAAATTATTCAATTGTCGACTCAAATCAAATTGCTAGATCGGGGAATAAAAGTTTTCTTTCTTTACGTGGATGTGTGGATGCTTACATCTTCAACGTTTATTGAATATGCCGTCCAGAACTCACCTCACATGCTGAAATAAATATTTACTCTTAAATAACAAATGCAAAATAACTTTGCGAATAACTTAGCACACTTTTATGGATTTAAGATCCATACTAATTACAAATTTTGTATTTAGTGTAGTGTTAATACGACCTTGGCTGATTTACAAATACTTGGCATTTTAGTTCAATTATGTCGCTTGTATATTGAGTGTAGAAATGAATTAGAGCACTTCGTACATTGAAGTTTAATTAAGACCCTTAACAACTATATCTGCAAGTAACTTGGCGTACCTTTGTGGAGTTATGACCTTTTGTCCGCTACAGATGAATTACGTGTTTAGATTAAATCACATCAGTGCAATATCGTAAATATTGTGGCTGCAAAACACAGTTATACTATATACTGGTAATACTCAAGTCCGTCAAGCAGTGCTTCCATGGGCACTCGATTGCGTAACTCATCTCACAATATTTGATGAATTGCCATTGCAAAATTGTAAATATCACGACCACGACTTGACGATGAGCATAACGACCAATCACTTTCCCCTGGTAATGTATTCTTATACTAAATTGCCTCTCCTTTTGTTGTTAGCAGTGTTTGAACAACATCGTAAAAATACATCTACAATAATATATAGGTTGGAAGATGCTAGAACTTGAATTTAAATTTAAACAAACATTAAACAGAATTATCTTAATTAGATCAAATATGAGTGCAAGCATCCTACTAATCATGATGACCTTAAGAACATCTCTTGATTCTGGCATAAAACAGTTATACCAGGTATAGGAAAACGATCTCAGGCAAGCTCTCAACTCTATGTACTCCCGATATGCACAAAGCAGGAAGTCCGTTGTACTCACCTTTTTTGAATGACACTTAAACAAAACATATATAGTAATAGTGGCTTTGCAAAACGTAGGAGCTCTTTGAAAACGCCCTATAAAAGTTGCTAAATTTGTATTGTTCATTTTTCTCGTTTTGTCTTATTTTAGCTTCAGTCGATTTCAAAAGCCGTGGTGCTCCGCAAAGTTAAAATCAGTCATGTGATGTATTAAACGAAGATCTGATGGTTGACTCCAGTGTCCGACCTTCCAGGAAGAGCTCGGTTAGGACATTCATGGACGAAGACTGTTATGATTCCCTTTACGGCTTCTAACTGTTTCAAAAGACTGCCTTACAATCACTATCCACTCAGATTGTCTAGTTTGTTGTTTTGTCTTTTTTTGCGAACACTTACATTTCGAGCTATGATCTATAGTCATAACAATCGATGACATGGATATTTTCCCTAGATCGTCCATATGTTATGTGTTCATGTGTGAGTCATGGATTCGTTCTGGACATGAGACTGGATAAGTTTCTTCAAAAGGAATAAAATCTAACAAAACAAACTTCTCAACTCGAAATGATGATATAAATCAAGACCCTCTGGGTTTTCTGTTTGGACATCTACAATATCAATATAATCTCCACTCATACGTTGTGGATAACTATTTAATATTGCTATTTGAACATGTGTATATGATTACTGACTTCTGAGCAATTGACCCTAACTTGCCAACTTTCCTCCAGTGAGCATTATACTTAGTCCCACAGGTTAAATAGTCCAATTCTATTAGCATTAGAAGTAAGTGCATGACTATGACAATGCTGTAACTTACCTGACCGATAGACAAACAAGTATATCATCTCAAACAATCTTCAACGTAGAATTTGCTTTTATATATTTTGTATTATATTAGTATATTAATTGTTCTCCAATATTAGATAAGTATACAATAATTTAACATATGTTTTTTTAAGATCATAATAGTTATGTTTATTTTCTTGAATAGTTTTCTTTTTAACAGTAATTGTATGACATGATTGGCTTTGTCATGCCAAGTAAATGTGAAGTGCCTTTCCCAATGACACACAGAGGCACCATACCAAGGTTGGTGTTGCACCACCAATGTTTGGAGTGATGCTGACTTTGACAATTGTTTATGTTTACATGAATATTAATTACATCGGCACGTAAAACGTTATATCATATTAAAAATAAACTAAGGTATGTTGATGTTATCTAGCTATCGAATTTCAACTTGTTTTGTATGTGTCTGTTGATTACATAATTTTGTCTGACTTCATACATACGTGTGTAGAGTGATTACTTCATTTTCTGTCTTGATACGTCTGTTGATGACTTATGTTTGTCTGACTTGATTCGTATGTATCTGATAATTAAATATTTGGAGCCACGGTTGCTGAGTGGTTTCAAACACTCGCATTTACCGATCATTACAACCTCATCTCTATCAACGTGGGTTCAAGTCTTGGGTTCGGCCAATACAAGTATCTGAGAAAACGTGTTAGTAGCTTCCCATGTGTAGGCGGTCCTTACTTGGGTTCTCCTGGGTCTTCTTGGAAAATGGATGGTTTGATTGATGTGTCTTTTTCTTTACATAATTTTGTCTTGGCTTGATAAATATATGGCTACCGATGACCACATTTTGTCTGGACTGATTCATATGCGTCTTCTGATGACCTGATTGTGTCTGCTGTAAACCGTGTATGTCTACTAGAGGGGCCCCGAGTGGCTGAGTGGTCTAAAGCGCAGTCCGTTACGGATCATTGCCATCTCACCTCTGTCTGCGTCGGTTCAAGTCTAAGATTCGGCTAATGTAGTTATGTGAGAAAGCTTGCCAGTAGCTTCTCCAGGGTCGGTGGTTCTTTCTGGGAGTTTTCCGGGAGTTTTCCGGGTTCTTCCTCCACCATTAATACTGGCCGCCAAGTCTTGCCTATACTGCGCTTAAAAATGAAGTTAAACTATTAAAAACAAACAGTATATGTCCAATGCTGACTAAATTTGTATTTTAATGGCTTCCTTTTGTTTAGCATGACTCATATGTGTTTCTTGATAACTTCATTTTGTCTGACTTAATGCATGTTTGTCTTTTGTTAACTTGATCTTGTCCGACTTGATTCATATGTTTTTGCTGATGACTTAATTTTTTAATATTCTGATTAGAATTGATAAGATCAATCATTTATATCTAAAAAAACATTCTCAAATTACCTGTCATTCTTATATTACATTTAGAAATATCGGAGAATAATGTATATCAAATCTTAGTTTTTAAACAATCATTTTATTCTTATAAATATGAATAGATTTCCTTCAGGAAACATGTATTTTGTTAATTGTTTATGTACAATGTGTATGCATATGAAATGATCGCTTTTTTAGACCATTTTAATTAGGATGCAATACGAAATACTCGGAACCATTAAGCACGTGACAGAACTTGTCATAAAATGCTATAGGTCACAGTGCAATCCACTGTTTTACAAATCACTCAGAAAACATTGTTTAACAAAAACCTGTAATTTTTTTAGAAGATATTGGGGTGATTATATCAAGTACAGACCAATATAATTCTTGGATTGTAAAAGGAAAATAACACAGGAGGTCATATTCAAATGCCAATGTAACTATCTCTATAAAAACGATTCCCGTTCATGTATCAGTCAAGATTTCTACCCTGATGAATAACAATCACCAGCTTATCGATATTTATCATACAATTTAGGCAGCTCTTAACTGTATAACAATGTGCGAACGGTGTTGTGTAAATATATTCGATGTATATGTCACAGTTTGGAATCGTGGTCTTTTGTACAAACGTCCTTACTAAAAGACCACTACTGAAAACTTTTATATGAGTAACTGGTTGGTCAAACCTGTGTGCAAGACAAACAAACAATCCATCTATTATATTAATTACATAAAATTGCTCATTTGTCCATATAATACATCACCATCTTAAAATGCTTATCTAACAAGTAATAACTAAACATTAAATTTCATTTTGATATTCCATATTTGAGATTAAGTTAAAAATTTCAAGGTCGTGTATTATTTCGACCTTATCCTTGTACACTAACATCAACAATTTCAGAATTCTTCCATCCTTTGTGAATGTAGATTCCCAATGACTTGCGAAACTACCGCTATACCATACATGAAATATTGCAACATCCACGCAAGAATTTGAGATAATTGATGTACTCCAATTAATTATTTATTAACCAAGAAATTAATCACAATATATAAGTATAAGAACACAACTGAACTATATCTCATTATTTTTTTTTAATGTAACCGTTATGCAGATCAACATAAGTCTTACTAAAATGCAGTCACCGCTCCGGTGGCCTAGTGGTTAGAGTGTCCTAACGGATGCGGGAGGTCGTAGGTTCGATCCTCGGACGAGTCATACCATAGACTAACAAAAATGGTATTAACATCTGCCTTGCTCGGCGCTCAGCATTAAAAGGTTAGTGTTATGATTGATCGGCCTGGTGTCAGGATAATGTGACTGGTTGGACATCATCCTACATGTCTGCGGTAAATTTCATACTGGTGTTAGAAATCACTATAAACTGCCACATTGCAGAAAAATAGTAGCGAAATAAACGAAATATTGTTAAAACTACGTTAAAAATCACAATCAAACAAACAAACATACAAAGTTGTACTCACATACTTTCCCATACACAATTGCCATTTTATTGCAAGGTTAATCTCAGCGAAAGTATGAAGAAAAACATGTACAGTGTTTAAATCTGTTTAATATTTTATAAAGGAAATTAGAAGATTTCCTGATTTATTAATATGTTTGTAAATGACGAATGCAAAAAGCTTTCTATATTTGTATCTGTATCACACATATTTCCCGATGTTATATCTTTCTTTACTTCATGAATTACATTGTGTGGAGTCTCTTTTTATCTTGGGCGGGAATGGTTGTACCTTAGGGAATTTGTTGCTCAACCCTGATTGCTTTGTTATTAAGGACATACGCTGAGAGAGCGTGTTCTGCAATTTGCTTTGCCAGCTCTTAGTGAATTATGCTTAATAGGTTTTATGTGGCATGTACCACGCTGATTTGTCGTCGCTACATATTTCCTCGCATAGTTTTTCGAAGACAAGCTCTATTTTATTTACGGTATACATTTGCACAAAACTGTGTTCAAGATTATTCATGCACAGACCCAGAATGGTGCACTGACCTTATTGTAAAATTTAACTTTATGCTGAGGAAATGGAACTTGTTAATGTTGAGACATTTTAAATATTTGTACATTATATGCAAATTCATATTTTATTAATTTGGAGTTAAAGGAAATTTGACTCACACGAGCTCCCCCCCCCCACACACACACATACAAGCATATACACGCACATGTTCACATCACACACACACTCAAATAAAAACACCCTGAGGAAATGTCGTGTGGCTAACATAGTGTAAAGAATAGATTGCACAAAACAATACATATAAAGTGTATATATTTTTTCAAAACTAGAAAAGTTCGTTTGACTGAATTTAATTTAAATATAAATTAAACCATCTTTAGTCTTAGACAAACTTTGTTTATCTGAATCATACGTACAAGGATGCCAACATATTTTTATCTTCTATTTTGCATTAACATCTAAGTAGCATAATGATCCATAAAGATCTTACTGAAGTCTCTGTAGTTGTGGATCTATATTATATAATAAATTGCAGATTGTTTTCTTGAAATCACAAAGGACAGACAGATGCATGCGGATTGAATTTAAAGTTAACGCACTGAAAATGTATATTAAAGTATGTCTAATCTTACACCGTTTCTTTTTTTATTGTATTTTTACCCAATATGTAAATTTGAATGACATTTGAGTACTTTCAATAAATTATATAACACTATTGATATAATTTGCGTTTTTAAGCTGCCAAAGTAAGGCCACCTTTTGGAGATTGTCCATAGGTCTTCCATCGTCATATCACATTTTCTCAACTACTGCTCTATCTACGCTCTATGAATACGCTCACAACAGGATTACCCAAAAATGTAACGGATTTAGAGTTACAGTCCATGAGTGGCGGACGTGAGAATGGTGATGGTGACAGTGCTGGGAGATATGTAATACAAATGGCAGTGGAATTTGGTATGGGGAGACGTCAAAAATATCATTAGTTATTTCTTTTTAAATAACCTTATTTTTTTCTACTTTCACATCCATATTGATTCAGACGGAGCCAACGAGCGGACACTAGGTTAAAAAAAGTATTAGTTCATTCCTTTAAATTAATGCTTTCTTTCCTCAAATTAGCATTTCTTTCCCTCATATTAATAATTTATCCCCATAAGTTAGCATTTCGTTCCTTCAAATTAATATTTCGTTCCCTCAAATTAATATTTTGTTCCCTCAAATTCATAATTCGTTGCCTCAAATTGCCAATTTCTGCAAACAAGTTATTTTTGTTCCCTTAAGTTAATATTCGTTCCCACCATTAAACGTTTGTTTCCTCAAGTTAGCATTTCGTTACAGCATTACAGTAGCAATTCCTAATGATATGCCTCTTATTAAAATGATAAAAATGATTCGCATCAGAAATAACAGCCATGCATTCAAGGATTTCATGATGTTAATGATGGTATTACTGTCATCAATTTAGCTAAAATAGTCATGTGTCGGATACGTCATACAAATGGTGTTTAGCTACAGTTAAAGCCACGTCAATGGCCTGAAATGTTTAAATACCGAATTATTCTCCATATTGTAACAATACTTCATCCATTTTTCTTAAAAATAGCAAATATGACACAAGGACAGTAATGATGTCATTCGATGTGCGATCACAAGGCTGATAATGTTCTTCCCCATGGCACCACAAGAACAGTCATGTTATGATGTCACAGCAGTCTCAACATTTCTAAGAAATTTCTTACATATTAAATATGGGTATCGCAAACAAAGCAATATTTCTCAACATTCTGCAAGATATACCATGGCATACCGCAATTATATTAGGTACTAACAATTCAATGTTCTTGGACAGAAGCCTGACACTTTTATAATTTCATCTGTTAATAACTGGAAAAAATATCTTCCTCTGATTTATAAGAAATTAGCACCATGTTATATAAATGATTATGGAATAAGGTTACTAATCTTGGGATTAAAGAAAATTAAATTTGTCAACTCAAAAGAAAATAACAGCCCTTTTCCCTCTCCCAAAATTAAATGGTCGGTATCTTACAGCAGATGAAGTTGCAATATGCATGTTAATTGTTGTACAAGTTGCAATCCAAAAGCTGTAACTACAATGGGATTATTACACTTGCACAATTGCTGATACTTGTAAAGACTTAATACTAACATTACAGACCCTACTGATGGAAATATGAAGTGTTGATCTTGTGAAGCCATCTGTTTTCTAGCTCCACTATTGAAGTAACAAGCATTGCAAATTTTAGTTAGATACCAATCCTGCATGATTTTAATAACAAAGGTATAATCCTTCATGATTTTAAAAACAAACGTATAACACTCTTTGATTATTCAGTCATCTTACTTACTAATCATTTTTTCAATTAAATGAGGCTGAATTCTTATTTTAGTTTGCTTGTCTAACCTTCTTTAGAGCTAATTGTATATATATATATATATATATATATATATATATATATATATATATATATATATATATATATATATATATAAAGAACCAAATTGTTTGTCAAGTGTGGCATTCGACTTTCATTATCATTTCCTCCAAAGAATGTCACTCAGAGAAATATATCATAACAGTAACTATTTTGTATCAATGGTTTACAATATACATTGATTCCCACATAATCCTGCCAAAAAGGACACGATTTCATTCTGCAAATCAAGAGACTACATAATTCACATTTGCATGTTTCTCTTTAATGCACTTCATCTATTCTATCTTGCAAAATTTCAATCTGAAGTTAATTTCAAACTTTATATTTTGTACAAAGTTCAATATATCTTAATCTACATAAATCTATAATTTGTCTTCTGGATGTGTCATTAAGTTGAGACTAGTCTCCTGGAGGCACATTTACAAACGATTTCACAGCTGTACTGTTGTTTATACTCCAACATTGAATTACTGAAGGCTCTAAATTATCCCAGCAAATACGATTTTCCAATTCATTTTGGAGACATGCCGTCTAGCGGTGGTTTACTGATAAAAATTGTTACCAGTATGGACGCCAAATGAATCACAATTTTAATTCCTCTAAGGTATCAATTTCCAGTTCACATTTGTTGTCAATTCCGCTGTTCATTATATACAACACTACACTTTAACTTGCTAGACATGCATTGGCTTCGATTACGAAATATATTCAGCATATCATCTGATGTTTGATGATTATACGTCATTTATTGATGGTGATATACATGTCCTTACAGACCGCTCAGGTGCCCTAGTGTTTAGAGAGACTCTCGAATGGGGGTGGTCATGGGGTTGAATCCTGACCAAGTCGTACCAAAGACTTAAAAAATGATACTGATAGCTGCATCGTTAGGTGCTCAGCATCGAGTGGTTAGTGTTAGGACTTATCGGCTTGGTGCTCGGATAATGTGACTAGATGGAACATCATGCTACATTTCTGCAGCATGATACCTCAGTGCTATACTTTACTAAAAAATGCCGCACTGCTGACATCATAGCAATATCATTGAAAATTAAAAATCTAAATCACAAACAAGAATCCTTACAAGGTTACGGTCACAATTTTATTTCATGCCAGCCAATGTGGGCCACACTTGACATAATGCTGCTTATGATCATACTTCTCACAATAGACCATGATATATTACTTCACCGTCTCCAGTATGTATTTGGCATTCAGAATATAGCCTTACATTGACTCAAGTCCTACTTAGTCAACAGGATACAAATTATATCTGCAAATGGAATACACTCCAGCCCAGTTGACGTATGTTGTGGTGTTCCACAGGGATTTGTTCATGGACCTGTCGTCTTCATACTGTATATTCAGCCGCTCCCACGTGTCATAGATCATCACCCATTTTTGCACTAATTTTATACTGATGACACCCAAATATACAAGTTGATGCCACTAAAACACGTGTGTTCATTAGTACTTTTAAGACTGGAATATTGTACCTATATTCTGTCTGATTCGTCACGATATTTACTACAGAAACTTCAAAAGGTTCAAAACACAGCTGCACGTATCATCTTTATAGTACCGCGATCAGAGCACAGCTCACCACTGCTCTGTACCCTACATCGGCTATCAATTTAATACAGAATCAAACACAAAATTTGTTCTCTATGCTATGCTTCAATGACAGACTCCAGTCCAACATACCTATTCAGACTCATCCATGTGTATACACCAGCCAGATCCTTACGCTCTTCTTCTGATAATCATATACTCATTGTTCCCAAGGTGAAAACAAAGTCATTTCGACAACGTTTGTTTGCACACCAGGGCCCGGCGACGTGGAACGAATTGCCCATTGAAATTAGACACAACAACACAGTGGTACCTTTTAAGAGTGCTCTTAAGACTCACCTGTTTCGACTGCAGGGACAAACTTAGCGACCTAATCATGTTTTGTATCTTATATGTTTTCAGCGTGTTTTTATGTTTTCCAATTTCATAGTTTTTGTCATTTTTTGTTCTGTAGTGTAGTCATATCATTATTGATGATATAAAGCGCTTAGAGCTTCGAAAGATTAGGCACTATACAAAGTTCTCATCATTATTATTATTATTATTATTATTATTATTATTATTATTATTATTATTATTATTATTATATAAATAAGAAAACAACATTTAACTTTCTTGAAAATGGCAATATTTAAATAATAACATTAATAGGATTTTTTTTATCTACATTTATTTTTGCTTTCCGACTATTCATATAAAGACAAATTATAATTGTTTTTTCAATGTGTAATGTTGTTATTCATAGATTTTCACATTAATTACATATGTTTGTTCCATTTGATCATTAGATCCTTGTTTAATGTTGACATTTTCTGCTTGTACAATTACGTTAATCTGAGAAATCTATCACATGCTATTTTTTTTTCATTTATGAGCTTTGATTGACAAAGATTTTGTTTAAAAGGAATAAAAAGAGGGAAAATTTTTGAAACTTTAAAAATTATAAGTAAGCAAGAATATGAAAACAGTTTTAATATGTACCGATAAGACAATGAATTCAGCGTCCGGGCTATTGTATATATTTCAGTCGAAAGTCTCTTTCATATTAGTTATTTGAGGATTAATTCATATTCATATTCAATCTACAAGTAAAAGAATATATCGATCGTTAAATTCAAAACAACAACAAAGCAAGTCCAGTCCTTAACAAGCCTCTCGAATTCATCGTACATAAATACAGTTCCATATGTCTCACATGTAAAAGTGAAGGCATGAAGTAACCGTTGAAGAACATATATCTCAAAATATCACACTATAATTACATATCTCGCATACAAATATAATTCATCATCTCAGCTAAATAGTAACCTGATATTCACACCTGAACAAACCTTGCCGACAAGGATGTCTTTATTACGCTGCAGACGAATTCAATGTTTCTATTTATAGAGAATTAATTTTACGGAACAAGTTTAATAAGTTAAGGGACCGAAATAAGAATTTGAGGGAACGAAAAAATAATTTGAGGGAAGGGAACATTAATTTAAGGCAACAAAGTATTATTTCGAGGTAACAAAATAATAATTTGAGGGAACAAATTATTAATATAAGGGAACAAAATATTGATTTGAGGGAAAGAATAATTATCTTGAGGAAACGTAAAAATATCTTGTGTGAACGAAATATTAATTTGAGGGAACTAAACGTTCTTATAGTGGATACAGTAGGGCTATGGGAAAATAATTTACAGACACTCCACCCAACCCCACCCACCCACCCCGGGAACGTTTAGGTTCAAAAAACAAAAACTAACCGGTATATAGATTTTGGGCCGCCGATAAACTCATAGTAATGCCATGGACAGTACCGAGTCAGGCATTCCTGTTTTCATATCTCCACATTAAGGACAAGGCAGAAAGAGACGAAGAAGACCCCCACCACAGAGGCCTTCATACCCCTAGAGTTAGAAAGACTAAGAAAAGAAGAACCGTTCCAGCCTTAGACGTTCTTTTAAAACAATTAGAGACATAAATATAATGCACCGAGAGTCCTGCGATTCTTCCAAGACGGAACTGGGTACGTTTTCCATCAACACCAATTCCTCATATGGGTTCATTGAAGATGTTTAATGTGTTTAATTCAGATGCATTGACTCCCTTTATTTAAAAATTTAACAGATATAAAAATAAGATTTTCTCCTCTACATACCTGATCTATACTAAGCAACTATAACTATACTGCCAAAATAGTGACTGTAGATTATGAATAACAACACATTCAAAAAAATTAGGTCATAACAATATGGCCCGAACATAGAATATATGAGGTGGTCCTAAACTCGGGACCATGAAGCCCAGCTTCACAGTCATACACCTAACTAACTAGGAAAATTTGTCAAGACCCCAAACTTGTAACTGTATAAGATGGTCTGAAATCCCAGAACCATATTGTCCGGTTGCAAAGTGCGGCACCTAAATAAATTGGACAATTAATTATGACCAAAAATGTATGTCTTCATTTAAACCACCTTATTTGTATAAGGTGGTCTTAACCAGGACCATCAGGCACGGCCGCACAAAGTAATAACATAAACAAATAAACAACTTATGAACTAAATACATTTATGAGTCACTAAAAGGTCAATGGCGTTGTAATAATCTCTTCTTAAAAACAGCACAGAATTTTTTCTAAAAATTCAAAATTCAGATACTTTCGGAAACCAATCTATTTAACCAAAAGTTCAAAATTCATGCATAACGTCAACATAGACAAAATGACCTGGAAGCAGCGGACAGTCTACTTTGGACAGTCATCTGCCTTCACATACCATTCATCCCTTGCCTTAGCTGGAAACCAATTATCAGCACGTTGGGTCCATTCCCACTCATGATAGGCCGCCATTCAGGTCATTATGGATCTCTATGGATCCATGACACAAGGCCAAATTAACAGTGCCTCTTGGGCACATAAACGCCTGGGGAATGAGGCACTACTTTCTTTCCACAGGAACAATTAACATACCGCTGTGCAGTTAAATATTCGAAGTACATGTATGTAATTCGTTAATTCAAATAACGAAGAAGGCGTCTGACCATCCATTGTTGATCCATCATCCTATCAAGATGTTTTCAGGACTAGCTAAGCTGAACGTAGCTTCCGTTACTTTACAGACAGAATGTTACAAGAGACCAAAGACATGATAAAAGAACTCTTCAGAGAGGAAATTAAAAAGGAGATAGAAGAATAGACGAAGAAGTACAGACTTCAGAAGCAGCAAAGAGAATTGAGAGAAAGCTTCAGCAACAACAACAGGAACCGTACAGAGGAATTGTGGACTGTCGTGTTTATAAAGAAAAGCTCGAATATCGCTAACGAAATTAAAACTGACGTTGTCTATGCAGACATACATCTATTAATACAGACACCTCATCGATCTTAGTATCCACAGAACAGTCCCTTCCACTGCAACGACACTAATAAAAGAGTGCTTGGGAAATTAAAATGTGAATCGCATGGCATACGCAACGCCGAATTCATCGGACTTTAGGCTAAAATGTACTGTATCACCCTTGACGAAGGCAATGTATTAACATCCGTCACAACCAAATGAGATGCAGTAGCGGGTACACTGTATCATTTAAATCGTTTTGATGACAAATGTTACTCCACCCATGGCATTCCAACTCTCGCTCATGGACACAAAGTCTCACAAAGGTGAACCTGAAACCCCACAATCCAGTTCCATGGTGACGCGGTGATCCATAAAGAACAAAAAATGCGATATATCCTCACAACTTAGTATAAAGTAGATCCATGGGGCATGCTATGCTCGTTCTACGAGCTAAGTGAACCAGAGTCCACACTTCTCTATTACTACTACTACTACTACATGAAAAAAATGATCTCTGAAAAACAACTAATGAAAGATGTACAAGATAATAACCATGAGATCAATATGCCGTTTATGTTTAAATACCAATGGAGACATAATACAACGTATTAGTGAAACGTTTTAATACGATTATCATTTTTGACGTTAAGTACGTTATATCATATCCTGGCCTTGCGTTACATTGTTTCATTTGATATTTATTCTAAGATATCAGTCTTTATTCGCCAAAATCATTTAAAGTTCATAACTTTCTCTGAGTAATGAATGATACAATTGCAAACTTCGGTTTCTGTTGTACAAAAATTGGCAGCATATTATTTTTTCATCTTAATATTAAATATTCAAATTAAAGAAAGGTTACGGTTTTAGATATTTCCGTTAAACTGAGATCTGGACCCAGACTCATAAAACCTCTCAAGCAAGTCTATTTCTTTCAGACCTCTTGCCAAATGTAACATCTGTCATTTCTGTCACGACGTTTTCATAAGATTTGTCTGCACGTAAGTGTATCTCATTGATCCTTTTATCTCCCAAAATTATATCACCGTGTACAAATATACCTAAACTCAGATGTTAGGCTTTCCAAGATTGGTTTATTTATGTCTGACATTGTTTCAAAATATTGAGTTCATTTCAAGCCGTGCTGCACGAATGAAAAACCTGCTTGAGAAAATGTGTAATATTAGGCTCTCTGGTCGTAGATTTGACATGGTCCATGATGCTTATGGACATTAGTCACGCCATAATGTCATACCATGGTCATGGTACTTATTAACTTAAATCAGATAAGCAGTAATGTCACTTGTCTCGTTGCAAACTGTCTCAATCTTCAGTTGTAGAGGTTTGTGGTTTTGGGAGTGAATTTTGAGTCTGCTTGTAGTTGTAGAGCTTAAAACGTGAATGCAGAGTTGTATAATTCGGTAAGTGTTTGTATATCCTGTGTTCTTTTGTCGTTGTTGACATAGTCTAAGCGATAAATAGTGGATATTTCTTGGTGATGGAACAAATCAAAGTAACGAGTTGGTCTGCAGTGAATAAGAGATATCTTGAAGGATAGTTCGGCAGATTGAGTGCGTTATTCCGTGACTCCTTGGTCATCCCACAGAGCAGTGGCACTGAAAAAAACGTATTTTTCAGTTACTGGACGTTAGGAGTTATCTATCCGATTTTTAATTTATTAGTAAAACTCAGTTAAAATCTAAAATGTGTTCATTGTTCAATCTTGGGGAATAATCAGAACTCGGTAATAGTTGTGTAAATGCACACTTTCATACCTTTGCTTGCAGATGCAACAAGTTCATCTTAATCTCTGATCGTTCATGGTACATAGTTATGAATCCTTAATTGAATCAATCATATTTGATTACAGTTTCCATGCATTCGATCTTGTTGAATACTAGTTTATGTTATATCTTATGATTCGGTGGAGTTAGGATCAGTTGTTTAACTCAGTATTCTTCATTCTGGTATATCAATTAGTTAGTCATTTTTTCAAAAATATTATTACTAAACATCTAAATCTCTAAATTGCTTTGAGAGTCCCCGATGTAGTTTTTTCTTAATCCGGATCATCAAGTTACAGACCCGTTATTTAGTAAAGTATCTCAACACAAATATAGTGAAGTAACACACCTTCCTGGATATAATTAGTGTGGGCCTTTACTGTACTAGATATATCACTTGATTCTAATAAACTTGCAAAACCTGGTGAATTATCTATCAACCGCGTTGATCATGCGTGGTACCAATGCGCTGACGCGGATTACGATTAATCCAACACTGGGATAACGAATTGCAAGATGGATCGTTTCATGAAATGAGGGGGAGCAAGGATCGAACAATGGTAAGATCATAAATAACCTACTAATGAAGCCTTTGCCACCAGAAAATACATACGTTAATATATTTTGTCCACAAAATTTGTTTCTAGAGTTTTTTGTAGTATATTAATATAAAAATTACCCTTGATTATCTAGGAATTCTCTGCCTCTGTGTCTGTTTGTGTCTGTGTGTATGTCTGTGTGTGTGTCTGTGTGCGTGTGTGTGTGTGTGTGTGTGTTTGTGTTTGTTTATGTGTGTGTGTGTGTGTATCCAGTCCCATGTACGCAAACAAGCAAAGATAATATCTATAAATAAACGTGCGCATATATTGTGTATTTTCCTTTAGTGTAAATGGGATGCAAAGTTTACAATGTTAAACAAGATCTGTTTCAAGTGTTCTTTTTAATATGATGAACTTTCTCAGGATTGTCAAATATAAATGGGAGTAGGATGGGGTAAGTTGTTTGATTTACCAAACAAAAATTCATCCAACTTTTAAGAAACCTTCGTTTCATATAAACTTTAAATACGCACCTCGGACTGATGACTTTTATGTTCTAAATTGTCGCAACTTTTATTAGCATGTACAGTGCGCAATGCGCTTAATCAAACAAAAAGGTCAAATGAATGACATAATTCTCATCTTGTTTACATCTTACAAGTGTACAAATGATCTCTGGTACATTAACTCTTTCTCACATTCGACTGAATCCTTGCGTATCATTACTTACTTTCCTTTCCCGATCTTTTATTCAGAAACTACATCATCAAGTTTATAATCAAATTTTCTCATTAGCGGCAAATTCCATACATGATTTTAACTCTCTTATCAAACATGGTATGAAGTGAAAGGAACATTATTTTTTTATGAATAAAATATTATCTTGCATCTTTGCGTTACAAATAAATTAATAACTTTAGTTCGCTTGTGCGTTTCATGCCATTTTTCATCACAAATTTACATGGCTAACATTATAATTGGTGAATTAAGAGTATGTCAAAAGAACAAATAATAACAACCGACCACTGGGAAGCTCCTGTCAAGAATTCTCACATGTCTATATCGCCTAATCCGGAGATAACAGAGGTGAGATGTCAATTACTTGGAAATTAAATCTTGCAGACTTCTACTGAACTCTTCCGTATTCCTCATATTTCCTCTTGTGTTTCTTTGGTTTAGAAAACGCAAGCTTAACACCAATGTATGCGTCACTTTAATATCGACCGCAAATTTCACTTATTAATATCGATCCCAAATTTCACTTATTATTTCTCAAACTCTGATATATCAAATGGTAACTAGGGAAAGAAAAATCAAAATTGGTGAGGTTTCTAAAAAAAAAATATGTTAAAGCTCTGTATGATTTTATCAATGAAACATTTACTGTAGCAGTCATAGCATGAAGACAGCAATAAAAGGGTCCAACTATCCTCAAATATAATAATGACCCAGACGGTGGTAGTAGGCATATTGCTGCTCAAAATGTGAATTTTTTCCTCGGTGATTGCATTGAATTAACTATGTGATGTTATCGAAGGAACCTATCAAATAAATCTCGAGCGATCTAATCAAGCACAACAGGGATATATTCTATATTCATTTGCACCAACAGCTCCTCCAGGATTTCTAATTATTGAGAATCCAACTAATCCAGTCTATATGCGATGTCATAATAATTCGCTAGCGAGAATTAATTTCAGACTCACTGACCAGTCTAATAATCTAATTGATTTACTAGGTGAGGTTCTACACAATAGTCTGTTTGTAAAATCGTTGCGATTTTCATCGTAAAAACATTGTTAACCAATAGCAGAGGGGGTAATTTCCAACAACAATGTCGTCTTTTTATTTTGCCAACTGGACCCTTGCGAGGAACCAAATAGACCTATCCATTAAATATTTACTAGGAAGCCTCAGTTTGTCAAATAGACCTTTCTAGTAAATATATAATAGAAGGAAGCCTCGTTGACGCCTACAAAGTTGGTCTGTTCGCCACCTCTGCTGCTCGACCTTTAATCTCATCATAAAGGAACTAACACGGCGAGACAAGGGCACCTATACTACATGGGATGGCCAGGGATTACTTTTAGATTCAATATTTGTTGGCATTGCAGGTGAATATTTCTTGCTCATTCATTTAATCTGGGACAATGGAACTAAATATTTTAAGCCTTGACTGACTTTACATAACTCATTTTAAAAACGATTTTATTTAAAACAATCATTTCAACATAGTTCAATCTTATTTGCATGTCTACATGGTTATATTACGAATCTAGAATTGGCATGGTCACTAAATATTAAGATTGTAAATCTCTCAGCCTAAGAATACTTTACCAGATTAAGCTAATTCTTGCTTTTATTGCATAAAGGGCACATGGTTTCCTCATTAAGGGAAGTCAGTTTATAGAAGATCCACCCTGTATGGCGATAGTTCTCAATTAAAAATGTTACGACGTTATCTATTTTCATAAACCGCATTGCAATAGTAACTCTCTATTAACAAACTGACATGTGGCATATCGTTCTGAACAATTTAAAAGCATATGGATGAGTTTTCGAGCAGTATTTTATTTCAATTATTCAATGGTCGATTCAAATGAAATTAGTAGATCGGGGAACGCAAAGTCTGTTTTCTTCACGTGGATAATTGGATACCGTTATTAACTTCACCGTTTATTTTTAATGCCCGTCTTGAACGCTTCTCACCGGCTGAAATGAATATCAACTCTTAAATCTCAAAAGAAAAAAAAAACCTTTACAAATAACTTGAGACATTTTGGAGGAATGAAGATTCGTGCCGATTGCAAATAATTGTATTCATTGAAGTGTAATTGACCTTGACTGATTGGGTTTACAAATATTTGCCATTTTTAGTTCAATTATGACGCTTGTAGATTGGGTTTCCAAATCCTTTATGGCACTTCCATCATTGAAATATAATCAAACCCCTTACCAACTGAATATGCAAGTAACTTGGCGTATGTTTGTGGCGTTATTACCCGAACTGAAAATGAATTACGTAGCAGCAGAGGGGGGAACAGACCAACTTTTTAGGCGTTAGAATAGACTTCCTTCTTGTTAATATTTTATAGAAAGGTTTATTTGACAAACTGAGGCTTCCTAGTAAATATTTAATACAGGGGTCGATTCGTAAAACTAAGGCTTCCTTGTAGGGTTCATTTGGCAAAAAAAAAAAGACGCTCTGGTAGTTGGAATTCACCCCCTCTGCTGCTATGGTTAACAATTGTTTTTTTTGCGATGAAAATAACTACGATGAAAATCATTTAGGATTTCACAAACAGACTAATTTGCAAGACTTCGCCTTGTAAATCAATTACATTATTAGACTGGTCAGTGAGTCTGAATTTAATTCTCGTTGGTGAATCATTATCACATCGCATATAGACTAGATTAGTTGGATCCTCGATTGTTAAAATCCTGGAGAAGCTGTTGGTGCAAAAGAGTATAAAATATATCCCTGCTGAGCTTGATTTGATCGCTCAAGATTTATTTGATAGCTTACTTCGATAGCATCACATACTAAATTCAATGCTATCACTGAGGTTATATTCACGTTGAACGGAGCGATATCCCTGCCACCTCCGTCTGGGTCATTATTATGTGTCAGGATAGATGTTTGTGGTTGTGGTGCTGTTTTTTTCCATGCGTCATGGATGTTTTGTAAGCCTTCATCGATGGCATCATTGAGAGATTTTTTATCACTGGGACGTTATATCCGCGTAGATTGAATGTGGGAATATCTTCTACGCGTATCTTATTTTCCATTGCAAACTCTATTCTCGTTCTAGGATTATCGTCATCTAATATCTCTTGAATAATTTTCAAGTTATATGTTTCCATGTAGTCGATGATTTTATTACATGTTTCTACGACGCTGATAAATTCATCTCGGGTGAGAGAGCCGGATTTAAGAGAAATTAACAACAGCGAAATATCATTATCCATCGCTGTGAACATTTCGATGATATTATTGCATTGAGCAGAGTGATAATCTCTTTGGTTGCTCTCATATTCCGCTCTACTGAAAAAATACCGCTTATCGTATTCTATATAGCTTTTTACTGGATTATCAGATTTTATCCTGTCGGTGATATAATCAGATTTTTTTCGATTCAGGTGGTATGTTAACTTGTCGAGGTAGGATTTCAGGCCATCCCAGTATATTTCTTATTGAACTCTGATAGATATCTACGTAATACTCGTGTGAGTTTGTCTCGATCGCAGATGATAACGTCGGCTCGTGGACCGTTATAGCGATTTTCGATTCTGCTCCAGTAATTGATTTTATTCTACGCTGGAATTCAGCATTGATTTGTTCGATTTCGTATTACCCAGATGGTATCGAAACAACGTTCCAGTCTGGAGTTCCATCCGGGTTTTTTTTATTCGCAAATACCAAGGAATTATTTGGTTGTTGACCGCCAAATACTACAGACCTAATATTAGGCCAACTGTGATACACTCGTAATTTTGCTAACGCAATTTCCTTCACGGGGATTGCTATAGGGAAATTTACACTGAATTCAGGATTCGTTGATGTTATTGAGATCATGCTGGTTTTCCGGTTTGTGTTCTTCACTATCCGGGCTGTGTTCTTCATTATTTGTTGAAGTAATTCCTGCGGTGTTGTCATTGTTATTATATTCATGTTGTCGCTCTAATTTTGATATCGTGGAATCATAAATACTTACCATCAGTGAGAACACACTATCTAATATTAATGTATCATCGAGCGATGACGATATCATCGAGGATAATTGCGAGTACGCGGTTGATACAACATTAAATTTAATTAAGTAATCCTGCATTTTACGCTGACTGCATGATGATATTTTTTTTGTTATAATCAAAATTATTCCCCCAATTGTTGTCGCCGCGGATATACAAATTGGAACAGCTATCGGAGCAATCATTGTCACCGAAGATAGTATTATACCAGCTCCGGCGATTACACCACTCAACGAGTACACGGTAACATCAATTGCGGTGATTCTTCGTCGGTATTTTTTTATTTTTATTTGATACTCCTCAGTGAGGGTTTTGAGTCTACTTTGAAATTCTCAGACCTGATCATAGCGATATTGAGATACTGAAGGTACCGCCGGTGATGTCATTTTATTTCTAGATCAGATTACGATTTCAATTGAAACTGCTAGTGAAATTGCTTTGCAATTTTCAGTTTAGTTGTTTACTCAAATCTGCTACGAATTCCACATACCATGATACTGAAACTCTAACCAAATTTTTATCAGCGGATGCTATCGTGAATTGTTCAGTTGTATCCTTGTCGATGATTATTGATATCGTATTGATGACCCCATATGAACTCGACGATGATATATTAAATTGAGTTGGTGTCACTAGTATTAATCGATAAATACCTTTCACGGTTGCAGTGATATCTAATTTGTTGTTTGTGGTTGTCCGTGTTGGATCGTGTATACTACGTTGCTGGTTTTCGTATGAGGGATTTTTGTTTCTTCAACGATTGTTATCATCCTCGTTGCATCCTCCTTGATCGCCTCGATGGTGTTTCTTATCTCATCAATGATCTTTTATAATATCGGGAAGTTTTATATCAATTTTATCCAGCGTGGTTACAAAGAATTTCTCGATGATATTTTTTACGAAATGATGTAAACTTTTCAACGTGATCTGCATATTTGCTTAGAAGTGTTGCTAGTTCCAACATGGAATCTTTTATCGTTGTGAGCTTCGGTATTGTCACCGGTGGATTTCCAAGGAAATCTAATAACGGTTTGTCAATAATGTTAATTCGTTCCAAGATAGTTGATACAAGTACACCCGGTTTGAGTTTACCCTAATCGGAAAAAAACGCGATAGTGCCTTCAGTTGCGTCTCGTTGTTTAACTAAAATATCATCCAGGGAAACATTACTAGATTTAAATTTACCCTGATCGGGAAACAACGAGATAGTGCCTTCGGTTGCGTCTCGTTGTTTAATTAAAATATCACCCAGAGAAACATTACTAGATTTCAATTTACACTGACGATCTTGAAATACAACTATTTCTCCGGGGTCAACACTTGTTAAGTTCAACGTCTCAGCGATTTCATCTTCGATTATTTTTTATATCACCGGTTGCAGTGCCATCGGAGGAGGGTTTCTTCAGCGCTGATAGAGGTCTTCCCCAAATATCAATCATGTTATTGTAAAACTGTCTCTCTCTCTCTCTCAAAAGTGATTGCTGGTGTATTCATTTACGACAACATGTGGTGGTTTTCCAGATGTTGAATAAGCATCAAGAACATTCAATACTTCGCTTCCGCATATTGATGGATCATTTAGTCTTTGTGTTGGTAGCGTGGAATACCAACGAGGAGTTTTTAAGCGGTTTATATAGCGATTAAATTCCTTCAGTGGCGCTAAACCATATGAATCAAAATAAACAATTGCACGTCGATCAATCGCAACCCAATGGGTTCCGGGTCCGGTGCTGTTATCGAGATTAATAATGCCGGTTTCAACGCTATTTGGTTGTGTCGGTAACTGATCTTTCATAAAGACACCTCTGAAGTTTTTAATCGCGAGCTTTTTAGCAGCGTCGAGTAAATCAAAATTGGACATTGGAGTCAAAGACTCTACAACAATCGGTTTGGAAATCAAAGATTTCTGGGTTAATAAACCGTTCCTGGTAGTCTTAGACCCTTTCCGCTGTACCATGAATACGGGGTTCCTGGCAGTCTTAGACCCTTTTCCTTCTTTTTTTTATATCCCTTCCCAGTTGCTTTCTTTAGTGCCATTCATGCCGCGGTACCAACGGCTCCTAACGCCACCGCTTTAGCCACCGATGGGGCAGCCGCAGCAATCAATGCTGGTAACGCAGCTAACAACGGGAATATACCGCCTGCTTTTTCATGTCACTGATCGCAGCTGCAGAGAGAGTGATCTGAACGTCTTTTTTATCTTTGAAAGCATCATTGAAGTGTTTTACTTGACGAGTTGTGAACGAAAACTTATTCTGACCACCAGTCATCTGATTGGGTTTCAGTGTTATTGTGGTTCCGCATTTTTTAGCTGATTCTAATTGTAATTTCTTGAGTTGACCGGGAGTTAACGCAACACTAATATAACTGTATTTTATTATACAATATTAGATTGATCTAATTGTTACATGTTTTTCCACTGTCGCATCTACCACTCTCATTCTTCCGCCAATACCTTCAAGTAACATTGATTTGTCGCTCAGAATGGCAGCAACCGCTCTATAATTGGCAATTATATCAGGACCCATAATAGCCCGGTTTACATTAGCTCTAAGGTGTACATCAACAACTGACTGTCTTGTTAAATCAAGATGTTCCAATGAAAAGTAATAAATCGGATATAAATTCCTAAAATAATATTGTGATATTTGCAAACCAGTATCAACATTTTGATCGCGTGCCATAAATGACAACAATCTATGATACACGCGGACAATATGGTTTTGACCGTAATTAAGTTGTATATCCTCGAATGGTTCTTGCTGACCGTTTATTCTCAGTGAGACGTCACTGAAACCAAGTTGATCAAATATCATATGGCTGCGTAATTGTGAACCAACTCGCGCATTATCCTGTAACGCAATAAATATATGACGTGGGGCTGAAATGCATTGTTGTGATGCTAGGTTCCACGTAAATAACCCGTTCACAGCTGATTGCTTAACATCTGTAGTCGTTGTTAGCCAACGTATCAGTGATTTTCCTCCTTGGTCCATAAATGATAGTAAATGTTCTTCTGCGGTGATTGATGGAGTCAGCACTGGTATCCACAAGGATAGTTTTGTTAAATTAACTTTACCAGCATCAACATCTGGATGTATAGGATCTGCTGGAATTCTCCAAATTGCATCATCGTCAGTACCTTTTCGTACGAGTGCTACTGTATGCTTTGCTCCATAAATAACTTTTCGAACATTTCTGCAGAATCCAAATATATGATGCAGTGGAATCGCGCATGAAAATGATCTACGCTCCCCTTCCAACATTGACATACGTGTTGCAGCTCCTAAGTTGAAATTAGGCTCATTTTTTATTATCATATCCTCAATATCAGCATTTGCAGCATCATGAGCATTGCCTACCTTTGGTCGTCTTACAATAAATTGATTTCCTCCAGCGGTATTTTTACCATTCTTTGCAAACATCATAGAAGGGACTGCCGATCTTGTATAATCGTCGGAATATCTTGCTAGCCCGATTATTCTTGTAGCTACATCAACATCACGATTTATCGACTCAATCTCTTTTCCATCGATGAGATATTTTGCACTATCAAATAACGCCATGATCCCATTATTAACAAATCCGACTTGAGTATTAGCTGGATATTCTGTATCATTTGTTCGTACAGTTTCTCCTTCTACTTCAATAAACGCCTCACAAGGCAAAAAGTATTTACTGGTATCATGAACTTGAAGTTCAATTCTTGTTCGACTATTTGAATCTATTGCGTGATAGGCATAAAATTGATAATCACGTACAGAATCATCCTTGCGCACTGGGGCGTTCATATCAAACGCTAGATCGGGTGACCTTTTGAACATTTTATTATTTTTATCACTTTGATAAATCAGCGTCTAAATCATCATCGTTTTTTTAAACCACTTCCCGCTATCATATTTGCGATGTTGCTTTGGTCGCTGGTGTATGACGGAGTCATCAGTGACGCCAGTTTTTGATCTACTGCGTTTTTTATTATTTTACTAACACTTGCAGGCATTTCCGCTGTATATGGTAACGGTCCCGGTTTCTTTCGCTGTCGAACTAGCGCTGTTAATTTATCCCGAGCAGCCGAAAACGCTTTCCCGGCAGCATCTCCAACATCGCTAATACCCTTATCACGAATAACATCAATGGCTTTCATCGATAACTGTTTTGCTAGCGGCGCTACTTTTGGAGCCATTCTTGCAAATAACCCTGCAATGGTATTACCGAGACCATCACCATAGAATGTTCGATAAACTGGAAGCCGCGAGTTTACTACATAGACGCTGGTTGGTTTATCATGGTTGTAGTGTATGATCATCTTATTTAAATGGTATGTATCTAATGAAAAATCCAAGAGATTTTCAGTCGCTGTAATATCCCGTAGGACTTTCAACTAACTCATCAATGAAATCTCGATATCTTGCAATGTTCATGATGCCACCTTGAAATAACCGCATGCAGATATCAGCTGCTTCATTAATTATTTCCGGTGAGTTATTTCCGGCTCGTTTCCCTCCGATGAGAACCTCTAATTGTGCTAAATAACCAAGAACATTACCAGGACAACTAACTAGACCTGAAAATCTTCGATTTTCCCCTGAAAATCCATTCCCAGAGTATCCCTCCCCGCTACTATAACCAGTTGCTGCATCTAGTTTTTCTAAATCAGTATTTTGTAAGTAATCAAGAATAGCATCTCGATCATCATCTTCATCTCGGGCAGGTGTATACAATAGTCCAAGCGAAGCTTGGGGTGGTAGTTGTTGTTGAGGCGAGAAAGATATTTTCTTTGAATATTGCTGTCGCTTTCTTTGCAATTTTTGAGGTTTTTGTTGTTGTTTAAACTCTTCATATTGATTATTCACTGTATCCACCGCATTGATAGATTCTATGTATGATACATCTTTATTCTTATAAATTTGACTTATTTTAGTTTTGATTTTGTAGAATACATCAGCCCAATGAGTTATATCTTTAATATACTTATGATGTTCTGGTTTCAAAATTTGTTTCTGTTTTCATAAGTCGTAACAAAAAGTGCAGGAATTTCTGCTGGATCAGTCTTATCAATTGCTGCTAACCCTTCCTCGTTAAATCTCGCGCGTAAATCACCTACTGTTCTTTTTGATCCAGGTGGTTCACTAACATCACCGTGGAGTTTTTGTACAGCTTGTTTGTTTGTTCAGTTTCCGCTGCTATTTTTCCAAGTTCACCAAAAAGAGGTTTTTCTTTTCTTGGTTCGTCCTTGGGAACATCCCCCCATATAGCTCACACAGTAGCTGATATTATCCCTTTTGCTGCTTCCTTTGTTGCTATAGTAACCGATTGAAATAACTGTTCAGATTCCACAGAAAGGTCAGCCTGAAGACTCTGCCGATTTTGTAATTTACTCCTGACAGAATCACGGACGGGTATATATTTTTTGATAGCTGCCAGTCTCTCTCTCGCCGATCGAGTGGTTAATGCTTCATTTACCATTATTGAAATCGTAAACAATCTTCCAATTTGAATCTCGAAAGCGTCGAATTCAATGTTAAGTGAAAAAGCGTACGGGAAATCCTATGTTAAATCGGGCATTTGATCCGACCGAGACCACATTGATATTTTGGTGTTCCGTGGTGATATTATGGTCGAATTTGCTGATTTTTTTGAATTTTTGTTAAATTTTCTCAAAAAAAGCGCCGAATTCAATGTTAAGTGAAAATGTCTACGGGAAATCCCATGCAAAATCGGGCATTTGACCCGACCGAGACCACTAAACAAAAGCGTCGAAAAACCATCAGCGCGGAAAAAAAAGCACGAAATCAGACAAAAAACCACCAAAATCAGACAAAAAACCCCACCAAAATCAGACAAAAAAATGTATTTACTATGAAAATTTCAGTAATAAAAAATATTTTACTCTGAAATTTTACAACTTCCTTGTAGTAAAACACTCATTGATAAATGCCAGTATATAATTTCACCGCTATTGTTGACTAAAAACCGCTGTCCGAAAGGGGTTTTTCATTTTCTTGAATTAACGCCCGTATATTTCTAATCTTCGAATTAACATCTTTTATCAATTCATAACTCGGCCCAATTATTTTCGTATTCCTTCTACGATAGTAAATAACGGGACAAACACACTTACGTCACTACAAATGCAAGAGAGTACCGAATAGAATTCTGGATTTTTTTTATTAAAGCATACTTCTTTGGCAGCACATATTTGTTAGTATTAATATCGTATTATATATCTTGAAAGTCAGACATAATTTGGTCAGGGTTCAAATTCTCAGATAGTTTAATCTCTCGATTTTTCAATTTTGACATTTCAGCTATAATCCTATTCATATTTTCAGAATTCATATATGATAATACATATTTCTAATACAAACAAATGAGGTCAATTTTGAATCATCATATCATAGCAGTTCTTGGAATTCATATCATGGTAGTTCTTGGAATTCATATCATAACAGTTTTTGGAATTCATATCATAATAGTCCTGGAATTTATATCACAATAGTTCTTGGAATTCATATAACATCAGTTCTTGGAATTCATATTCATAATAGTTCTTGGAATTCATATCATAACAGTTCTTGGAATTTATATCATAACAGTTCTTGGAATTTATATCATAACAGTTCTTGGAATTCATATCATAACAGTTCTTGGAATTCATATCATAACAGTTCTTGGAATTCATATCATAACAGTTATTGGAATTCATATAACATCAGTTCTTGGAATTTCTATCATAATAGTTCTTGGGATTTATTTCATAACAGTTCTTGGAATTTATATCATAATAGTTCTTGAAATTCATATAACATCAGTTCTTGGAATTCATATCACATCAGTTCTTGGAATTCATATTCATATCATAGCAGTTCTTGGAATTACTGAAGGATCATATAACAGCAGTTCTTGGAATTCATATCATAACAGTTCTTGGAATTCATATAACAGTTCTAGGAATTCATATCATAACAGTTCTTGGAATTCATATCATAACAGTTCTTGGAATTCATATCATAAAAGTTCTTGGAATTTATATCATAGCAGTTCTTGGAATTCATATCATAACAGTTTTTGGAATATATATCATAATAGTTCTTGGAAATCATATCATAACAGTTCTTGGAATTCATATCATAGCAGTTCTTGGAATTTATATCATAATAGTTCTTGAAATTTATATCATAACATTTCTTGGAATTCATATAACAGCAGTTCTAAATCAATAACGATCAGATGTGATCAATGGATCGATCACAGAGCCATGAACGAATCCATATACCTTCGTGTATGAAACAAAACCAAATACTTAAAAGAAAGAAAAAAAAACATTGAGATCTATAACTCTTTCATAGGCTGTAAATATACCCACATGAGTTATCTCCCTTGATGTTATATAGAATAATGCAAAACATGATTAGACATAACGAACTTATTTTTTGTCCAGTCCTTTTTGAAATCGCCGTCTTGGTTATATTTTCTGCAACGCTTCGTACTGAGGGTTCACAAATACCGAAATATCTACCGGCTGCAGTCATTTATTGAAATATTATCTCCTCGTTAGTTGCCGTATTAAATGATTTCACAATTCTCATCCCAATTGATTTTTAAGTACCAGTTTTCCCAGATGTAGTATTCTCACTTTCTGTAACAGCTCGTAAATTATTCAAAGAATTATCAGTTTTAATCCCATTTATGTGATCAAGAACAAGACCATTTTTGATCAATCCATTAAACACCTCGAAGACGAATCGGTGATTATGATAAATTTTCTTTCCGGTGCCAAACACCAAATACCCCTAATTAGTCATAGCACCAACTGACTTCTTTAGCCTACGATTTCTGACAATACCATCACGAGACGCTTCATAATCACTGATCACTGGATGCAGTTGAAATTCTTGGTTCATTTATATACATATTACTTTGTTTGTCTAATTCATTATTTGGATGAGATATATTATTGGAAAATCTCTGAACGTAATCCTGTGTAGTTCTTATGATCTTGTCGTTAACGCAGTCAGATTCATTGATGGTGTTTTTAATTCGTTTATCATAATAACGCTTCAACTCTCTGTATCGTTTACCACCGCAACCCAGACACATTGTATGCAAGATAGGGGTCCATTACTTCCTCGTCGAAAACTTTGCATATGATACCCACATAACTCCTTTCTGCATGATTTGTTACATGGGGTTACTGATTCAATCATAAGCCATTTGCAATGATTCATTATATAATAAATTCTCTATTTAAATATTTGTTTTAATTATAACATAAAGGAGTTTGAGAGATTATCGAAAATTACGCCTCGGAAAAATGCTAAATTTAATCTCGATAGAGTCTCTGATAAACCAAAGAGTCTAATAAATGATAGAACTATGATAAGTAAAATCCGTGATTGTTTTAATGAATTTAAGCGTGATGGAGCATCTCATTGTTGGTCAACATTTCGAATTCATGGTAGTATTGATGCTACCATGAACGACGAACGCGCAGCATTGATAATCTCACACCTTACCCGGAAAAGGTATTTTTTAGAGTGAAATTCATTATTCGTTCAGACACTGGAGATTGGATTATCAGGGATAAATTTGAACCCATCTTGAAGGATAAAAGAACCGTCGTTGTGAGTCGAGATTCCAAACCAGGAATTCTGACTGGAATTGACAGACCGTACTACGAAAGATCTTATCCTGTAACAGCAGTTGTTTATGGGATATATCCGTTAAATGATAAACCGAGTATAGAAAAACTAAAAACCATAAAACTGTAATTGATGACTTCATCATCGACTTCGTCATCGACTTCGTCAAGAATGAATTGTGTAGCAGAACTAATATTAGAACACTTCACAAATGCATCCCGGGGAAACAAATTGACCGATTTAAGACGCCAAAAAATAACCGAGTGGGGACTAACAGTGAAACAGCGTGGGGAAGCAATTCAAAATGTGGCAGCGTTGGAACGAATACTAAAATTCCCAATATCAGTAGCGACGATAACAGGCGAGATATTATACGAACCAAAATATAAATCGAGAGGAGCTCCAATCGAAATTACTGATCATAACGAACACGCGTGGACATCTGCGGTAACAATATCCACGCGAACACGAACAGTAAAATATATGGCAGTTGAATCCCCCTCAGAAGTCTCTGAGAAAAAATTGTTCGATGCTGTAAGTGTAAGTGTGGTTACTTCACAGCGCTGAAAACCCCTAGGGTGGATTCGATCAGTTTGTAAGACCCAATGGAGAATTATACCGTACCGAAGCACTCCATGACAAGATGAAGAAACTAGCTATGAGTTTCTCGAAGAGTTTCGACGATGAACAATTACTAACAAATTGCTTTACATTTCCGTCGGTTGCGGCTCATTTTGCGAGAAAGAGAAACTCCTGGAAACCAACACGAGCTGTATTTCTCACAGACATCAAATCAAGCTATATCGAATACAACCAAGGCGGATTATGGAATACAAAATACGACCCTGAAAATATTATTTCCGTTGATATAGTCGCGTGTTATCCCGGGAGTTTTCTCGGGTACGGAGAATGCGCTAAATACTTCAAGCGATTTGGACATCCCACCCATGAGATGGCACGTGTTGCGATTAATGGACCACTGCCTCATTTTGATTTAACCGGATTCGCTCGTGTGGTATCATTTGAATTGGCTCAAGGACTTCATCCGTGTTGTTATGTCTGGATTGGTAGACATATGTCTGCGAAACATTGGATGCCAATAGTGCTGTTACGGTAAAAGATTGATTGCAACATGCTTATATCGCTGATTGTCAGTGAAGCAATTATATCATATCGAGCAGAGACTGAAGTCTGGTTACCACCACAACCTGATCTAGATAATATAATCAGCGAAAAACGACAACAATTCCCGGATCTCGACGAAGAATATATCATGAATTGGTCCAAACTGTTATATGAAATCAGAAACAAAGACGCAAAAGATCTTGGTAGAAGAATAATTGGTAAATTCACTCAAGGTGGTAAATACGACAATACAAGATATTCTTCACGGTTGATTATAGATGATGCTGAATACGATTTTATAATCGCGGATGTAACATCTAAGGGCATATATGTCGATCGTAAATACGCTTTCTTGTCCGATGGAACCAAATTAGGTACAATTGTTACTTACAATGATGGACACAGTCTTCAGTACTTCAGTATACACATTTGAGGGAATCTATGCTGGCTTATGCTTCTATCAATCTGTTTTCGATGATAAAAAGATTTCCTGACACCGCAGTTAGAGTCGCCACTGATTCATTTTACATAGACATAAAACACAGCAACGCAGTAGCTGAATTTACTAGCGATAGCAAAGCTACTGGTGACGAGAGTTGGGGATCATGGAGAATTAAGCGGGAAATACCGTGTGATTATTCAAAATTATCAGATAATACGACTGAAGATAAATACTTGAAAAGCAATCAGTGTTCAAAACTATCTAACGCACCGCAGATATCTGATCCAATATGTAGATATAAAACAGTTTATTTAAACGGTTGTGGCGGGTCAGGAAAGACGCGATTGAGTTATTTCGTGGGAAAAATCCTACGGATTTCACAAACATGATTGTACTAACACCAACCCACAGACTTGCCAGAGAGATGAAACAACCAGGGGTGAATCCTTGCACTGATCATATCTTCTTTCGATGGAAAGGCGATGAATGGACTCCTGATCGAATGGGTGAAAACTCTGTCCCCGGCGTGATAATTTGGGATGAGATATGCACGGTGTCGTTAGATGTATTACAAAAGTTTCTCGAGTGGTTATTGCACGCGAACACAAAGGTCGTCATGTGCGGAGATCACGGCCAACCACCACCTATTGTCGGTTTATCTCCGCATGATTGGCTGAAGAATTTTGTAGACTATTATGAAGAAATTAATACCGATCATAGAGCGCTTGATGAACAATTACTCGAGTTCAAAAACCTAATCAGATTACAACCTGATAGAATTCAATGTGAAATAGCGCGTGAAATAATTTCGGAAACTCCCATGAAAGATTTCTGGGAAGCGTGGAGACCAAACGGTTTGATAATCGCCAGTAGAAAAATAGTCAGAGACACACTTCAGATGAAGTTATTTGAAACACATAAAGAAAAATTTGCAACACTTCCAGTACGGTTATGTTATAGGCCTTCAAAAACACGAAAACAGAATATTGAAGTTGATATTCCAGGAAAGCGTGAAAAGCAGAATTTAGTGCTAAATGATATCGTGCTGGTTGATATCAGCGTCGTCGAAGATGCATTGCGTGCTGATAAATCCCCATGGACCCTAGGATACGCAGCAACAATACATTCTTCACAGGGATTGACTATATCCGATACAATTGTTTGGATAGTGGATAATCACATCGAGTGGCCGAATTTAGTTTATCTCGCAGTGTCCAGAGTACGAAGAATAAATCAACTTCGAAGAGTTATTTTAAACGATAACGACACTACAATCAATGATATTGTCAGCGATGATATAATCAGAAAAAAACTATCTGGCTATAAACAACAGGATAAACAAAATAATAAAGAATTTGATATTGATGCTGAATAAATAATCGCGATGAAGCAACAACAGAATAATCACTGCGCGAGTTGCAATTGTATAATGCGCTGGTGCTGGTCGGATCCTCGACAATTTACCGTAGACAGAAAAGATAGCAGCGTAGGTCATACTAGAAATAATGTGATGCTGACCTATCTTGAATGCAATAGACGAAAAGGTGCTAGTTAAGACCACGTGGTGGTAATTGAGTATCCTCTGGTATCTCTTGTAGTTGTTGTCAAGTAAATCCTCGCTGAAGGGCAGTTGAATCCAATCTATAGATTGCTGGTCTACCCGTTCATCTTGTTATGCCGGATATTTTTTGCGCGGTGACACTCCAAATAGGATCAGAAGCCCTTATTTTGCCACCTTCGAGCTCTCCTGGTTCATATAAATACCTCGCAGTGACATTACCGAGAATTGGTTCTTTCGAAAAATCTTTTTGCGGTTGTACGGGTATATACTTCTTTTTAATGGCGTTGTTAGGTTTCATGTTGATTGTTCGAGTAATCTCGTTATTCAGCGCAGTAATCACAGCTGGTAATCTCTTGATCCATTCACGGGATCGTTTATATTGAATAAATTCTTTCGCGTATTGATATCCAAATAACCGCTCGGCAAGTGTGCAATTAAATCGTTCAACAATTGCCTGATCGCGATATAGTGCAGTATGACCTCGTCGTAACGCGGTATTATGATTCTTCAACTTTGATAGAACCGCACCTTGAAATTCCTTGCCAAGATCAACTTGTAATAGATTTGGCCAGCACAGAGCACCTCTTCGATAAATCCTTTCAAACGCAGAAGCCACTTCAGTTGATGATTTTGTTTTTAACGGTTCTGCTTGTTTGTATCGACTCGCAACATCAACTACGGTTAGCGCGTATTTGTAACCACCATCATGCGGCAGAAATAATATATCAGCTTGATGATCTTCATTGGGAACGGTCACATCAAAAGGCAAAGTAGTTAATTTGTTTAGGCGGTGGTAGATAACTTTGCCATATAGCCTGTTTAGATAACCAATTAGCCGCAGTGGTATATTTTACCTTCGCGGCGCTAGCGAGTTTACCAATGGCTGCTTTACCCCGCCAGTATCCGCTTGGAGAATTTTACTAACCATGAAGCCAATTTTTCCTTGAAAGATTTATCAGTGATAGAATTCAACGCATGAATTAATTTTACATCTGCGAGATGTCTGTTTCGCAAATTACTGCTTTTATAAGCGACATCATGAACATGATATGCTTTATCAATGGCGTTTATCGGATATTCACCCGGTCGAGGTTGGTTTTGATCATCGAGTCTGATATCGAGTCTGGTTCCGGGTCCACAGTAACTATATCCTGGAAGGTGCTTTTCTCCTGGATACTTCGCCCACGGTGTCCCTGGTAGTTTAGTTAACTTGGCTGCAATATCATCTCCTCGTTTTTTTAAAACCCTTTGATTTATCAAGGGAAACAAATCTAAATTTCTTTGTACTGCATTGTATACACTTACCAGAAAGTGCTGATGGGTTATTGCTAGTTGTAATCGTCGTCAAGTCGTTTGTACCAGTACGCGCCTTACACTTCACACAATATAGATCCATAATTTATATAGAATAACATGAATGTAATTGATTATTCAGCTACCCGACGACGGGAGCCTATTAAACACTATGCGATGTTGCCGAATTCAATTAGAATGATTATAATCGGACCATCTGGAAGTGGCAAGACACAACTGTTACTTAATTTAATAACGAGATGGATGAAATGGGACAAGTTACATTTGATAGCTCCTAGTGTAGACGATCAGCGATGTTACAATGTATTAAAAGATTTTAACGACAGCACAGTAGAAAAATCCGGCGAGGGTATTATTGAATTAATAACTGATATCGAAGAAGCATCCGAGCATTGATGATATTGATGGAGATATTAATAATTTAGTCGTATACGACGAAATCATGTTAGATAATCAAAAGAATCCCGCTAGGATATTTTCCAGAGGCAGGCATAAAAACACCGACGTGATATATGTCACTCAACGGTACACACAAATTCCGAAGGTGATCAAAGATAACTGCAACTTGTTATGTGTGTTTAACGGAGTTGACACACATACTCTTAGAAATATTTGGCAAACTTGGTGTTGGGGTGATATGGATTATAATCAATTTAGAAATTTCTTTAGTCGCGCTCAATCAATCCAACATGGATTTGTGACGATAAATTTAGCAGATCCTCGAACGCGATATCGTGTCGGACTTGATAAAATATTCGGTTAAAATCGTTTACTGAATATCGTAAAAAACAATTGTTAATCATAGCAGCAGATTGGGTGAATTCCAACTACCAGGGCCTCTAATGTTTGCCAAATGAACCCTACAAGGAAGCATTAGTTTGACGAATCGACCCCTCTATTAAATATTTACTAGGAAGCCTCAGTTTGTCAAATAAAACTTTCTATAAAATATTAACAAGAAGGAAGTCTATTCTAACGCCTAAAAAGTTGGTATGTTATCCCCCCCCCTGCTGCTTACGTGTTTCCATCCAATCACTTCCGTTGAACCTGATAAATAATGTGGATGCAAACGCATTATATATATATATATATATATATATATATATATATATATATATATATATATATTGATTATTCTCATGTCCGACAGTCAATACTTCCATGGACACTCGATTGTGTAACTAATCTCACAATATTTGATGAATTGCCATGAAACATGGCAAGTATTAGGGCCAAAACTTAAATGTGTGCAAAACAACCAATCACGTTCCTCAGGTCATTTATTCTTATACTAAATTGCCTCAGTTTTATTTTTAGCAGTGTTTGAACTAGTCAGATCGTGTAGTATTCGGTCTCTCCATTAATCAAATTGGTGTGCTCTATGTCGATGTTATGTAGTTTTAATTAAAAACAAATCTAACAAAGGGTGATTAAACCTTTAATTCTAGGATAGTACGAAAACGGACGTGACATGCTATAAATTATTGCTATTAAAGATCGAGGATAAAGAAAATTTTTATGTCCGCTGAAAAAAATTATCTTAAAATTTCATCATGCTATTCGATTCATATTTGATTTGTTTTGGGGCTTTGTTGTTTTTTTTGGCTTCTTTTTTCTTTAAAAGATAACATATCAACTCCTCGAGGTATATTTAGCACAGATTCATCTTGCCATCGGGAACAAAATGGAACGAAGTGATAGACTCATATAAATAAAGTAGCTAAATTATTCATTACTAATATGCGATTGGGATGAATACAGACTACAATATTACAAAGATAAAGAAGTAAAACAAGAGAGTTTAAGATAACTGCACCATTTTGAGTATAATATGTTTAATTTTCAAAAATAATATTTGTTGCCACATCCAATGTTAGAATGTATTTTCTATTATATATAAAGGAATTCAAAAAGTTTCATACATTAAAAGAGTACATACTTGATGTTTACACTGCCAATTGTATTTGTGATACATTCATGACTTAGATGTATCAGTACGTTTAGCTGCACCACTCAAAACTGTTTATCTCGATATTGTTTTATCTTAGTAATAATTTTAATTATGTCTAGTTATCTATCTCCCTATATATGTATGTATATATGTATGTATATATATATATATATATATATATATATATATATATATATATATATATATATATATATATATATATATATATATATATATATATATATATATATATATATAAACCATTCTGGCTTCTCCTTTTTGCAATTGCAGAATGCGATTACGTTTATTACTTTGAAGGGAAGTTAATATCGCTTCTGGTTTCTGCATTAGTAAACGTACTTTTGCTCGCTTGTCTGGCTATCAGTGCCGTGCGGAAGCTTCGACATAGGAAAGGTAGTATCAAATGTTTGCTACTTTTGCAAGTCAAGTTTTTGCTTCATTAGAGATAAATGAAAATGACATTGTTCTGATATATTTGTTCTTGATAACTTATCACATACCTTTGGCAACATAAACCAACATTCTTTGATCAGAAACCTACACGTTTGATATTTCTAGCAGACAAGATAGTGGATCTAAAACCAACTTATACTTTATTCATTGACTAATGGATTTGTGTCAAAGACGTATCAAACATATCATAGGGGAAATTAGAATAAATTATCGTATGATTTCTTATAAATCATTTTCTAAGATTTTACATTGATGTAGCACTTCTTAAACAAGAAAAGCTCAATCATATGACTAACTACACACGTATCAATATATTCCAGGAAAAAAGACAAAAGAAGAAAAAATCAATTGGTAAGATTAATTGAAAAATTTATCGGAACATATAACTGCACTTGTTTGTCCTTGTACCAAATTTCCCCATTATCAAATGTTAAGACCGAAACTCAATCATTTCTTTCTAGGTTATAAACATTTTAATGGCAACAAGAAAAAGTTTATCATTCCTATCGCCGAAACAAGACTACAATTATCTTAAGGAGGCATACTGAATACAAATGTCACAAATAGAAACGCTAAAAGGAATAAAACAAGTAAAAGTTATAAAGCATCACGCAGTCGAATTTTATGCATGTACAAGGAATATAAGGTTTAAATAATCTCTATGACGACAAAAACAAGAACGAACTCAATTTTTCAAGGTCTAAAACAAAACAAATGCCATGAAAGAGATATACAGAAATCAAATAAAAGTAAGAAAATTGTTTTATGCAACACGGAAATTAGTGTTACTCAGTGAATACTGAATAATCTATAGCTTGCTCTTCTAGTCGTTTATGGCATGGATGTACAGCATGGGATCCTACCAGGCAAGATGTCTTATACAATATGAATTGGTCGTTTTCCTGATGTATAACTTTAGCGGTGATGTTTAGTCAAACGCATCACTTGACAAATGACGTATTAAACGTGTTATTTGTTATGACATGAGAATAAAAAAACTGAGACAAATAATATCCCACAAAGCAATAGACATGTTATGTTGTTGTTAGTGTGCGTTAGTACATTCATACTTAGGATCATCAACACGATCGATGCATAAATAGCACTTATGTAGATACTTATTCAATAAATCCATTCCAATAGTAACAGAAGGAGACAGATCTTTCACTGTATTACAATTTTCAGGCGGAGACGGATACACAATGTACATATGTACATATGTTGATATTATGACGATTATTTATTTGGAAGTAACAATAGTTCCCTTGAAAGGTACATACAACGTAGAATAAAAAGATGATACACTGAAGCAACTGAGAATAGGGAATTTCCCAGTTTCCACCCAACGGGCATGTCTTAAGAATTTCATAGACATATAAAAGAACAATAAACATTGACCACACTTTAAGAAAGAACAAGATGGCATATTTGCAATTTAACGTTTTGTTGTACATGATCAAGTGTATGGTATGTTAATGATAACACATATTGGGTGAAGTTACAGTTTCTGTATAGGAATCAGGCCGACTCTAGTATACCACTAAATCAGTGGAAATGATAATTGTATCAGTTTAGAGAATAATTCATATTACGCACATGGATGAACATTTTAGACATACAACATTTCAAGATTAGGAAAAAGATAGTACCACTGAAATCATAGACAAGAGTGATTTTATAATTCACAACATTCACTGGTCCAAATCACTATGAAACCCCGATTTTTCCTCAGTATATAAACTGTTTGATTATCTTATTATGTTATAATCCATATTTTAATATGAATAATTATTTTTGTAGCTTCCATAGAGCAGTACACTATTTATTATAAATCAATAAGAACGTAAACAGGGGTAAGAAAAGATTTGTACATAATTACCCGTCCCAAATTATCTTGTGAAAACAACACAGCGGAGGTTTGAAAAGGGTTTTAAACCGCAATGAAAAAATTCTAAATGAAACTAAGAGAAGGTTTTAAAAAAACTTTTATATCTTACGATCCACATAAAACTTGGTTAATTATCACAAGCTTACGATATCTTATATGATGTTCAGGGCAGAAATCAACGTTCAATATGATAATATATTATGATCGTTTTTGCCCTCACAAATAAAGATTATACAGCATTTGAAATTGACTTAAAGCATGGTGATGTCATGGAAACCAAAACATTTTGAATCGGTTGTGTATTTCAAAGTGGATTTAATATTTCTAGTCAAACTTTTTAAATAATACATGTGATAATCTTCATATAAACATTACTAGATAATACGTAAGAAAATCAATAGACGGTATTAAATCAGTGTTCAATATGAATCTATATTATCATACGGTATGCCCGTAGTAAAGATTATACACCACTTGGTCAGGAACGGATTTCCAAAACTGCGATCGTTTGAGTATTTCAATCCTATCATCCTAGTCACATCTTTGAAAACTACAAAATGCGACAATCTTCATACAAATATGACAGAAGATATGGCTGCGAAAACAATAGCTGATATGAAATCAGGTTATAAAGAGGGTGAGGGTAAAAAGCAGGATGTGATGTCGCAAGTTCCAAAATTGTAACGCATCAACAACCACATACTATCATTACTAATATACGAAAATGAGTTAAGGCTATATCTTCACGTAACTCTGGTAAATTTGTATATAGTGACAAATACACCAAATACGGGTTGAAATTACTTGACATGTTAAAAAGTAGATTGCTAAACTTGAGTTATAAAGTGCTACTCTCTTGGCGTGAGGAAACAGATAGTACAATGTGGGATCGTATATGTTTAGAAACTAACACTGAGTTAATCCGTAGTCAGTACTTTTAATAAATGGATTCATATTAAAGTATCAATATCAATCGTGTATGTACTGCTTTCTCCTTAAGACGTTATTATACATTTAGGGTTATACTATTTTCAGATTCTGAGTACATTTTGTCTAAGGATATGGCGCCTGTGATTGAGTAAATATATTAAATACAAATATGACAGAAATAATGTTATCTATTGAAACTGAAAACACACAATAATATCCATTTACTTTGATTGATATCAGCTCTGATCCGGACCAGAGGATGTTCCAAGTAACTAATACAGCTTTCCAAAGCGATGATGATGATGATGAAATGAAATATGAGGAACCGCGTAGCAATGGCATGGAATTAACTGCATACATAGAACCTATTTATAATTATTTGGAGTTCTTTCTAACTCATGTTTCTCTCCCCGCCTTTATATATATATATATATATATATATATATATATATATATATATATATATATATATATCTATCTATATATATATATATATATATATATATATATATATATATATATATATATATATATATTTCTAGATTGCCTCAATATGTCCTGGATATTTTCTTTATTCCTTTCTCCTGTTTTTAGAGGTGTATATTTTAAATTGATACTCCATTTCGAATTATAAGAGACTACTCCGGTATATTTATCTAATGTTCTTTCGTATCATGGCACATTTTATCATGTTTTTTATCCACTGCTACTAAAATGAAATTTACCAGCATATTCAGGGGTATGATTCAATTCACTTCTTGTAACTAACAATGCATATATTAACACAGTCATTCAATAGTCAAACTGTTGAGAAAATCCTTTTCTTTCTATATACCCAGGAAGAGATGGGCTCACGGGATTTACTTTAGATGACACTTATCGATGCATGTGCAGAAATGTTGTAACTATAGCTGATATATGTAAAAATGTGAAAACTTTATAATGTAAATAGGTCAGTTTCACAGAGACGTAATACAATATTAACAATGTGTGGTAGCTTTCTTGCAAAATTCATTACAACTGATGATATTTGTCCTTTTTCCTGCAATTTAATTTGAACGTACCATGTAAACACATATCTTGTCTATTTCTTCTATTAAAACACATGTTTTTGATAATATTACAATTCAGTTCTATGAACCGTTTGTTGGGAAAAAATGCGTTTGAATTCTTTAAGTTCTCCTTTACGGTCTTTAAATTAGGCTTATAATTCTCAATAATAGTTGCACTAGAACAACATGGCTACTCCATCTAGGCAATAGTCTACTACGATGTCACGAGATACTTTGTAACATTTTCTTCGTTGGACATAAATCATATAATTATCAAATTTTCAATTTATAAAAGGGATGTATGCGTGTATGAATGTGTGTGTATGTGTGTGTTTTATTGTATTTCACTAATTAGTCAAAGATCGCTTTAGTTTATTGATTTATGTTAATTCTAACAATAACTGCCGTAATGTTTCAAGATGACCTAAGTTTAACTCTCCGGTTATCTATATTTTTAAACATAGTTGGTGACGAAACTAATGCTAGGAACTGTGTTGATTAAATCAGTAATTACCATGTTCTCATTAAATCAATTTTACAATCCACTTAATTATTTTTTTTTGTCTCTGAGGTGGGCTTTGGGTCGTATTTAACAATTAGTAAGATAATCATCATGTGCAAAACTTTGCCATTTAAATATCAGGGAGCGACATAATACAAAGAAATAAAGATAGGCGAGAATACGATTATCGTGTTTGATGTAAAGTATATTATAACAGTTCCTTCCTTTCTTTGAGATCCAATATTTCGTTCGACCTTTTCCTAAAATATCATTTTTTATTCGCCAATCACATTTAAAGTTCACAGCATTCTGTATGTACATTAATAATACAACTGCAGAGTTTCGTTATTGTAGTATGAACGTTTTCCGCTCCTCTAATGCTTACTCAGTCTTAATATTACATATTCACAGCTCAAGCATACGTCACATATTAAACAAGTATTAAAGAATATTGTCCATATTTATTCTTAGAAAACATTAGGCGCTCTGGTCTCTGATTACACCATGGCCATGGTTCTTATGGACTATATTCAGTGTGGCAGGCAGTAACGTCACAAGTTGTATTAGGTGGATGCTTGTCATCCCCATAGTTTTGTAAATCGATAGTTTGATACTTATGTGGTAGACGCAACACTATTTAGCATTCATTATCGCAATCATATTACTACTAAACATATTTCACTAAAATGCTTTCAATGTCCCTGAAATAGCCTCTCCCCAACCCAGGTCATCCTTTTACAAACCTGCTATTTCGTAAATTGTCACATCTTTTATTACTTGCTACAGTAGATGTACATGTTAATGATCCTAGAAAGTACTGTTCTTATTCTGCATATGACAATTCTAATTAATAGCCTGCGGCATAATACATATTTCATACGGTCTCCTGAATCAAGCATTATCATGCATTCCATTTCGTCAATAGCATCTAAGGCAAATTACACCAATGAAGGTTCATGCCCTGACATAGGAAATTGTAAATATTGAACAAATTTAAAATCGGTGTATCCTTTTTGCCTTTACATTTGTGGTTATATTTTCTTTTGTTTATGATTTTTGTTTTCCTAATAATTTTCTTTTAGTTTTCTCAAACATGATTATTAATCATACTGAACAATATAGATATGAAATTTGTTTTCTTTATGATAAAATGTAATAAGTGTTTTCTTCATCGCAAAGTGCATTTATTATGTATATCTTTATTTTGTTGTATTAGTTACTCTTTTTCTACCTGCATGATTAAATGTTAGAATAAGAGTCTCTTGGACTTGATCTTGTTCAAAATCACGTCCACTGAGTTCCTGACTAGCAACACTGATGTTTTCATTATGTAAACAAATAGTAAATAGCTAATAGCTTGTTCAATAATGTATGCTAAATATTAGGATCATTACAAATAGAACTAATCATATTTATATCTGTCCCTTTCTATGACATTGGTATTCCCCATAAGGATTCATAGATTATCTAATATTTACAACATAAAGCTTCCCGTAAATATAGAAGATGATTATATTTTGTTGAAAATGCAGAATCGTCTAGAATGGGAAATTACATTAACTCATAATATTTCCAGGAAACGCAATTTTGTCCAAGCTCAATAAGAGGCCTTTAAAAAATTGTTTACTTAAGACATTACACAATTATGCGATAATATCTGAAGCAGAAATCAATCTTAATGTTGTGTTCAGAGTTTCGTTTTTATATATTTATTTACTTAATCAAACTATCACTCACTGGAAAAGCAAAATGCTCTTAAAAAATATTCTAGGACATAACACTACCTTGGAATTATCGTGAATTCTGGTAAGAATATAATGGATTACAGTATAATGTTTAATTAAAAGACCGTTAGTACATCATCACACTTCTGGTTACATGTACATCTCAACATTCAAGACTCCGGAAACACGGCCTTATTCAGAGCTTAATCTTACTTTAAACACCACTAGATTTAACTAAAACTTAATTTGTTAGGAATGGTGATATCACGTTCTTGACTATTTGGGACTTATTTCCAATACTTCAATTCCATTTCACAATTTCACTTTGTAATTTACGCAAATAAATTATTTGTTACAATTTGCGAAAATTGTTCGTCGTCCCTCTGTTTTATTACTTACTTTCAAACCATAGAGTGATAATAGATGTTTGATGATAAATATGCTTTTAACTCCCCTGTCTTTCTTTGTGATCTCGTGTTTCATGTTTTCACCTACTTTCTGTAACTGTATCCGTAGACTGACTCACACGATGTGGAAAATGTATTTTTCACCGTGCGATAAGTATGTTCTTTAACAATAAACATTAGTGAAGACTTACATCATTCAGGTTTCATATATGGCGAGTTTTAATAGGGATAGATGTATTTGAATACTGGAAAATGTTATAAACACGTGTGGTTTACCTTACCTAGACATGTAAATAGGTCACGTTTCAGTTTATTAGTCTCACTGTCTATCAATACATGTCAGATCGTAAACAATGATATCCACATAATATTTCATGATAAGCCGTAACAAGATTTTTGTCCCCTTTGAGCTAGCTGACAATTTCGTTAGTTCGTTTCTTAGTTCTTAGTAGATCTAATGTTTTCTTTTTTTCATCAACGATATTATTTTAACAAATATGGTTTGTTCATTCACTTCATGTACGGGTCGGATACTTTTAGAATACGTTTGCCGGGTGCAAACCCAATGTTTATTTTACATACGTAAGATTCGATTTTATGGTTCAAAAAGTCCCTCTTAATAGAACACACGGCGGTTCACCGGCGAGTAGCTGGTTAGAGTGCTCAATTCACGCTAAATATGACCCCAATCCTCAATATGTTATCCGCCTAGCAGATGCTGCTGTCCAATTATAACTGTAATGAGAAGATACAGCAAGGTTACCTAACCATCATGTGATGGTAGTACAGATGACTAAATTGAAACAGGTTAATACCAAAAAAGGATACTACAACTGGTATGACAGGATACATGAGATCAAATGGCCCAGCTGATGCTGGTGTCCATTTACAACTGGGACGTCAATATGCAGCAAAGCTAACTACCCAACAGATACTGCATTCCATTTGCAGCCGAGTCTATCTAATACGTACATGGTATTTTCACTACGAATGCTAATACCAGTTTACAGCTTTAAAAACGGGCCCCACCATTAAGTACTTAGCTCAAAACCGCAAACATTAGTCGCATGGACGGAACTGAAACTTATAACGAGTTGATCTAATTCCGCGGTGTCTCCAACATACCATATCGCCTCTGCATCCACTTAACACCTTAATGGGTTCATCAGTTTTGCTAACAAAAACCTAAATTAAAGAATATTTAATTTATTATCGATATAAATGAAGACAGTAATATGAGTCGATAATATGAGTCCAGATTTTTTATAAATACTAGCATGATCTTCGATTCTGTTTTCCTTTTAATAACTCCACTTTATTTCGTTATTTGTCTAGGTCGCATATTAAATGGACAAGTTTCTAAACCGATGATCCTGCCGTTTATATGAAATAACACAAACACATCTTCAATTAAAATTGGCAAGAATCATGCTTACAATTACGTGGATTATAGAATCTATGATGTGGCACGTAAAAGCTGTACATATACCAATCATTTGCAACACTATAGGGATCGCATTGACAGCTGTGTGTTAAATGATACGACCTTTCATCTCATCTTAGAGGAACTAACATGGTCAGACAAGGGCGACTATTTTGCCTGGGAAGACCAGGAGTTACTTTTAGATGTATTATATCTTGGCATTCGAGGTAAATAGTTTTTAATAATTCAATCTTGCATACTCTACTTAAGAATTCATACCCATGCTTAACTTTATAAAATAAATCTTGCGAAATGAATATTATCATTTTTAATAAAAATCGTTTTGAAAATACTTGAATATCCATTGTATACCTACACGGTTATATTAAGATCATAAATTGGCATGTTTATATAATTTTAAGATTATAAATCTCTACTAATGGTTTAATAAATGTAGCTTATTATAGCTTTCATGGCATAAAGGGTACATGGTTTACTCCTAATGGGACGTCAATCCATTGTAGATCAACCCTGTGTGCTGATGGTACTCGTAGTGAGACATTAGTAATCCAACCACTGCATGAATATGAAGAGACGTGATCATTAACAACGTCGGGCCTCAAACTCATAATCTACGTGGTGTAAAACAACCGCTTGTATTTTTAAATAGTCTCGAGCACAATAATTTATTTCCGACTTATTGTGTTTGACTTGATTTTGTAATTATATGCTTTCTACAGATAAGACCAAAAATAACCGTTAAGAATTTTGACATGCATATTATGCAAATGTTGCCGGGCTTACTCGACACATTTTTTGGTGGAGTTATCACCTTACTCGACTGAAAATGAAGTATGTGTTTTCATCTGATCATTACGGTACAACCGATGAAACGGTAGGTCTGCAAAAACGTAGTGATTTTTTACAAACGCAAAAGGAATATATAGTGATCCTCTTGTCCGTCAGTCCGATTTTCCTTGAGTCTCTCAAATGAGTAACTACTAACGCAATATTTCATGCATTGTCTTGAAACATAATAAATAGAATGGTCATCACCTGACAACCAATCATTTTTTATTGTTAGATTTACTGTCTGCTTTGTTATATTTTTAGCAATTTGTCCAATTGTGTTGATGAATTGCTATAAAATTCGGTAAATGTTATCGTGTTAATATGGAAAAAGCAAATATCAAGGAACCATGCTTCTCTCACGACTTTTGTTGGTGTTAATGGTTTTTGTTTTCTGGCTTAATGTAGTGTATAACACAATATTATTAACGCAACTAGTCATTCGGTATTCATAATGAATTTATAGGTCGCTTTAAAACTTAATACGTGTTATGGCCATCATAAACAGAGGCACATAGTTTTGAAAGAGCTACTGACCATTTCTCTGGATGCAGTGGCTGACAGACGTTTGTAAATTTAATTTTAAATTTGTCGTTATGAACGTAAAGGTTTCGTGCAATTGTTAATATTTACATTTTTAGAATTGTAATTTTAATGATCACATACTACAAAAAGAAACTATAACAATGGATCATATAGTCTTCAATTCTAAAAGACAGATTGCAATAAAGGACGTGTCATGTGATACATTATTGCTTGTATAGTTCCATGGTACATACACTAGTCTCTTAATGTTCACTGAAAATTAATAACTGAGATAATTACAACACTTTGCTGTATCTAATGCCGTAGTATTCAATTCTTTTTCTTCTAAAGACCACATCACATCAAGTCCGCCAGGTACATCTACCCCTGATTCCTCAAGCCATAAAGGTGAACATGGTAAGAATTGATAGACAAAGATAAGTGAAGAAGCTAACTGCTTATTTCCATCCCTGCATTTGAAATAAAAAAAGGAAAATACGAAACATACAAAATAAATATAATAAAGGATCATTCAGCCTTAATTTTTAAATCAAATTGGCAAGACGTGATAGACTCATATAAATAAAGTAGCTGAATTATTCTTTGCTAATATGCGATTGAGATAAATACATCGTAAAATACAAAGATAAATAAGTAAAAAAAGAGAGTTTAAGATAACTATACCGTTTTGAGTATAATATCTTTCTTTTCAAAAATAATATTTGTTGCCACATCCATTGTTAGAATGTGTTTTCTGTTATATATAATGGAATTCAATACAAGTTTCATACATTAAAACAGTACATCCTTTATGTTTACACTGACAATTTTATTTGTGAAAAGATTTCCATTATCCGATACATTCATGACTTGGATGTATTAATAAGTTTAGCTGCACCACCCAAAACTGTGTCTCTCGCTATTTGCTTATATTAGTAATAATTTATAATTTTTATTATGCCTAGTTATCTTTCTCCCTATATATATATATATATATATATATATATATATATATATATATATATATATATATATATATATATATAACCATTCTGGGATCAACTTTTTACAATTGCAGAATGGGAATACGTTTATTACATTGCAGGGAAGTTAATATGGCTGCTGGTTTCTACAGTAGTAAACATACTTTTGCTCGCTTGTCTGGTTATCAGTGCCGTGCGGAAGCTTCGACATAGAAAAGGTAGTATCAAATGTTTGCTACTTTTGCAAGTCAAGTTTTTGCTTCTTAAGAGATAAATGAAAAATAGACATTCGTAAATTGTCACATCTTTTATTACTTGCAACAGTAGATGTACATGGTAATGATCCTAGAAAGTAATATTCTTTTTCTGCATGTGACAATTTTAATTAATAGCCTGCGGCATAATAAATATTTCATACGTTCGTCTGAATCAAGTAGTGTCATGCAATCCATTTCGTCAATAGCATCACGTTATTATGCCAGATCATCATCTATGGCAAATTACACCAATAAAGGTTCATGCCCTGACACAGGAAATTGTAAATATTGAACAAATTTAAAATCGGTGTATCCTTTTTGCCTTTATATTTGCACTTATATTTTCTTTTGTTTATGATTTTTGTTTTCCTAATAATTTTCTATGAGTTTTCTCAAACATGATAATTAATTATACGGACCAATATAGATATGAAATTTGTTTTATTTATAATAAAATGTAAAAGTTTTTTCTTCATCGCAAAGTGCATGAATTATGTATATCTTTATTTTTGTATTAGTTACTCTTTTTTACCTCTATGATTAAATGTTAGAATAAGAGTCTCTTGGACTTGATCTTGTTCAAAATCACGTCCACTGAGTTCCTGACTAGCAACACTGATGTTTTCATTTTCTAAACAAATAGTAAATAGCAAATAGCTTGTTTAAAAATGTTGGCAAAATATTAGGATCATTCCCAATAGAACTAATCATATCTATATCTGTCCCTTTCTATGACATTGGTATTCCCCATAAGGATTCATAGGTTATCTAATATTTACAACATAAAGCTTCCCGTAATTTTAGAAGCTGATTATATTTTGTTGAAAAACGCAGAATCGTCTAGAATGGGAAATTACATTAACTCATAATATGTACAAGCTCAAGAAGAGCGCTTTATAAAATTGTTTACTTGAGACATTACACAATCATGCGATAATATCTGAAGCAGAAATCAGTCTTAATGTTGTGTTCAGAGTTTCATTTTTATCTATTTATTTACTTAATCAAAATATCAGTCACTGGAAAAACAAAGTGCTTTGAAAAAATATTATAGGACATAACACTACCTTGGAATTATTGTGAATTCTGGTAAGAATATAATGGATTACATTATAATGTTTAATTGGAAGACCGTTAGTACATCATGACAATTCAGGTTACATATACATCCCAACATTCAAGACGCCGCAAACATGGTGTCTTTCAGAGCATGATTTTACTTCGAACACCACTAGATTTAACTAAAACTGTATCTGTTAGGACTGGTGATATCATGTTTTTGACTATTTGGGATTTATTCTGAATACTTAAATTTTATTTCACAATTTCACTTTGTAATTTACGTTAATAAATTATTTACTATATTTTACAAAACTTGTTCGTTTTTCCTCTTTTTCATTACTTACTTTCAAACCATAGAGTCGTAATATATGTTTGATGATAAATATGCTTTTAACTCCACTGTCTTTGTTTGAGATCTAGTGTTTCATGTTTTCACCTACTTTCAGTAACTGTATCCGTAGACTGACTCATACGATGCGGAAAATGTATTTTTCACCGTGCGATAAGTATGTTCCTTAACAATGAACATTAGTGAAGACTTACGTCATTCAGGTTTCACAACCTTACTGCTACATGTATATGATGTCGTTGTTGTTTTAGGGTTTAATGCCATTTTTAGCACACGATAGGCTATACATGGCAGCCAGTATTATTGTTGGAGGAAGAACTCGGGAATCACCCAGAAAGAACTACCGACCCATGAGAAGCTACTGACAAGCTTTCTCGCTAAACTACCTTAGGCTAATCTTAGACTCGAACCCACGCAGACAGAAGTGAGACGGCAGTGATCCGTAACAGAAAGCGTGTTACATCACCCGGCCATTCTTGGCCCCTACATGTATATAAAGTAAGATTTGTAGTCTGATGTGTACAAGTAAAAGCAATGACCACAGAAGACGCTTTAAAGAAAATGACACTTTAATTACACTTTTATTAGAAAGATGTTTCCAAAATGTAAATTTAACGTACGTTCACGCAAAGTAGATAGTACAGTATATTCAGTTCAAACTAGACCAATATTTTGTTTTCAACTGACTCTCACTTCTCTAAGGAGAACCTTCACCTCGTTTATTTATGAATTGTACGACTTGACCGTACGTAAATTGATCACACCCATTCGGCGAGCAGCACACTCCAGTAGCAGTGTCTTGTCAGAAAGTATTACAGCATAACATTTGTAATTAGCACCAGATGCAGGTACCCATGTATTAAAATGCATTACTGCACAACAACAGGTGTTCCAATCAAAAGTTATAAAACGGATATACTGTCATGATGTCATGTTGGGACATCTAAAAATCAGTGTCAATGTTTTAATCCATGTCATTATATGAGTACAGTAGAGTCAATGATTAATGCACGAATTTATTATAAATGCGATTAAATAACCGTTCTAGGACGGTTTAGGTGATGTTAGTACAGAGAAGCCAATGACAAAATAATGGATGATTGTTTTCTCCAGAAAGTCTTTTGAATAAACGAATCTGCGTGTTTCCGATCTCGTGACGCAATAAGATCATAAATTGGGTTCTTACGATGTATTCGTATTGTGTGAGATGTCGCACAAACATACTACAGATCGAGATCAAGTTCAAATAAATTATGAACGAGCATCAATTACTGGAACTAATGCTAAATATGGAGCAAAAGAAGTTCACTTTTTTTAAACATCAGTGTCATTGAAATCATCCCTCCAGTAACGAAGTTGTCAGGGAGGGAAAGCATATTGTAAATATCAGGGTGAAACACACTTTACAGAAAAGAATAAAGGTGGGCCCGCTACTTGGCTACATAAACGACATGATTCTAATGACCAAGATAAATCTGGTGACATACCTCTCCCTTGCGTTAGTTCTGCGTTGATCCAATCATGTCAGCGCCTCAACGCTGGGGGAACTAATCGTAGGATGGATCGTTCAAGAAGGTATGAACGCCAAATGTGCACTCATTAACAGTAAAATAAACAATGGCTGCAAACATGCCGAACATGTTTTCAAAATATACTACATTTATCGTGGACACTGGGTAGGTCACGCCTCCATTTAATCAGTTTAGTAAATTTATATACCAGTAGCAAGAAAGATTTCACATGATTTGTTTAATAACAAAATACCTAATGAAATTTATTTGGCTGGTTTGGTGTTTCATCCACGCGGTCGTGTCTGTGATCGACAATGACTATTAAACATTCACAAGTACTCAATAATCGTTGTAGATGAGGCGAGCTTATATAACGAAGCCTAGCTTTTGATACCAACACATTCTAAAATTATTGCAGATTCACATGGGCACTACTATTGCAGGAGGATCCTGGCACAGAATTTCTCAAATTTATTCCTCTGAGCTTGATTATATACCTTGTATTAGTACATGTCGAATATGTCAATGTTCATCATGACCTAACAATTGTGGAACGATTTAATCCTACTCTTATAGAATGTGTGTTTTGGTCATAACCACGAACAAGTATTGTTGATGAGGAAATAGCGGTCTCAAGAATAAATTTGTGTTAACACGTTTATCAGTATCAAACATATGTTGGTTTACACAGTTCCAGAGGTGTAAGTGCTTATTCATTGCGTGGTATCAAGCTTGTCAAACGTTGCTTAATGCATCGGTATACACCAACACTATCTTTCTGGCACCGTATAACTTTCTCCATGTTTACGAATTCACGTCACTCTTAACGATTTTCCACGTACAGTTCGTTTTTGAGATAGCTTTGCACAATCATCTGTGGGCCACCTTGAATATTTTAATGTGTTTAGCGTCCCAAAATCACATTCGAGTACATTTGCTGTCGCACTTACATATACTTTTTCATTTTTTTATCCTAATGTCCGTCGTTCAACTTACCAAAAACCCATTTATTTATGTATTTAATGATCCGCTGGGGTGTTTTCGATACTCGATGGTATTAGATTCTTCGAACACACTCGTTTATGACATGTACGCGTGGTGATATGCATCAAAGTCGGTGTCATGGCGTTTGACTTTATCATAATAAAGTCGTACAATTTGCATGAAAACAACATTTTAACGACTGTGATTTGTTTTGATCATGCCATCAAACTAATCAAAATGCCAGTATTAACAACTTTGTTTAAAAGTGCTACTAACAATTGTGTGATACGTGGAAATATATTTGCAAACTTCAGTTGCTTTCCATTAGAATATCAGAATATGTACGGGTTCATACACTACTATAATCTAGACATCTTTTAAATATATCCACATAGAAATACACTATTCTTTGATCACTAATTAAGATGTCAATACATCATGCTTCACGTTTTTTACAAATTAAGGGTAAATAGTCCAATAACGAGAAACAATAGCTATCTTGGAATTCTTCCGTTCAACTTCTCTTTATGTCAAAGGTGTTTTTTAATTAATATGGACTATTAATACCAGGATAAAAAAACTACTAGACAAGAATTAGTCTTATTCAAATACCCTTAGAATGGCACTGTAATTCTCACAAGATTATTAGTAGAATTATAGACTGAGCTAGAATGTGTATTCAGCATGTTAGTACCTTTAACATAAAGGTTCACGATGTGCAGGAATGATGCAATGTTCTATTTGTGTGCCCTAGTTGTCGAGATTGAACATATGTTTTGCAATCAGATATATGACAAACAAAACCAAAATGATTAAATGACGACCAGATCAAGAAAAAGAAATGGGATGAATATGTAGCCTGTATCTTTCTTGTCACTTTTAGCACCATCAAGACACAAGAGATCACCAGAAATTTTTTGTGGCTCAGTGTACGTGTGACAAATCCGATCAAAATACTCAAACTTGTAGTGTGATTCAAAGAGGATGCACGTTACTCGTTCTAATTTTGCTGTTAGAATTTAGCCCACATCCCCAAAGAAACGTTAACGGAATGAGGGGATTTAGATCACATCTTCTGCACACAAAAACAGATATGCCCATGTTTATAAATTAAAGCAATTTAGCAAAATCACCATGCATAACAATACAATAGTTTAATCAAGTGAACTTTAAAAAATATATAGTAGTATGTGCGTACATTTCAGTGAGGTTATAAAATAATCAGAGGTTATTAAAGTAATCAATGGATAAGCGTGTGGGAGCATGGATACATTGTATGTAATTTCTGAATAAAATTGTTCAGATATGGAAAACCAAATGTTTTAGTAAAAGCATTTCTAGGACATCGGATGTTGAAAATTAAGAAATTAAACTTGGTGTCATCGGACTGATTTGAAGCATTGGCAATATCTTACTCATGAATATGTTAAAATATACAAACAAATGTGTCTAGGATGACAAAGACAGAACAGTTTCATTTCTCTGGATAACCTACAGTTGAAGACGTTTCCATCTGCTTTAAGTTGACAAAATTTTTCTCTCACCTAAATAATAACAAGATTCGATTCGTGTACGGACTGTAGCCTATTGTGTCTGTATTTTGTCAACCTCCTTGGATTCCTAGTATATATATTACGCAAACTATATCTATATATATATATATATTACACAAACCATTACATAAAAAATATACTTTTGGGATGTGATCTTGAATTTTCAACAGTAATATATCCTGTCAAAATTATTTGGGTGCGGGATAATTACAAACAAGATCTTCACACGCGCACAGACCATTAATTTATGATATCTCTCACACGCCACAACAACAAATATTAATGGTATGTATCCAGTTGAGTACAAAGATTTTGTCCTCTTAAAGTCTTTGAAAGGTTAGCTTAATGTTAATGTCTCGTTCTCCTTCAATGCCAGAGACAAATATACCAAACGGCCGCTTACTTTTATTTCTTCTTCCACTCCACCAATACAATTATGGGAATCATTATGAAAAAGTATAGGAAAATAGTTTTGCTTTCAGAAAAACTGATATTAGTAGGTTACCAAGGTTATCAAACAGTGATACTGAGTTTAACTTTAATTATGACACGGATCAAGAGATCATAAATACGCTTAGTACGATTATTTATTTTTATAAACGTCCAGATTTCGTTTTATACTGGTTTCCTTAATTCATTGAGGAGATTGGTGGGTATTAGTCCCGCCACATATAAGCAGAGATTGTAGAGTGGTAATAAGAGATAGTGAAATTTGTTTTGCTCATTAGCCATTTAAATTATGTTGTATACCCTTCTTATACATACAATCCTGTATGAATTTGATAAATGTTTTCGTAAAATGGCAAGTAGGGGATTGTGAAAAAATCATACAGTGACTAGAGATATTGTACTTATTTACATGGGGATCATCGGGTTGTCGATAAGATCTATTTTGTATATGTACCTCGTGTACATAATAGTATGCGTAGTCATTAAATCACTATATCTGATCTCCTTAGACATCTTTAAATATGCATTAGAAACAGCAGATGTTGATTAGTGATCAGATTTATTGATAGAGGCCAGAAAATCCTATACATGATAGACCTATATTCGTTTCAGTTAGAAGGCATACAAATTACAACCAATTAAAGTTTTCCACAAAATATATCTAACATGTTACAGACTCATTTTGTATAACAGTATTTCTATAAGAGAGAAGACAGACGCAAAATGTTACACAGCTAAAACATCCAATTCAAAATGGCTGCCTAATCTTAATTTCCAGTTTAGCTCTATACATGATCGAATATTTATTTAGACTCCTGTTTGGTTCTAAAGTTGCATATTCGACTACAGTTGACTTTACCTACAGAAAATACATACAGTATTAGCTTTTTAAACAAACAATTGTGTTCTAAAGAGAAGTAGCAGGTTCAAATAACAATATAATATGTAATATCTTGATGGAAATATGACCTTGCTTAGCCATGAATTGCCTACCTGTGTGTATTTATGTACGTCTTTGTACAGTCCTATCGACGTAACCAGGCAAAACTGCAAGTAAATTTGCTTAGACTTTTAGCATGTGTCAATGTAAATGTGATTCAAATTTGACAATCTTAAACAAGATCGCTGTCAAGTGTTCTTTTTAACATAATGACCTTTTGTGATTGTGAATAAAATAGGCAGTATGTTTTGGGTATGTTTCTTTGATTTACATACAAAATGCATCCAACGTTTAAGAAACCTTCGCCTTAAATGAACTTGAAAGACGAACCTCCGACTGATGCTTTGTTATATTCAAACTTGTCGCCTCTTGTATTAGTATGTACAGCAGGAAAAATACACTGATACATGAGAAGCTACTGTCAAGTTTTCACGCATGCTTGCATTGTCCGAGATCGAAACAGAGAGAAGAAGTGAGATGTCAGTGATCTGCACATCAAGCCTTTTATAATTTCGACTGAACGATTCCGAATTCATTTTTTCTTTTCTTCTTGTTTCCATTTCTGTTAGTGTGATTCCGAAAACACAACTTTAAGCTTGACACCAATAGTTACATCACTTTTACGTCTACCACACATTACATATATTAATTTTCAAATGGTAACTAGCAAAAAACAAATTATAATTGATGAGTTGGAAATATTATTTGTAAAAGCTCTAACTGAGAAATAAGTAAATTACTTTATTTGGTTTGTGGGTTTAATTATGTTTCAGCACATAATCGGGGTAGAGCCCTGGAGAACGAAGCACCACAAACAAACGGTCAAATACTGACACGATTTCTCGCATGAGTGAGCAAGAAATCAGATCCCACGCAGAGGTTAGATGTCATACATACTTTTAATAATTAGATAGGATGCAATTAGATAGTATATGGAAAGAAATGAAATTAATATTTGGTGGTGTTAATCCATTACCTTTGTAAACAAGGTACAAAGTTATTATTTTGCTTTGTTTTTTTTTTTTTCTATGTTTATTGTTGGTGGGGGACGTTAGCTTGTAATGCTGGAGGGACGGGTTTCAGAGGAATAATCACGAAACATGATAATTTGTCGCTGCATAAATAGGTAGAAGTGTTGTTTGCATTCTTTATTATACAAATGAACCATGCTGTCGACCTGCCAAAAAAGCTTACACTATGATACATGTTTTGTTTCTGTCACAGAATTAGGCGAAAATTAAATTTATTTCTTCTTGAATTACAAACTAATTTCACCATTTTTTTTTTGTTTCGTCGTACATGCGTTACCTGGGGTGAATAAGTGGTTTTTGTTTTCCAAGGTAAATGACGTGTAACGATTTGCATGTGCCTGACTACGAATCACTTGAAGTCAGGTACATTAGAATCACGGGGTGCACGGTAATCTTGCCATGAATTCTGCTCACTTATTTGAGGATATATAAGGCAGAATATTTCTGATTATATTACGGGTCCAAAAGTATCTTATCACAGGAAAGATAGCTCGTTATTCTATCTCCAGCCAAAGGGGTGAATGTTGAATTTATATTTCGTTTTATTGTGAATTTTATTCAGTTTATCATTTCATATAATGATGCCTTTATTACAATGCAGTTTTAAACATGGAATATTTGGAATTACTAGTCACTATTAGACATTAAATGCAATAGTGTAATCTAAGTTGTAGATTGTTTTAGAAAGAAACTATTATTAGTTTGGTCTCTTTATTGTAGCTGATATTGTAGCGGAACGTCTGATATTGTTGCGGAGCATCTCTGAAATTGTTGCTGATTGTAGCTGAACGTCTCTGAACGTATCTGATTGTAGCTGTACGTCTCTGAATGTCTCTGAATTGTAGCTGAATGTGATTAATTGTGCCATTCGATTGTGAGATCAAATTGAGGTATCTGACTGTCTGTTTGTCGGATTGTCTGTCCGTCTACATCTGTCGTGATCTGTAAATGTCCGGAAATCTAGAAGTCTGAGTGTAGGAGCTGTCTAGAGGTGTAAACATCCGGGGTGGCATCTAGGTATTTGGGAACGTTGATTCTAGTAGATGCTGTATGCTGTCTGTACGTATAACTGTAGTGGATCCGTGAAGGGCAAACGGCCGATAAAAGTATTGGTCAACCCTAGGTATTCGGGGAACCTGGGCGGCGATTCAACAGTTGGTGAATCGTACGGTTATACAGGGTCGAGACACATGTGTGTGTTGCAATTGTAATACAATTGAATACATTGTTATATTTACATAGTTACCTCAAAATCACAGTAGTATTTCAAGAGATTATATGAATCTCAATAAAAGTTAGCAACTTGATTAAATACATGTATATGTTCGTACTAGTTGTCGCAATCCATACGTGCGATAGTATAGTTTGATGTTTTGTATTTGTTATCGCAATTTATACTTGCGGTAATATAACTTTTGTAAAGGTTCCTTGGATTTGTGTATAGTCCAAGAGATTCCTTTGTATCTGTGTTTTATTTTGTATTAAATTTATTCATGTATTGTGAATGGTTGTGAGTGTAATCGTGGGTTGAACACATGAGTTATTGTGTTGCTACATCATTATTTTTCATTAATAATTTATTTCATAAATTTACATTATGTTTCACACATTGTGTTTGTGTTGCTCATTTGATCCACCATCCACTCGGTAACAATTCTGTTACAATGGTGTTAGAAGTGGGATCCCTGGATTAAGTGAACTGTCAATCATTTTTGTGAAAGTATACATTTAATGTTTATATTTGAGCATGACCTTCTTCATAAGATAATACTCAAGTTGGGGTTTAGTTGTGTTTAGTTTATCTAGGTCCGTGTGTCCAGTATAAACGTATTCAAAGCATTGGTTTGGTTACCTTCATCAGGAAGATAAGGTCAGCCTGTGTTATATATATATATATATATATATATATATATATATATATATATATATATATATATATATATATATATATATATATATATATTCATATTACAATTGTCATGTCATCCCTTAAGGACTTGGTTGCCTTAGGCAAAGAATGTGGGTATGAAGGTGAAAGTTTAAGGAAATTTATTCAGGAAGAACAAGCCCGGGAAAGGGAATAAAGAGTAAGGGCAAGGGAATTTGAAAGGGAAGCCGAAAAGGAAAAGATTGAATTAGAGAAGCAGGCCAAAAAGGACAGGATAGGATGGGAAAGGGAAGCGGAGGAAAGGCGAATAGAGTTAGATAAACGAGCAAAAGTAGAAATATTAGAGTTAGAAGAAAGAGCAAAGCAACGGGATCATGAGCGTAAGGTAGAATTATCAACATCTGGAAGAGAACACGATTCAGCCACTAACAAATTAAGGGGCCCCAAATTACCTCCCTTTGACGATGAAAAAGATAACATGGATAGTTATCTTCATCGGTTTGAGCGATATGCCGAAAACCAGAAGTGGAGTCAAAATGACTGGGCACTGCATCTTAGTGCTCTATTAAAAGGTAAAGCACTGGATGTATACTTACGACTTCCTGGAGAGGATGTGTTTAAGTACGACGTCCTAAAGGAAGCACTTCTCAAAAGTTACGAGCTCACTGAACAGGGTTTTCGTAAAAAGTTCAGATATAGCAAGCCCGATAAGGAAGAAACCTTTGGTCAGATCACCGTTAGAATTGCGAACTATTTTGAGCGGTGGATTGAATGCGGCAAAGCAGTGAAAACGTTTGAAGGGTTGACTGATTTCTTGCTCAGAGATCAATTATTTAATACAGTTGGGCGGGAACTAGATCAATTTCTGAAAGAGAAAGTCTTCACAAACGTAAAATATATGGCTAAGCAAGCCGATTTTTTCGCCGAAGCTCATGGGGGAACCCAGAACGTGGTTTCAAAAGATTTTAAGTCTGGAAACCAGTCTGCGAGACCAATGCCTAGGGAGCTTGTGAAATTAGCTGAGACAAATAGGTCAGTTAGGAATCCAGGTATTCAGAGTGTGCAATGTGACTTGTGTAATGCATGGGGTCATGTTCAAAAAGACTGTCCTAAAAGAAAGTGACTTGTTCATAAGGTAGCAGTGGCTATAAAAAGTAAAGGTATATCTGATAATATCGTACAGGTAGAACCTTGTATTCATTCGCTTGGCACGTGTCTATTTCCCGAAGCGCGTGTACCAGCCGCGAGAGGGAGTCTTGTGCAGGATAACCAAATGCACGGGTTGGAGTCCCCATTTATGTTACTTGATCAGACGATCGGTCGCATTCCCGTAGCAAGGATCACGGTAAAAACACCTTTCCTAACGGGAACTGTTGATGCCCTTTGTATGGAAAATCCTATTTACGATCTGACGATCGGTAATGTTGAAGGTTCCCGTCTTCCAACCATGGCCGATTTTAAAATACCTTTGGCCCAGGCAATCGAAACGCGAGCGCAAACACGGCGAGAGAAAACCGCGTTTCATAAATCAATAGTCCCTGAATCGATCTCAGGAATTTAGCGTGATGATTTCAAACAAGAGCAAGAACGTGATGAATCCATCAAGACAGTTGTTGAGAAAATCACGTCCGGCGCGTATAAACACTGCAAGGGTGGGGGTAGCTCGAGATTTGTACGCAAGAACGGATTAAGTGATAGAGATTTTAGCGCTCGGGAGGGTAAGAAGTATTGGCAAGTGGTCGTACCCCAGAGATATAGATCTCAAGTACTTAGGGTGGCGCATGAGTCAAGCATGGAAGGACACCTAGGTAAGGCTGAGACCACTAGCAGGGTAGTCGCTGAATTCTACTGGCCTGGTGTTAATGGCGATGTCACACGGTTCTGTAGGTCGTGCGACGTATGTCAGAAGACCGTATGTAAGGGAAGGGCCACACGGGTGCCCTTAGGGCAGATGCCATTAGTAGATACATCGTTTAAAAGAGTGGCAGTTGATATTGTAGGACCAATACACCCAGTTATCGAAAGAAAGAATCGGTATATTCTTACTCTGGTTGACTACGCGACCAGATACCCCGAAGCCGTAGCGTTACCAACTATTGAAACGGAAAGGGTAGCTGAAGCATTAGTTGATATCTTCAGTAGGGTAGGGGTGCCAGAAGAAATCCTCACTGATTGTGGTGCCCAATTATCCTCTGACCTCATGGGTGAAATAAGTAGGCTGTTATCCATCAAAGAGCTAAACACTACCCCATACCATTCGATGTGCAATGGACTGGTAGAGAAGTTTAATGGTACCCTGAAAAGCATGCTACGAAAGATGTGCGCTGAACGTTATCAAGATTGGGACCGTTATTTAAACGCTGTTCTGTTCGCGTACCGTGAAGTACCGCAGGAAAGTTTAGGGTTTTCACCCTTCGAACTGTTGTACGGTAGAACAGTTCGAGGCCCGATGCGAATACTACGCGAACTATGGACTGGTGATGTCGCGAACGAGGAAATAAAAACATCTTACCAATACGTGTTAGACCTGCGAAATAAACTTGAGAGTACATGCCAGATGGCACGTGACAGATTAATTAAATCGGGGGGCAAATATGCCAAGTATTATAACCGCAGAGCGCGAAATAGGAAATTTCTTGTAGGAGATCAGGTGCTATTGCTTCTTCCAACGAGCTCAGATAAGTTATTAGTCCAGTTAATAGGTCCCTATGAAGTTAAAGAGGTAAAAGGTGACATGGACTATAAAATTGTCATGGACGGTAATTTAAAGACATTCCATGCTAACATGCTCAAGTTGTATATCAAGAGACAGAGCGACTATGTTGAAAAGGGGGTTTTAAATGTCGTATGTACGGCAGTCGTAGACGATGATGAAGCAGATTCGAACATCGAGAGTTTCCTTGAATGTCCCTTGGGAGTTGCGGGGGATGGGATAGATAAGGTCGATGTGAGTGCGGAGTTGACGAAATGCGCTCTTGGCTAAATACTCTTATGTATTCACAGACAGACCAGGTTGTACAACTTTGTAGGACCTCAAAATTAAACTGAATACGTCTGACCCTATTCGAATCAAGGGCTATCCGGTGCCATACAACGCACGTGAAGCTGTGGACGAAGAGGTGGGTAAAATGTTGGATCTGGGGGTGATTGAACCCTCCAACTCGCCATATTCTTCCCCAGTAGTGCTAGTCAGGAAAAAAGACGGGACGAACCGATTCTGTATCGATTTTCGGCAGTTGAATAAAATCACTGTGTTCGATGCAGAACAAATGCCAGATATGGAGGGTCTATTTGCAAAGTTGTCGGGAAACCGATGGATTTCCAAATTAGATCTGGCCAAGGGATATTGGCAGGTTCCCATTGTCCCAGAATCCCGAGCATTGACGGCATTTGCGACCCAGAAAGGACTGTATCAATTCAAAGTGATGCCATTCGGGCTAGTTGGAGCCAGCGCCACCTGTTGTCGTTTGATGCGAAAGATGCTTAAAGGTTTAGCAAACGTTGATAGCTTTGTAGACGACATATTCGTGTACACGAATACTTGGAGTTATCACGTGTCCGTCCTGAGCGAGCTCTTCAATAGACTCCACAGAGCGAACCTCACAGTGAGACCCACTAAATGCAGTATTGGTTATACAGATTTAGATTGTTTGGGTCATAGGGTCAGCGGTATGGGTCAGTTAAAACCTCATCCCAAGCAAGTTGAAGCAATTAGACACGCACCAAAGCCAACCAACAAAACGCAGGTAAGATCATTTCTAGGTCTAATAGGTTTTTATAGAAAGTTTTTACCGAACTTTGCAGTCATTGCTAGCCCACTCTCTGATTTGACCAAGAAGGGGCAACCAAACACAGTTGAATGGGGACCGCCACAAGATAAAGCATTTTGTGCTCTGAAAGAGAAACTGGTTAGTGCACCTATATTTAAATTGCCAGATGTCAGCAAACCTTTTATTCTAAGAACAGATGCTTCTGAAACTGGGTTGGGGGCACTTTTACTGCAAGAGCAAGACGACAGTAAGTTACCCGTAGCTTACTCGAGTAGGAAATTGCTACCCAGGGAAAAGAATTATTCCGTCATAGAAAAGGAATGTTTGGCCGTAGTATGGGGAATTGTTAAGTATCACGCATATCTATTTGGGAGAGATTTCGTTCTCGAGACTGATCACCAACCACTACTGTATTTAAACAAGGCCAAGGTCGCTAACGCTCGGTTGATGCGTTGGGCGCTAACACTACAACCTTATCGCTTCCGTGTAGAAGCAATAAGGGGAGTTGAAAATATAGGCGTAGACTACTTGAGTAGGGTATGATGGGAAATTTGTATGAATTTGCCCAGTATTAAAATCCAGATTGTAGTATAACCAGTGTAAATGTTGTAAGATATCATAAGTAGTTATTTTTCTTCTATTCTGTGTTAGTTTTAAAAATGTGTACATTTTTATTCTTGGTGGGGGAGGTATTGTCACAGAATTAGGCGAAAATTAAATCTATTTCTTCTTGAATTACAAACTAATTTCACCATTTTTTTTTGTTTCTTCGTACATGCATTACCTGGGGTGAATAAGTGGTTTTTGTTTTCCAAGGTAAATGACGTGTAACGATTTGCATGTGCCTGACTACGAATCACTTGAAGTCAGGAACATTAGAATCACGGGGTGCACGGTAATTTTGCCGTGAATTCTGCTCACCTATTTGGGATATATAAGGCAGAATATTTCTGATTATATTACGGGTCCAAACGTATCTTATCACAGGAAAGATAGCTCGTCATTTTATCTCTAGCCAAAGAGGTGAGTGTTAAATTTATATTTCGTTTTATTGTGAATTTTATTCAGTTTATCATTTCATGTAATGATGCCTTTATTACAATGCAGTTTTAAACGTGGAATATTTGGAATTACTAGTCACTATTAGACTTTAAATGCAATAGTGTAATCTAAGTTGTATATTGTTTTAGAAATTTTTTTTTTATTAGTTTGGTTTATTTATTTTAGCTGATATTGTAGCGGAACGTCTGATATTGTTGCGGAGCATCTCTGAAATTGTTGATGATTGTAGCTGAACGTCTCCGAACGTATCTGATTGTAGCTAAACATCTCTGAATGTCTCTGAATTGTAGCTGAATGTGATTAATTGTGCCATTTGATTGTGAGATCAAATTGAGGTATCTGACTGTCTGTTTGTCGGATTGTCTGTCGGTCTACATCTGTCGTGATGTGTAAATATCCGGAAATCTAGAAGTCTGAGTGTCGGAGCTGTCTAGAGGTGTAAACATCCGGGGTGGCATCTAGGTATTTGCGAACGCTGGTTGTAGTAGATATTGTATGCTGTCTGTACGTATAACTGTAGTGGATCCGTGAAGGGCAAACGGCCGATAAAAGTATTGGTCAACCCTAGGTATTCGGGGAAACTGGGCGGCGATTCAACAGTTGGTGAATCGTACGGTTATACAGGGTCGAGACACATGTGTGTGTTGCATTGTAGTACAATTGAATACATTGTTATATTTACATAGTTACCTCAAAATCACAGTAGCATTTCAAGGGATTACATGAATCGCAATAAAAGTTAGCAACTTGATTAAATACATGTATATGTTCGTACTAGTTGTCGCAATCCATACGTGCGATAGTATAGTTTGATGTTTTGTATTTGTTATTGCAATTTATACTTGCGGTAATATAACTTTTGTAAAGGTTCTTTGGATCTGTGTATAGTCCAAGAGATTCCTTTGTATCTGTGTTGTTTTTTGTATTAAATTTATTCATGTATTGTGAATGGTTGTGAGTGTAATCGTGGGTTGAACGCATGCATTATTGTGTTGATACATCATTTTTTTTCAATAATAATTTATTTCATAAATTTACATTATGTTTCACACATTGTGTTTGTGTTGTTCATTTGATCCACCATCCACTCGGTAACAATTCTGTTACAGTTTCGTTTGTTGCCTTCTTACCAAAATCAGACATTGTAAACATTGTTAATGTAGATTGTAAGCCTGTGATTTTTCAGTCAGACCGGGAAACGTGACTTAGTGAATGCATTATATTCAGTGACGTGTGATAATTGTGTAATGTAACAATATACTTAGTGAAGATTACAATCGATTGGGTTGCATTTTTATTTTCTATTGCTAAGTGTTAACCACAAATTTCTCCATCAGTCACTGACTGAAACATAAAACATTCATTGTGTCCTTCCTATTTTGTTCCTTTTGATCCGTCTGTGTGTATGTGCTCAATCTGTATATTCCTTTGTGCAAACGTCTTTAACCACTTAGCACAAATGCACAAAATCCATTTGTCACAAACAATTAATTAAGTATACATGTTTGTATTTATTCATGATCTAATTAGATATTCATGACAAAAAATAATATTATTTTTTTCTTTCAAACATTTTGGATTTGTAAATCTTTTCGTTCCAATCGAAGTATACATGATTAGCTCAAAATATTGTATTTTTCATTTGCATAATTAAAACATAACGTTTCCAAGATTTATAATAATCACCCACATCTCTGATGTGAAAACAACTCTGTTACAAACAATGTAAAACTTCCATGTACAGTTCTATTAGATATTGATCACGAATATATCAGTCATCGATACGTTGTGTATCGAAGAATGTTCGTATCCTATATACCATGGAATACAGCAAGCATAAGATTATAAGGTAGTAATAACTTCTCTGAAACAAATTTCATTGTGGATTGAGAGTTTATTGTTTCTGTGAGTTTATTGGCACCCGCAGAAGTTATAAATTCTGAAACAAAACCAAAGCATATATGTATTGCCTCAATCAATTCAAGAACCTGTTTGAAAGAATTTATATTTACATAGTTCTTTATGCATTGTCGAATAAATAATAATTGAGAAAACATAAATAACTTGAAAGGAAGCGGAGTTAACTCGCGGGATCTGGACGAGAGTTACCAAATAAAACATTAAAACAGTAACTATATCATATTCTCCTAGTTAATGTGATGATATATTCCAATTTGTATAAAATTATATGTGAGGCGTATTCGTGCGCCTTTGTATATGTCCACACCCATTGTCGTTGTTACATCCCTACCGAAACGTCTTGATCTGCATTGTTTCACTTCCGATACGTCTCGAACATCGCTGCTTACTCAAATATTAATTTGTTATTTTACTGGTATGCTGTTGTGCAGTATTCCTATCTTTCTCTGTTTATCGGTGTATACAGTTCCTTAACATCGGATTTAGCGACAAAATTATCTACAATGATTTAGGTAACCCTGCCAACATCTATTCATCTCTAGAATCTGTGATCCTAAGGGTCGACTTTAAAAGAAATATTACAAAGTGACAGACCGCTCTTTAAGGTTCTTCATTACAATGGTATAATTTTAAACTTTTGGTGAATCACAGCTATTTACAAAAAAATGAAAACTGTCACCACGATATGTGTTTTATGGTGATGTTTGGGACAGGTCAAACAAATGGTAAGTACCGGGATTATTATTAAAGGAAATTATTACATTTACAACATGTCGATAAAACATAATTATTACACGGCAATATATGTTGACGGTTTGGAATGATATAAACTGTTTTAGCGCTCTGTCTAACATAAATAAGGTGCCTTACACTTTTATTGTCAATCGCCTACCTAGAAAATATTCCTATACAAATTTACATATGAATCACAAATATAGTCACTTTTAATTTACAAACACTCTAAAGTACAAAACATATCTCCAGTCAGATTCCATAGTAAAAGTTTAATGCCAATATATCTCACAAGCAAAACATTATTTCTTTATCTTTTCATACATTTCTTTTTTCTACTTCACGACTAAACAGCCTTTAATTAAATACGGAACCAAAGTGTATGCTATTCAAATACAAACGTTTTCATGGCATTCCAAAGTTGATCATTATATATATATATATATATATATATATATATATATATATATATATATATATATATATATATATGTATATATATATATATATATATATATATATATATATATATACATATATACATACATATATATATATATATATATAAATATATATATATATATATATATATATATATATATATATATATATATATATATATATATATATATATTTCGTCGAAAAAAAGTTATATCTGCAATGCACTAAAGATAATTTTATATCTATATTTGAAATTAATTCACCAGCATTTGTACGCAAACAAATCATCATTCTGAGAGGAGGAAATACGTCCGCCATTATGCAGTTGTTTCTCTGACACTATTACTGTATTCACTCCAATTGTGATATGATCAATTATGACAACATGAAATATTTTATGAGTAGTTTTAAGTGATAAAGAATAAGGAAATTAGAAAATTTTATTCTTACAAATCTATTCTCTTCAAATAAGTAACCGAAAAGAGGGAACATCTTATAGAATTGCGAAATCCCATCATAATCCTAGAATAACGGTTACATATCCTCATAATTTAAAGTTCTGAATTTAATTAAAATTCAAATGTAAATCCACCGCTGAAGGTGTTGATTTGTCTGTGGAAGCCTGTATTGTGTTGTTGTATCAACAGTCAGTTTTTGTTAAATATAATTCACTAAAAATCGCAGTGAAAGTCTCTACCCAAGAATATGATATTTTATGAGCACTCTATTTTTTAGAGAAAAATTCACTTCAACAATTTGAAAAAATAAATTTCATCCTAAATTAACTCTTCGACACAACAATAATTGTAATTGATTATGCGAGATTTTAAACACGAATAAATACTCTTTCCAATGACAAGATTATATAATCCTCTATTTGCCCGCAGGTCAAGTAGAAAATAAACTTAATTTCATACAAAGTGAAGTCCAACATACAATGTTACATTATAAAAGCATATGACTAGATTCAAAACATTTCAAAACAAAATAACTAATCAAAATTACAAAGTAAAACCACATAACAGAATTATGATTTATTAGGACTGAAGATGAAAAAGATGCCGTGATTTAATCATTTCATTATTTAAAACATAAATGATAATGCACAGAAAGGCTGACTGGAATTAAAATGTTAATGCAATTATTGTCGAATCCACGTTGTTTTGTGTTAAGTCCTCATTCTTATCTGAGGTATACATCAAATTTAAAACACTACGGAATTACTACAGAACTTGATAAGATAAAAGGGTAGGAAATAGAATAGTAACTATTCAACTATCCATATAACAAAGTAATAGCTACAAATCAAGCCCTACTAGCAGGTAATACACACACAGCTAACTTTATAACAATTTTTTTCAGTTATATGTCGAATTTTAATGTTGACTGCATAGAAATTATGTACTTCAACATATTCTTGGGATATTAAGCATCCAACATAGAGGGAGTGATTTCATAAGAAACACACTACACTTAATAATAATAATACAAACAATATTAAACTTGATATTAGCTTCATAGCGCTTCTTTCAGGACAAAATAATGTACTTTTCGCACAACCAAAAATATGGTATTTGCTAAATGTCAACACGAGATAGGTGTGATCATAGACGTATATGTTCTACCGAACAAGGAAGTTTGATAGACAAGATTTCCTTTTCAAATTTCCTTAATATGAAGGCACTGAAAAAAACTGTTTTCAACACAGACACTCTCCATTAAGATAAAACAGCTTTACCATAACAACTCCAGAAAGCTACGATTCGATTTTTGTTCTACCAGATTTCATTAATTACCTAACATTCATGTACATTTCAACGGTTCCGTGCAACCTACAATGTATCGGGGATTCCGTCAATTTGCTAAATATTTAACAATTTTCTAAAACCATTGTTTCAAATATTTACTATAACATTTGTATGAAGTAAAATGTATATGCTGGTGATTTGTATAAATACATATAATTGCTAGTATGTCTGCGCGTCATCCAACTAGAAGCTTAAAAGAATTAAAATCATTTAATTTGAAAGGTGTTGTAGATTTAAGTCAGGAACAAATATGGTTTGTTCGTTCATGTACGGGTCGGATACTTTTTGAATACGTTTGCCGGATGCAAACCCAATGTTTATTTTACATACATAAGTTTCGATTTTATGGTTCAACAAGTCCCTCTTAATGGACCATACGGCGGTTCCCTGGCGAGCAGCTGGTTAAAGTTCTCAATTAACGCTAAATATGACCCAAATATACAATATGTTATCCGCTTAGCAGATGCTGCTGTCTATTTATAACTGTAATGAGAAGATACAGCAAGGTTACCTAACCAGCATGTGATGGTAGCACAGACGACTGAATTGAAACAGGTTAATAACCAAAAAGGATACTACAACTGGTATGACAGGATACATGAAATCAAATGGCCCAGCTGATGCTGGTGTCCATCTACAACTGGGACGTCGTTATGAAGCGCAGCTAACTACCCAACAGATACTGGATTCCATTTGCAGCCGAGTCTACCTAATACGTACATGGTCTCTTCACTACGGATGCTAATACCAGTTTACAGCTTTAAAAACGGGCCCCACATATAACTACTTAGCTCAAAAACGCAAACATTAGTCGCATGGACGGAACTGAAACTTATAACGAGTTGATCTAATTCGGCTGTGTCTCCAACAGATCATATCGCCTCTGCATCCTCTTAACATCTTAATGTGTTCATCAGTTCTGCTAACAAAAATCTAAATTAAAGTAAATTTAATTTATTATCGAAAAAATGAAGACATTAATATGAGTCGATAGTATGAGACCTGATTTTTTTAATAAAAAATAGCATGATCTTCGGTTCTGTTTTCCTTTTATAACTCCACTTTATTTCGTTCTTTTTCTAGGTCGCATATTAAATGGATAAGTTTCTAAACCGATGATCCTGTCGTTTATGTGTATTAACACCAACACATTTTCAATTAAAATTGTCAAGAATCATGCTTTCGATTACGTGAATTATATAATCTATGATGTGGCACGTAAGAGCTGTACATATACCAATCATTCGCAAGACTATTGGGATCGCATTGACAGCTGTGTGTTAAATGATACGACCTTTAATCTCATCTTAGAGGAACTAACATGGTCAGACAAGGGCGCCTATTTTGCCTGGGATGACCAGGAGTTCCTTTTAGATGCATTATTTGTGGGCATTCCAGGTACATGGCTTTTAATAATTCAATCTTGCAAACTCTACCTAAGAATTCTAACCCAATTTTAACTTTATTAAATCAATCTTGCGAATGAATAGTATTATTTAATAAAAATCATTTTGAAAATACTTGAATGTCTTTGTATGCCTACACGGTTATATTAAGATCATAAATTGACATGTTTATATAATTTTAAGATTATAAATCTCTACTAACGGTTTAATAAATTTAGCTTATTCTCGCATTCATGACATAAAGGGGACATGGTTTACTCCTAATGGGACGTCAATCCATTGACGAATCAACCCTGTGTAATGATGGAACTAGTAGGGAGCCATTAGTAATGCAACCACTGCACGAATATGATGACACGTGATCATTAACAACGTCGGGCCTCAAACTCATAATTTACGTATTGTAACACAACCACTTGTATTCTTCAAAATTCTCGAGCACAATAATTTATTTCCGACATAATTTGTTTGGCTTCATTTCGTGATTATATGCTTTCTAAAGATAAGACCAAGAATTATCGTTGAGAATTTTCACATGTATATTATGTAAGTGTTGCCACTTGCTAAAGTTAATCAGAAAGATTATTCATTTAGACGTTTCTTTCGGTTTGAACTTTTGCCTTTGTGCTCAGAAACTTTGTTATAAATGTGGACATGGGACCTAAATACATTTTCGGACTGTTGAAAATTGTTAGATACTCAGCGAGTCTGGAAGAAATTGCCTCTGTCGATTGCCAAAGCTGGGAATGATTTAATTATAAATATTGTAAGTATTATTAAACTTACCATAACTGTAATATCAGTGATAATTAAAACCTCTCTCCCTCCCTCCCTCCCTCTCTCTCTCTCTCTCTCTCTCTCTCTCTCTCTCTCTCTCTCTTTCTCTCTCTCTCTCTCTCTCTCTCTCTCTCTCTCTCTCTCTCTCTCTCTCTCTCTCTCTCTCTCTCTCTCTTACAGTTCTGGTTTACGACAGCTCATGGCAAGTGTTATACAGTTTTGAATTGTATTTTATTTCCATGCATTAATTGGCCCACTCAAATGGAATAAGGGCGTATGGGTATTGAACACAAATTGCAACGTTTATTTTGTCTGCATGGATGTATGCATTCTTTTGTCTGCTCCATTAATTGTCTATGCCCGTCCATTACTCTCCTCCGCTGATGAAGATATATTCACCCTTAAATCAAGTAGGAAAGATAACAGTTTAAAAATAACGTAGAACATGTTTATCCAATTAAGACTCGTATCGACTGGGCTTACAAATAAATTTACTTTCAGTGGTCAAATTATGACCCATACTGAGTGGGTTTTCATATACTTTGTACGTTCTGGTTGATTTATTACGCTTTTTGATTGTGTGTACAAACGTTTTGGTGCACACTACATGCATTGTGCTGTAATTCAGCGCTTTTTCATTTATGCATACCAGTAACTCGACACATTTGTTTATGGATTTATCACCCTTACTCGACTGAAAATGGATTATGTCTTTCCATCTGGTCGTTTCGGTACAACCGATGAAATAGTAGGTCTGCAAAAAACGTAGTGATTTTATGCCACCGCAAAAGGAATATATAGTGATCCTACTGTCCGTCAGTCCGTCTTTCCTTGAGTCTAGCAACTGTGTAACTACTCCCACATTATTTGATGAATTGTCTTGAAACATAATACATATAAAGGTCATCACCTGACAACCAATCACTTTCCTCGTCAATTTATTGTTAGATTTACTGTCCTCTTTGTTTGTTTGTTTTCAGCAATTTGTCCAATGTTTTGATGAATTGCTATAAAATTCGGTAAATGTTATCGTTTTAACATGGAGAAAGCAAATATCAAGGAACCATGCAGCTCTCACGACTTCTGTTGGTGTTAATGCTTTTTATTTTGAGGTTTAATGGAGTGATTATTATTTACGCCACTAGTCATTTGGTGTTCATAATGAAATTATGGGTCGCTTTAAAACTACTGATCATTTCCCTGGACGCAGTGATGGACAGACTTTTGTAAAATTTTTTTTAAATTTGTCGCTATCAACGTAAACGTTTCGTGCAATTTTAATATTTAAAATTTTATAATTGTAATTTTAATGATCACCATATAACCATTATTCTGCCCAGCTGATGTTAGATGGTGTGTATTTCTGTGTTTAGCAATATGTCCCATTGTTTTTGATGAATTACTATATAATTCGGTAAATGTTATAGATTCAATATGACAAAGCGAATATCAAAAAAAAATCCTGCTCTCTTATTTAGAATTGTAATGTTAACGATCACCATATAGCCATTATTCTGCAAAGATAATGCTAAATTAGTTAATTGCTGTGAAACTTGGCACATGTTAAAGCCATCAGTAGACAATATGAATGCTGACAAAATACTATAATCTAACTATTTTCAGAAAGCTAATGTCATCCTTTACCATAGAATTGGCTCCATTATGGAGTTGGAGGGATATATTTATGTAGCACCATAACTCTAATATCAAGAATTCTGTTCTTCTTTTGATAAAGCAGATAGACACTTTGAAGGTGTTACCCACATTTCCTTTACTACAACAAATATAACAAAGAGTCATGCAGCCTTAATTTCTAAAAGACGGAATGCAATAAAGGGCTTGCTATGCCATTTATTATTGCTAGTATAGTTCGTTGGCACATACAATACACTTTTTAATGTTCACTGAAAATTAGTAAGTGAGATAATTACAACACTTTCCTGTACCCAATGCCGTATTGTTCATTTTTGTTTTCGTTTTATTTCTGATAGCCAACATGATATCAAGTCCGCGAGGTACACATAGCCCTGACTTTTCAAGCCATAAAGTTGAAAATGGTAAAAACTGATAGACAAGCATAAGTGATGAAGCTATATGATTATTTGCATATATGCATTTGAGATAAATGAAGAAAGAAAGAAATAAACGTTTATGTTAAATGTACCGTATTTGTATTTTTTATTATTTGCCAACAAGGTAATGTTTAAATTCCAATATATATTTGTATTATTTTCAATGGAATTAAATGAAACAATATAGCATGATATATTACTTTACCGTCTCCAGCATGTATTTGGCATTCACAATACAGATTTACAATGGTTCAAGTCTTACTTAGCCATCTGGACACAAATTGTATCTGCAAATGGAGTACACTCCAGCCCAGTTTATCTAGGTTGTGGTATTCCACAGGTGATGTTTGTGGACCGGTCATCTTACTTCTATACACGCAATTGCTCTCAGATGTCATAGATCATCACCCACTGTCTCACCAATTGTGTCCTGATGACACCCAAATATACAAGTCTAGCCACACAACCGAAGTTTATGCTACCATCCATGGAGTAGAGATGTGCATTTCTGACTTATAATCATGGATGGCATATGACAAGATGCAGAAGAATGTTGATAAAACTGAGGCCATTCTGATCACAACACAAATACTTTTTCATTCATATCCCATACCTCAAACAATAAATATAAACACCACAAACATTAAATTCACGCCGTCAGTAAAAATTTAGGTGTTAATCTAGACAGTACTTTCACTTTGCACCAACATGTCATGAACATATGTAAAGTTGCTTATATTGAGCTGAGTACAGTAAAGTGAAGTCCAACATACAGTGCTACATAACAAAAGCATATGATGAGATTCAAAACATTTCAAAACAAAATAAATCATCAACAATGCAAAGTCGTCACATAAAAGTATTATGATTTATTAAGACTGAAGTTGAAAAAAGATGCCGTGATTTAAGTATTTAATTATTGCAAACATGTATGTTAATGAACAGAAACGATGATTGGAAATAAAATGTTTATAGTGTTAGAAATTGCCGAATTACACGTTGTTTTGTGTTAATGTTTCCTTCTTATCTGAGGCTTTCGTTTAACAATAAGGAATTAATCCATATCTTATTATGATACGTGGGTAGAAGATGGAATAGTAGCTATTCAACTATCCATATAACAAGGTAATAAATAGACACATAGCCTTATCACAAAGTCACTCTCTATTCAGATATAACACGTTTACCAGAACAACTGCCAGAAAGATACGTTTTTTTTTATTATCATATATTATTAATTACAAAACATTCTTGTACATTTCAACGGTGTCATGTAACCTATAGTAAATCGGTGATTCCGTGAATTTGCTAAATATTTAACAAATTACATTTACTATAACATTTGTATGAAGTAGAATATATATGTTGGTGATTTATATAAAGGGTCATAATTGCTAGCATGTCTGAACGTCATCTAACTAGAGGCTTGAAAGAATTAAAATCATTTAATTTGAAAGGTGTTTTAGATTTAAGTCAGGAACATGTGCAGACAATAAAAATCAATCTTTATTTTATAAAACTATAAAATTAGTGCCTTCGCATCGATAATAATTCTAATATACACGAATCGATGAAAAGGTGAATGAATGGATGGATGAAGGAAATAATCGATTTATCCTTTAAATATAGATTAATCGATGCAACGGAACGATTACATATAGTATTACATCAAATTTAAAGCAATTAAGTGGAATACAAATTTTACTTTTTAACTTTATTTTAAATTAGCATTTTTTATTCCAGCATATTCGAAACCGGAGATATACAATCATGGAGATAATGCAACTGTGCTCTTTGAAAAACTTCAAACTGATGGAATCAATAGTTTGGAAATAGTCTTCTCTGGTATTACAAAAAGATTACATGTGGTTCATGTGATCATCCTTGGACCAAATGTGAACAACGAGGGCTACATACAAGTTAATAGACATTACATTGGCAGAATAAAAGACATAAAAATGAACAATGGCAGTCTCTCATTTCTCATACTAAATGGTAATTTTATGAACAGTGGAAATTACACAGTTTTCGAAGGTTCCATGGTGAAAGGAAAACGAAGTATTCTTGTCACACGTATGTATTCTCTTTAACTTTCCTTAATGTTTAGAAAATATATTGACTTATGCTCTTGTATGCAAGTCAAACCAGTGCATGTAGGTTTTGTCGTGTTTTGTTATTGGACGACGTTCGGATAAAAGCAATTCCATCTCAATCAATGTTCACTCCGCCATGACAACTCGTTCATAACAAGTCATTCATAACAACTCATTAAATAATAACAATGGCTTCCTAATCGTCTATAAGTTGTGTATTGAATATTTTTGTGTTACGACTATTCAAGCTTCTTTCATCGAGATATACTTAATATCGATATACTTTAGAAGAGTCACAAAATAATTTTTAACGCTACGGTAAGATCGTCGTCTTCATCAAATGTTACATTTTAATCAATGTTGTTTTCAAACGTATATATATATATATATATATATATATATATTAGTCTCATTGTCTTTCAATACATGTCAGATTATAAACTATGATATCCATAAACTATTTCAGGATAAGCCGTAATAAGATTGTTGCATTCTTAAACTATGTGACAATTCAGTGTGTTCGTTTCGTAGTAGATCTAATGTTTTCTTTCTGAAAGTGGTTGTCAACGATATTTTATTTTAACTTATATATTTGTTCATACTCCCGGTGTACGGTATCGGAAACTTTAAAAATAGGTTTGCCGTCATCAAACCCAGTATGTATTTTACCCACATGGTTCTTCAAGTCCCGCTTAACAGCCCATATGCAAGAACTTATCGCAGGTTTCTTGGAGAGTATCGGGTTATAGTGTTCAATTCACGCTAAATCCACAATATCTTATCTGCCTACAAGATGATGCTGTCCAGTCATGTTGTTCTAGTTTACTAGAACTGTCAGGCTTTAACGCCATTTTTAGCGCAAGATACGATATACATGACGGCTAGTATTAATGGTGAAGGAAAAACCCGGGAAACCCCCCGAAAAAACACCGATTCATGAGAAGCTACTGACAAGCTTTCTAACACACCCACATTGGGCGAATCCGAGACTTGAACCCATGTAGACAGGGGTGAGATGGCAGTGATGCGTAACGGCGAGCGCTTTAGACTACCCGGCCACTTGGGACTCCTTGTCCAGTTATAACTGTAACGTGAAGTTACCTAACCAGCATATAATGGTATCCATTTGAAGCTGAAACAACTGAATCGAGCATGTTAAAATGCAAAGTATCTCAGTTTACAGCTGCGTCAACTAAATCGAGACAGGTTAATAGCCAAAAGGATACTGGTGCATGTCTTCAGCTGGTCAGTTCGGTACAGAACAGTAAACTTCCGAGCGAACTACAACTGGTATGACCGGATACAGCAAAGCACATTGCCAAGCTGATGATGGTGTCCTTCGACTTTAAATAGCTAATCTAACCAACAGATTCTGGAAAGCTAGTATCAATTTACAGCTTAGAAAACGGGACACACCTGGACGTACGCAGCTCAAAAAAGCAAACATTACTCTCTTCGGAACTGAATCTTATAAAGATTTTTTCTGATTCTGCAGTGCTTTCAACACACCATATACCTCTGCATCCGTTGAAAATCTTAATGGATTCATCTGTTCTGATATATAAAAAAACCGAAATTAAAGAACACAAAATTAACTTTTATTTTTTATCAATACTAGCACTGATCTTCGGTCTTTTTCTAGGTCGAATATTAACTGGACACGGTTCTAAGCCTATGATCCTGACGTTCGTATATAATATCACGAATACATCTTCAATTAAAATTGGCCACAGTTATGTTTTCGATTACCTGATATATATAACCTATGATATAGCACATAACAACTGTACATATACCAATGTTTCGAAAAACTATATGGATCTCATTCACAGCTGTGTATTAAATGATACGAACTTTAATCTCATCATAAGGGAACTAACATGGCGAGACAAGGGCACCTATACTGCATGGGATGACCAGGGATTACTTTTAGATTCAATATTTGTTGGCATTGCAGGTGAATAGTTCTTGCTCATTCATTTAAATCAAGGACAAAAAAAATGGAACTAAATATTTTAAGACGTGACTGACTTTACATAACTCATTTTGCAAACGACCATTATTCTTTTAAACAAAGTCATTTCAACATAGTTCAATTTATTTGCATGTCTACATGGTTATATTACGAATCAAGAATTGGCATGGCTGCTAATTATTAAGATAGTAAATCTATGAGCCTAAGAATGCTTTACTAGATTAAACTAATTCTTGCTTTTATTGCATCCAGGGCACACGGTTTCCTCATAAAGGGACGTCAGTCAATTGTAGATCCACCCTGTATGATGATGGTACTCAATTACAAATGTTACAACGTTATATATTTTCATAAACCGCAATGCAATAGTAACTCTTTATTAACAAACTGACGTGTGGCATATATTTTATTTCAATTATTCAATGGTCGATTCAAATGAAATTAGTAGATCGGGGAACATAAAGTCTGTTTTCTTCACGTGGATAATTGGATACCGTTATTAACTTCGCCGTTTATTGTATATGCCCGTCTAGAACTCTTCTCACCGGCTGAAATAAATATCAACTCTTAAATCTCAAAAGAAAGAAACCTTTACAAATAACTTTACACATTTTGGAGGAAGGAAGACACGTGCTGATTGAAAATAATTGAACTCATTGAAGCGTAATTATGACCTTGACTGATTGGGTTTACAAATATTTGCCATTTTTAGTTCAGTTATGACGCTTGTAGATTGGGTTTCCAAATGCATTATGGCACTGCCTTCATTGAAATAGAATCCAAACCCTTACCAACTGAATATGCAAGTAACTTGGCGTATGTTTGTAGCGCTATTACCCTAACTGAAAATGAATTACGTGTTTCCATCCAATCACTTCAGTTCAACCTGATAAAAATTGTGAATGCAAAAACATAGTTTTTATGTATATTGATTATTCTCATGTCCAACAGTCAATACTTCCATGCATACTCGATTGTGTAACTAATCTCAAAATATTTGATGAATTGCCATGGAACATGGTAAACTTGAATGTGTTCAAAACGACCAATCACGTTCCTCCGGTCATTTATCCTTATACTAAATTGCCTCTGTTTTATTTTTAGCTGTGTTTGAACTGGTCCGATTGTGTAGTATTCAGTCTCTCCATTAATCAAATTGGTATGCTTTATGTCGATGTTATGTAGTTTTAATTAAAAACAAATCTAACAAAGGGTCATTAAACCATTAATTCTAGGATAGTGCGAAAACGGACTTGCCATGGTATATATTAATGCTATTAAAGATCGAGGATAAAGAAAATCTTACTGTCTCTGAAAATTATTAAATTAAAATTTCATCATGCTATTCGATTCATATCTTTTTGGCTTCTATTTTCTTTAAAAGATAACAACATATCACCTCCTCGAGGTATATTTACAACAGGTTTATCTTGCCATCGGGAACAAAATGGTAAGAAGTGATAGACTCATATAAATAAAGTAGCTAAATTATTCTTTGCTAATACGCGATTGACATAAATACAGAATAAAATACAAAGATAAATAAGTAAAACAAGAGAGGTTAAGATAACTATACCGTTTTGAGTATAATATATTTTATTTTCAAAAATAATATTTGTTGCCACATCCAATGTTAGAATGTGTTTTCTATCATATCTAATGGAATTCAATAAAAGTTTCATACATTAAAACAGTACATCCTTTATGTTTACACTGCCAGTTTTATTTGTGAAAAGATTTCCATTCTCCGATACATTCATAACTTGCATGTATTAATACTTTTAGCTGCACCACTCAAAACTGTGTTTGTCGATATTCGTTTATATTAGTAATAATTTTAATTATGTCTATTATCTATATCCATATATATATATATATATATATATATATATATATATATATATATATATATATATATATATATATATATATATATATATATATATATATATATATATATATATATATATATATATATATAGATAGATAGAGAGATAGATAGATAGATAGATAGATAGATAGATAGATAGATAGATAGATGGATAGATATAAACATTTTGTGTTCGCCTTTTTGCAATTGCAGAATGCGAATACGTTTATTACTTTGAAGGGAAGTTAATATGGCTTCTGGTTTCTGCAGTACTAAACGTACTTTTGCTCGCTTGTCTGGCTATCAGTGAAGTACGGAAGCTTCGACATAGAAAAGGTAGTATCAAATATTTCCTACTTGTGCAAGTCAAGTTTGTTTCTTCTTCAGAGATAAATGAAAAAGACATTGTTCTAATTTATTTTTTCTTGATAACTTATCACATACCTTTGGCAACATAAACTAACATTCGTTGATCCGAAACCTACACATGTGATATTTCTAGCAGACAATATAGTGAATCTAAAACCAACTTATAATTGATACTTTGACTAATGGATTTGTATCAAAGACGTATCAAACTTATCTTTGAGGACATTAGAGTAAATTATGGTATAATTTCTTATGAATCATTTTCTCTGATCTTTTATTGATTGAGCACATCTTAAACAAGAAAATCTCAATCATATATGACTACACACGTATCAATATATTCCAGGAAAAAAGTCGAAAGAAGAAGGAATTAATTGGTAAGATTAATTGAAAAATTTATCGGAATTTATCACTGCACTTGTTTGTCCATGTACCAAATTTCCTCACTATCAAATGTTAGGACTGAAATTAAAATAATCATTTCTAGGTTATAAACATTTTGATGGCAACAAGAAATAGGTCCATAAATCCGCACAAAACATACATGACCGTGGCATTTATCTTTCATATCGCCGAAACAAGACTTCAATTATCTTAAGGAGGCATAACTAATACAAGTGTCAAAAAAAGAAACGCTAAAAGGAATAAAACAAGTAAAAGTTAAAAAGCATCACGCAGTCGAATTTCGATGCATGCAAAGGAGTATAAGGTTTAAATAATCTTTATAACGACAAAAACAAGAATGAACTCAAAAGGCAAACTTTATTTTTCAAGGTCTAAAACAAAACAAATACCATGAAAGAGATGTACAGAAATCAAATAAAAGTAAGAAAATTGTTTAATGCAAAACGGACATTAGTGTTACTAGGTGGATACTAAATAATATATACCTTGCTCATCTAGTCGTTTCTGGTATGGATGTACATTATTGGATCCAACCAGGCAAGATGTCTTATACAATATTAATTGGTCGTTTTCCTGATGTATAACTTTTGTGGTGATGTTTAGTCAAACGCATCACTTGAAAAATGACGTATAGAACGTGTTATTTGTTATGACATGAGAACAAATAAACTGAGATAAATAATATCCCAGAAAGCAATAGACATGTTATATTGTTGTTAGTGTTCGTTAGTACATTCATACTTAGGATCATCAACACAATCGATGCATAAATAGAACTTATGTAGATACTTATTCAATAAATCCATTACAATAGTAACAGAAGGAGAGAGATCGTTCACTGTATTACATTTTTCAGGCGGAGACGGATACAGAATGTACTTATGTTGATATTATGACGATTATTTTAGATATAACAATTAATTAATAAATAGCCAATAGACAAGACTCAGTCATTTAATTTAAGATCAGCATCAGACCAAGAAAAAATCCTCCAATTAAAGGACAATTTTGCTGTCTTGAAGAATTTTCTACTAACACGGGAGCAAAAAGCCAACACCAACATAAAGAGATACAGACATGGTACTCATAGAGTTGCGAAATATCGTTTTGTATGGTCTAGCAAAAGCAAGTAAAGACACATCGAAACAAACTAATAACAATATACACATGTATATTAATGTTAAAAATAACAAACATTGGAATTGAAAGTATCCTAGTTAGGTTACATTTGAAAGTATCGGAGTTAGGTTACATTCCAAACCCTCACCACGGCTATCAACTGTGCAGTTTACTTGTTATTAGGAAGCAACAATGGTTCTCTTAAAAATTACATACAAAGTAAAATAAAAAGATGATACACTGAAGCAACTGAGAATAGGGAACTTGCCAGTTTCCACCCAACGGGCATGTCTTAAGACTTTCCTAGACATATAAAAGAACAATAAACATTGACCACACTTTAAGAAAGAACAAGATGATATATTTGAGATTTAACGTTTTGTTGTACATGTTCCAGTGTATGGTATGTTAATGATAACACATATTGGGTGAAGTTACAGTTTCTGTATAGGAATAAGGCCGACTCCAGTATACCACTAAATCAGTGGAAATAATAATTGTATCAGTTTAGAGAATAATTCATATTACGTACGTGATTGGACATGTTAGACATACAACATTTCAAGATTAGGAAAAGGTTAGTACCACATAGATCATTCGCTGGTCCAAATGACTATGAAACCCCGATTGTTTCCTCAGTATATAACTTATTTAATTATCTTATTATGTTATGATTCATATTTTAGTATGATTAATTATTCTAAATCAATAATAACGTAAACAAGGGTAAGCAAAGATTTGTACAGAATTACCCGTCCAGGATATCTTGTGAAAACAACACAGACGAGGTTTGAAAGGGTTTTAAACCGAAATGTAAAAATTCTAAAAAGAAACTGAGAGAATGTTTTAAAAGAACTGATAATACATTATCATCGTTTTTGCCCTCACAAATAAAGATTCTACAGCACTCGAAATTGACTTAAAGCATGATGATGTCATGGAAACCAAAACATTTTCAAACCTGAATCGTTTGTGTATTTAAAGTGTATTTAATCTTTCTAGTCAAACTCTTTAAATAACACATATGATAATCTTCGGATAAATATTACTAGAGAATACGTAAGAAAAACAATAGACGGTATGAAATCAAAGTTCAATATGAAGCTATGTTATCATAGGGTATGCTTGTGCTAAAGATTCTACAGCACTTGGTCAGGAACGGATTTCCAAAACTGCGATCGTTTGAGTATTTCAATGTGTATTTCATCATCCTAGTCACAAACTTTGAAAAATACAAAATGCGACAATCTTCATACAAATATTACAGAAGATATTGTTCGGACAACAATAAATTATATGAAATCAGGTTAGACAGAGGGGTGAGAATAAAAAAGCAGGATGTGATGTCGCAAGTTCCAAAATTGTAACACACCAACAACCACATTCTATCATTATTGATATACAAAAATGAGTAAAGGCTATATCTTCACGTAACTCTGGAAAATTTGTATATAGTGACAAATACACCATTTACTGGTAGAAATTACTTGACATGTTAAAAAGTAGATTGCCAAACTGGATATTCTTCATTACTGCTTTTTTCTGTTTTAAGAGGTGTATATTTTAAATTGGTACTCCTCGCATCTGATTGATTATATATATATATATAAAACATTTCGAATCATAAGAGACTACTCCGGTATATTCCTCTAATGTTCTTTCGTATCAATGCACAATTTATCAGGCTTTTTATCCACGACCGCTACTAAAAACAAATTATTCAGCATATTTAGGGGTATGATTAAACTGAGTTCTTGTAACTAACAATGCATATATTAACATAGAGTGATTCAAAAGTCAAAGTGTTGAGAAAATCCTTTTCTTTCTATATACCGAGGCAGAGACTGGCTCACGGGATTTACTTTAATGACGTTACTTTTCTTTTCAGCGCAGCCTGTAAATGTCTATCAAAGGCTTCATCCATATGAAAATCAAGGAAACAGTATGTAATTTATGTATACTAAAGATCTACAATCACATTGAACTTGGAAACTATTCACTATGTTGTTTACTATTATCTAGGGGAAAATACCCAGTGTATTTCTGTATTACATTCCAAACGTTATATCGAAACACAATTGTATCAAGCTATTTATCCATGTTTCCATTGATACCATCATATTTACTTGTAGATTATTGTATCATACGTGTACTCATTGAAGGTACAGATACATTGAAACATCAAGATGACACACTATACAAGGAACTTCATTATAGAAAGGAATCTCGATTTACAATGTAATCTGGTTGTCTATTCAAAATGATGTTCTTTAACCTGATTTTGTCAAATGCCGGAAGACGGATCAGAAATACTTAAGTACCTTTTCAGAACCTTTATATATTCAGAAATTCTTAATCTGAATAGATTGGTAATGGAACTATGCATTTGTACTCTCTGCACATTTTAATACCCCAAAAATACATTTTAAAATTCTCAATTTAGAGATAAATATTTAATAAACCAGATAAAAATGTACATTTTAACTTTTGGGAACCACGTAAAATCCATGGTATCAATTTACATGTTATCAACATTTTATTTTAAAAAATGTAAACTGATAACAAAATCAAGAATGTGAACAAGTAAAGTTCAAGAATTTAAACATTGCATACCCATTTATTCTCTAATCATAAATTCGATACGAATGTTTAATCCTTGTTTCCTTATTGCACTTCCAAATTTAAGATATTTTCTTAACAATATTCTCAAATGATTCAAATTCAGATATCCGTGTCAATTTTAATTGACAAGCAAACATATTTGCGAAACATCAAAATAGGTATCAGTCCAAATGAATCAAACCGAGCAATCAATGCATTCCTTCGAGTCAAGAAAAAAAACTCGTTTAATATGACATATTGTTAAGGAAAGTTGTTCTCACAATAATCAATAAATATGTATATTGTATATGGTGTTATCAAGTGAGACAATAGTGGAACTTCATTTCCTGTTAAAACCTCTTAACATTGTTTTTGCTTTTGTTTGTTTGCTTTGCCACTTTTGTCACGATATATTCCGTTCAGCGAGATGACACTTATCCTTGCACGTGTACATTGGTGTAACTATAGCTGGTATTTGTCAAAATATGAAAACTTTCAAATGTAAATAGGTCAGTTTCGAAAAGACGTAATACAATATTAACAATTTGTGATAGCTGATTTGCAAAATTTATTACGATTGAGGATATTTGTCCTTCTTTCTGCAATTTAATGTCAACGTACCATGTAAAAACAGATCTTATCTATTTAATCTATTAAAACACATGTTCTTGATAAAATTACAATTAAACTCTGTGAACCGTTTCGTTTGAAAAAATGCGTTTCATTTCTTTAAGTTCTATTTTACGTTCTATAAATTAGGCTTATAAGTCTCATTAATAGTTGCACTAGAAAAACATTGCTACTCCATCTAGGCAATGGTTTACTACGATGTCACGAGATACTTTGTAACATTTTGTTCGCTGGACATAAATTATATAATTATCAAATTTTCAATTTCTAAAAGGAATGTGTGTGTGTATATGTGTGTGTTTCATTTTATTTCACTAGTTAGTAAAAGATCTCTTAAGTTTATTGATTTATGTTAGCTCTAACAATAACTGCAGAAATGTTTCAAAATGAACTAAGTTTGACTCTCCGCTTATCTATATTTTTAAACATAGTTGGTGACCAAACAAATGCTATGAACTGTATTGATTAAATCAGTAATTACCAGATTCTCATTATATCAATTTCTCAACCTGGGTAACTATTTATTTTGTCTCTGAGGTGGGCTTTGGGTCGTATTTAACAATTTGTAAGATAATCATCATGTGCGAAACTTTGCCGTTTAAATATCAGGGAGCGACATAATACAAAGTAATAAAGATAAGCGAGAATACGATGATCGTCTTTGATGTAAAGTATATTATAACATTTCCTTCCTTTCTTAGAGATCCAATATTTCGTTCGACCTTTTCCTAGAACATCAGTTTTTATTCGCCAATCTCATTCAAAGTTCACAGCATTCGCTATGTACATGAACGATACAACTAGAGAGTTTCGTTATTGTAGTATGAAAGTTGGCCGTTAATGCTTACTTCATCTTAATATTACATATTCACAGCTCAAGCATACGACACATATTAAACAAGTATTAGAGACTATTGTCCATATTTATTCTTAGAAAACATTAGGCGCTCTGGCCTCTGATTACACCATGGCCATGGTTCTTATGGACTATATTCAGTGTGGCAGGCAGTAACGTCACAAGTTGTATTAGGTGGCTCCTTGTCATCCCCATAGTTTTGTAAAACGATAGTTTGATACGTATGCGGTAGATGCAACACTATTTAGTATTCATTATCGCAATCATATTACTAATAAACATATAATGCACTAAAATGCTTTCATTGACCCTGAAATAGTCTCGCCCCAACCCGGATCATCCTTTCACAAATTTGCTATTTCGTAAATTGTCACATCTTTTATTACTTGCTACAGTAGATGTACACGTTAATGATCCTAGAAGGTAATATTCTTATTATGCATATGACAAGTTTAATTAATAGCCTGCGGCATAATAAATATTTCATACGTTCTTCTGAATCAAGCAGTATAATGCATTCCATTCCGTCAATAGCATTCACGATATTATGTCACCTCATCATCTTTGGCAAATTACAACAACAAAGGTTCATGCCCTGACACAGGAAATTGTAAATATTGAACAAATTTAAAATCAGTGTATCTTTCTTGCCTTTACATTTGCAGCTATATTTTCTTTTCTTTATGATTTTTGTTTTCCTAATAATTTTCGTTTAGTTTTCTCAAACATGATTCTGAATCATACTGATCAATATAGATATTAAATTTGTTTTCTTTATGATAAAATGTAATAAGTGTTTTCTTCATCTTAAAGTGCATGAATTATGTATCTTTATTTTTTGTATTAGTTACTCTTTTTTTACCTCCATGATTAAATGTTAGAATAAGAGTCTCTTGGACTTGATCTTGTAAAAATCACGTCCACTGAGTTCCTCACTAGCAGCACTGATGTTTTCATTTGTAAACAAATAGTAAATAGTCTATAGCTTGTTCAATAATGTGGGCTAAATATTAGGATCTTTACCAATAGAACTAATCATATTTGTATCTGTCCCTTTCTATGACATTGGTATTCCCCATAAGTGTTCATTGGTTATCTAATATTTACAACATAAAACTTCCCGTTATTTTAGAAGCAGATTATATTTTGTTGAAAATTGCAGAATCGTGTAGAGTGCGAAATTACATTAACTCATAATATTTCCAGGAAACGCAATTTTGTCCAAGCTCAAGAAGAGCGCTTTATAAAATTGTTTACTTGAGGCATTACACAATCATGCGATAATATCTGAAGCAGAAATCAGTCTTAATGTTGTGTTCAGAGTTTCACTTTTTTTACATAATCAAACTATCAGTCACCGGAAAAACAAAGTGCTCTTAAAAAATATTCTAGGACATAACACCAGCTAGGAATTATTGTAAATTCTGGTAAGAATATAATTGATTACAGTATATTGTTTAATTGGAAGACCGTTAGTACATCATCACACTTCAGGTTACGTGTACAACCCAACATTCAAGACTACGGAAACATGGCCTCATTCAGAGCTGGATCTTACTTCGAACACCACTAGATTTAACTAAAACTTTATTTGTTATGACTGGTGATATCACGTTTTTGACTATTTGGGATTTAAATTCCATGTCACAATTTCACTTTGTAATTTACGCAAATAAATTATTTGTTACATTTTACAAAACTTGTTCGTTTTTCCTCTTTTTTATTACTTTCAAACCATAGAGTCGTAATAGATGTTTGATGATAAATATGCTTTTAACTCCACTGTCTTTGTTTGAGATCTAGTGTTTCGTGTTTTCACCTACCTTCTGTAACTGCATCCGTATCCTGACTCAAACGATGCGACAAGTATGTTCTTTAACAATGAACATTAGTGAAAACTTACGTCATTCAGGTTTCACAACGTTACTGCTACATGTATATGATGTTATTGTTGTTTTAGGGTTTAACGCCATTCTTCAGCACACGTTAGGCTATACAAGGCGGCCAGTATTATTGGTGGAGGTAGAACCCGGGAATCTCCCGAAAAGAACTACCGACCCATGAAAAGCTACTGGCAAGCTTTCTCACTGCCGAATCTTAGACTCGAACCCACGCAGACAGAAAAGTGAGACGACAGTGATCCGTAACAGAAGGCGCGTTAGATCACTCGGCCACTCGGGGCCCCTACATGTATATAAAGTAAGATTTGTAGTCTGATGTGTGTTCAAGTAGCGGAAATGACCACAGAAGACGTTTTAAAGAAAATGGCACTTTTATTATACTTTTATTAGAAAGATGTTTTCCAAAATGTAAATTTAACGTACGTTCACGCAAACTAGATAGTACAGTATATTCAGTTCAAACTAGACCAATATTTTGTTTTCAACTGACTCTCACTTCTCTAAGGAGAACCTTCACCTCGTTAATTTATGAATTGTACGACTTGACCATATGTAACTTTATGACACCCATTCGGCGAACAGCACACTCCAGTAGCAGTGTCTTGTCAGAAAGCATTATAGTATAACATTTGTAATTAACACCAGATGCAGGTACCCATGTATTAAAATGCATTACTGCACAACAACAGGTGTTCCAATCAAAAGTTATAAAACGGATATACTGTCATGATGTCATGTTGGGAAATCTGAAAATCAGTGTCAATGTTTTGATCCATGTCATTATATGAGTACAGTAGAGTCAATAATTAGACAAATTTATTATAAATACGATTAAATCACCGTTCAAGGACGGTTTAGGTGATGTTAGTGTAGAGAAGTCAATGACGAAAAAAAGAAGATTGTTTTCTCCAGAAAGTCTTTTGAATAAACGAAGTTGCGTGTTTTCTATTTCGTGACGCAATAAGATCATAAGATCATAAATTAGGTTCATACGATGTATTCGAATTGTGTGAGATGTCGCACGAACATACATACTACAGATCGAGGTCAAGTTCAAATAAATTATGAACGAGCAGCAATTACTGGAACTAATGCTAAATATGGAGCAACAGAAGTTCACTTTTTTAAACATCAGTGGCATTGAAATCACCCCTCCAGTAACGAAGTTGTCAGGGAGGGAAACCATATTGTAAATATCAGGGTGAAAAACACCTTACGGGAAAGAATAACGGTGGGCCTGGTACTTGGCTAGATAAACGACATGATTCTAATGACGAAGAGAAATCTGGTGATATACCTCTCGCTTTTCGTTAATCCTGCATTGATCTGATCATGTCAGCGCGTCAATGCTGGGGAACTAATCGTAGGATGGATCGTTAAAAAAAGTATGAACGCCAAATGTGCACTGATTTAAAAGTAAAATAAACAATGGCTGCAAACATGCCGAACATGTTTTCAAAATATACTACATTTGTGGTGGACACTGGGTAGGTCAAACCTTCGTTTAATTAGTGTAGCAAAGGTTACTCATTGGATTCCGCGAACATGGTTAGCCACACAAGCTGTGGTAAATTTATATACCAGTAGCAAGAAAGATTTCACATGATTTGTTTAATAACAAAATACCGAATAAACTTCATTAGGCTGGTTTGGTGTTTCATCCACGTGGTCGTGTCCGTGATCGACAATGTATATTAAAGATTCACAAGTAATCAATAACCGTTGTGGATGAAGCGAGCGTATATAACGAAACCTAGCTTTTGACACCAACACATTCTAAAATTATTGCAGATTCACATGGCCACTACTGTTGCAGATGGATCCTGGCACAGAATTCCTCGAATTTATTCCTCCGATCTTGATTATATACATTGTATTAGTACATGTCGAATATGTCAATGTTCATCATGACCTAACAATTGTGGAACGATTTAATCCTACTCTTACAGAATGTGTGTTTACACAGTACCAGAGGCGTAAGTCCTGATTCATCGCGTGGTATCAAGCGGGACAAACGTTCCTTAATGCATCGGTATACACCGACACTATGTTTCTGGCACCGTATAACTTGCTCCATTTTTACGAATTCACGTCACTCTTAACGACTTTCCACATACAGTTCGTATTTGAGACAATCATCTGTGGGCCACCTTTGAACATTTTAATGTTTTTAGCGCCACCGATCACATACGAGTACATTCGCTGTCACACTTACATATCCTCTTCATTTAGTTTACCCTAATGTTCGTCTTTCAACATACTAACAACCCATTTATTGACGTATTTATACATCCGCTGGGGGTTTTCCGATACTCAATGATATCAGATTCTTCGAACACACTCGTTTATGGCATGTACGCGTATTGATATGCATCAGAGTCGGTGTCAAGGGGTTTGACTTTATCATAATAAAATAGTACAATTTCTACGAAAACAACATTTTAACGACTGTGATTTGTTTTCATCATGCCAACAAACTAGTCAAAATGCCAGTATTAACAACCTTGTTTAAAAGTGCTACTAACAATTGTGTGATACGTGGAAATATATTTGCAAACTTCAGTTGCTTTCCATTAGAATATCAGAATATGTACAGGTTCATACACAACTATAATCTAAAAATCTTTTTTAATATATCCACATAGAAATACTCTATGCTTTGATCACTAATTACCATGTCAATATATCTTGCTTCACGTTTTTTTTTGGCAAATGAAGGATACATAGTCCAATAATGAGAAACGATAGCTGTCTTCGAATGCTGCCGTTCAACTTCTCTTTATGTCAAAGGTGTTTTTTTCAATTAATATGGACTCTTAATACCAGGATGCAAAACTACTAGACAAGAATTAGTCTTATTCAATTACCCTTAGAATGGCACTGTAAAGCTACGAAGAAAATGATAAATTCTAACAAGATTATTAGTAGAATTATAGACTGAGCTAGAATGTATGTTCAGCATGTTAGAACCCTTAACAAAAAGGTTCACGATGTGCATGAACGCAACAATGTCGTAGTTTTTTCCCCAAGTTGTCGAGATTGAACATATCTTTTGCAATCAAATATATGACAAACAAAACCAAAATGATTCAATGACGACCAGATCAAGAAAAATAAATGGGATCAATATGTAGTCTGTATTTTTTTGTCACTTTTATTACCATCAGGACTCAAGAGAATTCACCTGAACTTTTTTGTGGCTCAGTGTACGTGCGACAAATCCGATTAAACTACTCAAAATTATAGTGTGATTCAAAGAGGACGTACGCTACTCGTTCTAATTTTGCTGTTAGATTTTAGACCACATCCCCAAAGAAACGTTAACGGAATGATGTTATTTAGACCACATCTTCTGCACACAGAACATATATGCCCATGTTTAGAAATTAAAGCAATACAGAAAAATCACCATGCATTACAAAACAATAGCGTAATAATGTGAACTTTAATAAAGTATATAGTAGTATGTCCGTACATTTCAAAAAGGTTATAAAAATAATCAATGGATAAGCGTGTGGGAGCATGGATACATTGTCTGTAATTTCTGAATAAAATTGTTCAGATATGGAAAAACAAACTTTTAGTGAAAGAATTTCAAGGACATCGGAGTTTGAAAATTAAGAAATTGAACTTGGTCTCATCGGAATGATTTGAAGCATTGACCATATCATACTCATGAATATGTTAAAATATACAAACAAATGTGTCTAGGATGACAAAGGCAGAACAGTTTCATTTCTCTGGATAACCTACAGTTGAAGACGTTTCCATCTGCTTTAAGTTGAGAAAATGTTTCTCTCACTTAAATAATAGCAAGATTCGATTCGTATACGGACTGTAGCCTAATGTGTCGGTATTTTCGTCAACCTCCTTGGATTCCTAGTATATATATTACGCAAACCATATATATATATATATATATATATATATATATATATATATATATATATATATATATATATATATATATATATATATATATATATATATATATATATATATATATTACGCAAACCATTACATACAAAATATACTTTTGGGATGTGTTCATGAATTTTCAACAGTAATATATCCTATCAAAATTTAGTCGGTGTGGGATAATTACGAACAAGATCTTCACACTCGCACATACCATTATTTTATGACATCTCTCAAACGCCTCAACAATAAATATTATTGGTATGTATCTAGTTCAGTACAAAGATTTTGTCCTCTTAAAGTATTTGAAAGGTTAGCTTAATGTTAATGTCTCGTTGTCCTTCAATGCCAAAGAAAAATATACCAAACGGCAGCCTACTTTTATTTCTTCTTCCACTCCACCATTAATATTATAGTAATCATGATGAAAAGATATAGGAAAATAGTTTTGCTTTCAGAAAAACTGATATTAGTAGGTTACCAAGGTTAACAAACAGTGATACTGAGTTGAACTTTAATTATGACACGGACAAGAGATAATAAATACGCTTAGTACGATTATTTATATTTATAAACGTGCAGATTTCGTTTTATGCTGCTTTCTTTAATTCATTCAGGAGATTGGTGGGTATTAGTCCCGCCAAATATAACCAATGATTGTAGAGTGGCAATAAGAGATAGCGAAATTTGTTTCGTTCATTAGGCATTTAAATTACGTTGTATACCCTTCATATACATACAATCCTATATGAATTTGATAAATATTTTCGTAAAATGGGCAAGTAGGGGATTGTGAAAAAAGCATACAGTGACTAGATATATTGTACTTATTTAAATGGGGATCATCGGGTTGCCGGTGAGAACTATTTTATATATGTACCTCGTGTACATAATATTATACGTAGCCATTAAATCACTATATCTGATCTCCTTAGACATCTTTAAATATACATTTGAAACAGCAGATGTTGATTAGTGATCAAATTTCGTGTTAGAGGAAAGAAAATCCTATACATGATAGACCTATTTTCGTTTCAGTTAGAAGGCATACAAATTGCAACCTATTAAAATTTTCCACAAAATACATCTATTATAGACTCATTTTGTAAAACAGTATTTCTATAAGAGAGAAGACAGACGCAGAATGTTACACAGCTAAAACATCCAATTCAAAATGGCAGCCTAATCTTAATTTCCCGTTTAGCTCTATACGTGATCGAATATTTAACACCAGACTACTGTTTGGTTTTAAAGTTACATACTCGACTACTGTTGAGTTTACCTACAAAAAATACATACAGTAATATCTTTGTAAACAAACAATTGTGTTTCTAAAGAGAAGTAGCAAGTTCAAATAACACAATAATTATAATATTTTGATGGAAATATAACCTTGCTTAGCCATGAATTGCCTACTTGTGTGTATGCATGTACGTGTGTGTACAGTCATATTGACGTAACCAGGCAAAACTACAAGTAACTTTGCTTAGACTATTAGCATGTGTCAGTGTAAATGTGATTCAAATTTGACAATCTTAAACAAGATCGATGTCAATTGTTCTTTTTAACATAATGACTTTTCCCGTGATTGTGAATAAAATAGGCAGTATGGTTGGGTATGTTTGTTTGATTTCCATACCAAATTCATCCAACGTTTAAGAAACCTTCGCCTTAAATGAACTTGAAAGACGAACCTCCGACTGATGCTTTGTTATGTTCAAAATTGTCGCCTCTTGTATTAGTATGAACAGCAGGAAAAATACACCGATACATGAGAAGCTACTGTCAAGTTTCCACGAATGCTTATATTATCCGAGATCGAGACAGAGAGAAGAAGTGAGATATCAGTGACCTGCACATCAAAGCTTTTATAACTTCGACTGAACCCTTGCGAATTTATTTTTTCTTTTCTTCTTGTTTCCCTTTCTGTTAGTGTGGTTCAGAAAACACAACTTTAAGCTTGACACCAATAGTGACATCACTTTTACGTCTACCACACATTACATATATTAATTTTCATATGGTAACTAGTAGAAGACAAATAATAATTGATGATTTCGGAATATTATTTGTAAAAACTCTACATGACAAATAAGTAAATTACTTTATTAGGTTTGTGTGTTTAAATATGTTTCAGCACATAATCGGGAAAGAGCCCTGGAGAACGAAGCACCATCAACAAACGGTCAAATACTGATACGATTTCTCGTATGAGTGAGCAAGAAATCAAATCTCACACAGAGGTTAGATGTCAATGACTTGCATTACTAAGCCACCCGTGGCTACAATATAAATACATACTTTTAATAATTAGATAGGATGCAATTAGATAATATATGGAAAGAAATGAAATAAATATGTGGTGGTGTTAATCCATTATCTTTGTATAAAAGGTACAAAGTTATGATTTTGCTTTGTTTTTTCTTTCTTTTCTATGTTTATCGTTGGTGGGGGACGTTAGCTTGTAATGCACGAGGGACGGGTTTCAGAGGAATAATCACGAAACATGATAATGTGTCGCTGTATCAATAGGTAGAAGTGTTGTTTGCATTCTTTATTATACACATGAACCGTTGGCAACTTGCCAAAAAAGCTGACACTATAATAAATGTTTTGTATTGTTTGTTGCCTTCTTACCAAAATCAGACATTGTAAACATTGTTAATGTAGATTGTATGCCTGTAATTGTTCAGTCAGATTCGGATACGTTACTAGGTGAATGCATTATATTCAGTGACGTGTGATAATTGTGTTATGTAACAATATACTTAGGGAAGATTATAATCGAGTGGGTTGCATTTTCATTTTCCATTGTTAACCACACATTTCCCCATCAGTCACTGACTGAAACATAAAATTATGATTGTGTCCTTCCTATATTATTCCTTTTGCTCCGTCTGTGTGTATGTTGCTCAATCTGTATATTCCTTTCTGTAAACGTCTTTAACCACTTAGCTGAATGCACAAAATCAACGTCTCAAAAACGATTAATTTAGTATACATGTTTGTATTTATTCATGATCAAATTAGATATTCATGACAAAAAATCATATTATTTTTTCTTTCAAACATTTTGGATTTGATTACATTTTGGTTCCAATCGAAGTATACATGATTAGCTCAAAATATTGTATCTTTCATTTGCATAATTAAAACATAACGTTTCCAAGATTTATAATGATCACCCACATTTCTGATGTAAAACAAACTCTGTTCATATATATATATATATATATATATATATATATATATATATATATATATATATATATATATATATATGATCGAATTTCTATAAAATTATATGTCAGGCGTATTCCTTCGCCTTTGTATATGTCCCCACACATTGTCGTTGTTACTTTCCTACTGAAACGTCTTGATCTTCATTGTTTCACTTCCGATCCGTATCGGACATCGCTGCTTCCTCAAATATTTAATGGTGTGCTGTTGTGCGGTATTCCTCTATTTCTCTGTTTATCAGTGTATACAGTTCCTAAACATCGGATTTAGCAACAAAATTATCTACAAAGATTTAGGTAACCCTGACAACATCTGTTCATTTCTACAATCTGTGATTCTAAGGGTCGACTGTCAAAAAATATTACAAAGGGACATACCGCTCTTTTAGTTTCTTCAATACAATGATATACTTTTAAACTTTTGGGAGGACGACAGATATTTACAAAAACATGGAAACTGTCACCACGATATGCGTTTTTATGGTGATGTTTGGGACAGGTCAAACAAATGGTAAGTACCGGTATTAATATTAAAGGAAATTGTTACATTTAGAACATGTCGTTAAAACATGATTATTACGGTATGGAATGATATAAACTGGTTTAGCGAGCTGTCTAACATAAAAAAAAGTGCCTAACAATTTTATTGTCAATCGCGTACCTAGAAAATATTCCTATAAAAATTGACATATCAATCACAAATATAGTCACTTTTCATTTACAAACACTCTAAAGTACAAAACATATCTCCAGTCAGATTCCAGAGTAAAAGTTTAATGCCAAGATATCTCACAAGCAAAACATTATTTCTTTATCTTTTCATACATTTCTTATTTTCTCCTTCACGGTTTAACAGCTTTTAGTTAGATACAGAACGAAAGTGTCTGCTATTCAAATAAAAACGTTTTAATGGCATTTCAAAGTTGATCATTATATATATATATATATATATATATATATATATGTATATATATATATATATATATATATATATATATATATATATATATATATATATATAAATATATATATATATATATATATATATATATATATATATATATATATATATATATATATTTCTCAATTTAATTAAAATTCAAAATTAAATCCAACACTGAAGGTGTTGATTTGTCTGTGGAAGCCTGTATTGTGTTGTTGTATCAACAGTCAGTTTTTGTTGAATATAATTCACTATAAATCACACTGCAAGTCTCTACCCAAGAATATAATATTTAATGAACACTATTTTTGGGGAAAAAATCACTTCAACAATTTGAAAAGTAAATTTCATCCTAAGTTAACTCTTCGTCACAACAATAATACTAATTGACTATGCTAGATCTTAAGAACGAATAAATACTCTTTCCAATGACAAGATTATATAATTCTCTACTTGTTCTCAGGTCAAGTAGAAAATAAACTTCATTTCATACAAAGTGAAGTCCAGCATACAATGTTACATTACAAAAGCATATAACGAGATTCAAAATATTTCAAAATAAAGTAACTAATCAACATTGCAAATTAAAACCACATAACAGTATTATGATTTTTTAGGACTGAAGATGAAAAAGATGCCGTGATTAAGCAATTAATTTTTTAAAACATAATTGATAATGCACAGAAAGGCTGAATGGAATGAAAATGTTAATACAATTATTATCGAATCCACGTTGTTTTGTGTTAAGTCCTCATTCTTATCTGAGTCATTCATCAAATTTAAAACACTACGGAATAAGTACTGATCTTAATCAGATAAATGGGTAGGAAATAGAATAGTAACTATTCAAATATCCATATAACAAAGTAATAACTACAAACCCAGCCCTACTAGCAGGTAATACCCAGACAGCTAACCTTACAATAAATGTTTCAGTTAATGTCAAACTTTAATGTTGACTGCATAGAAATTATGTACTTCAACATATTCTTGGGATAATAAGGATCCAAAATAGAGGGAGTGTTTTCATAAGAAACACACTACACTTATTAATAATACAAACAATATTAAACTTGATATTAGTTTCATAGCGCTTCTTTCAGGACAAAATAATATACTTTTCTCACAACCAAAACATTGGTATTTGCTAAATGGCAACATCAGATAGATGTGATCATAGAAGAATATGTACTACCGAACAAGGAAGTTTGATAGACAAGATTTCCTTTTCAAATTTCCTTAATATGAAAGCACTGAAAAAATTATGTTCTCAACACAGTCACTGTCCATTAAGATATAACAGCTTTAATATAACAACTGCCAGCAAGCTACAATTCGTTTTTTGTTCTACCAGATATCATAAATTACCTAACAATCATGTACATTTCAACCTAAAGGGTATGGGGGATTCCGTGAAGTTGCTAAATATTTAACAATTTCCTGAAACCATTGTTTCAAATATTTACTATAACATTTGTATGCAGTAAAATGTATATGTTAGTGATTTGTATAAATGGATATAATTGCTAGTATGTCTGAAAGTTATCCAACTAGAAGCTTGAAAGAATTAAAATCATTTAATTTGAAATGTGTTTTAGATTTAAGTCAGGAACATGTGCAGATAATAAAAAGCATTCTTTATATTACAAAAATACCATAGTAGTGCTTCCGGATCGATAACAATTATAATATGAATGAATCAATGCATACGTGAACGAATAGATCGATGACGGAACGATTGGATTTATCATTATAAATATAGATGAATCGATGAAACTGAGCTATAACATATGCGCTTAAATATAAAATTAAAATTACATCAAATTTAATCGAATGAAGTGAAATACTATTTTACCATTTTAAATTTAACTTAAATTAGCATTATTTTATTCCAGCATATTCAAAACAGGATATATACAATCATGGAGATAATGCAACTGTGATCATTGACAAAAGTCCAAATGATGGAAGGAAGTCTTTCGAGATATACTTCTCTGGTTTTACAAACAAGTTACGTGACATTCATATGATTATCATCGAGGCGAATTCGAATAATGATATTCACATAGGAGTTAGTAGAAATTACTCTGGCAGAATAAAAAACATAAACATGAACAATGACGATATCACATTTCTATTACTAAATGTCGTTTTTATGGACAGTGGAAATTACACAGTTTTCGAAGGTTCCTTGGAGAAAGGAAAACGAAGTATTCTTGTCACACGTATGTATTCTTTTCAACTTCCCTTAATGTTGAGAAAATTAATTGATTTAATGCTCTTGTATGCACGTAAATAGTATATATATATATATACTGGAATATGTTATCAACACGGGTGGTTTACCTTACCTAGATATGTAAATTGGTCAAGTTTTAGTTTATTAGTCTCATTGTCTATCAATACATGTCAGATTGTAAACAATGATATCCACAGAATGTCATGATAAGCCGTAATAAGAGTTTTTGTCCTCTTTGAGCTAGCTGACAATTTAGTTAGTTCGTTTCTTAGTTCTTAGTTGATCTAATGTTTTCTTTTTTTCATCAACGACATTATTTTAACAAATATGGTTTGTTCATTCACTTGATGTACGGGTCGGATACTTTTAAAATACGTTTGCCGGATGCAATCCCAAAGTTTATTTTACATACATAAGTTTCAATTTTATGGTTCAACAAGTCCCTCTTAATGGACCATACGGCGGTTCCCTGGGGAGTAGCTGGTTAGAGTGCTCAATTCACGCTAATTATGACCTCAATCCACAATATGTTATCCGCCTAGCAGATGCTGCTGTCTAGTTATAACTGTAATGAGAAGATACAGCAAGGTTACCTAACCAGCATGTGATGGTAGTACAGACGACTGAATTGAAACAGCAAAATAACCAAAAAGGATACTACAACTGGTATGACAGGATACATGAAATCAAATGGCCCATCTGATGCTGGTGTCCATATACAACTGGGACGTCGTTATGCATCAAAGCTAACTACCCAACAAATACTGAATTCCATTTGCAGCCGAGTCTACCTAATACGTACATGGTATCTTCACTACGGATGCTAATACCAGTTTACAGCTTTACAAACGGGCCCCACCTATAATACTTAGCTCAAAACCGCAAACATTAGTCGCATGGACGGAACTGAAACTTATAACGAGTTGATCTAATTCCGCGGTGTCTCCAAAAAATCATATCGCCTCTGCATCCTCTAACACCTTAATGAGTTCATCAGTTCTGCTAACAAAAACCTAAATTAAACAAAATTGAATTTATTATCGAAAAAAATGAAGACAGTAATATGAGTCGATACTATGAGACCTGATTTTTTATAAATACTAGCATGATCTTCGGTTTTGTTGTCCTTTTTATAACTCCACTTTATTTCGTTCTTTTTCTAGGTCGCATATTAAATGGACAAGTTTCTAAACCGATGATCCTGCCGTTTATGTGTATTAACACCAACACTTCTTCAATTAAAATTGGCAAGAGTCATGCTTTCGATTACGTGGATTATATAATCTTTAATGTGGCACGTAAGAGCTGTACATATACCAATCCTTCGCAACACTATATGGATCGCATTGACAGCTGTGTGTTAAATGGTACGACCTTTAATCTCATCTTAGAGGAACTAACATGGCAAGACAAGGGCGCCTATTTTGCCTGGGATGACCAGGAGTTATTTTTAGATGCATTATTTGTTGGCATTCCAGGTAAATAGTTTTTAATAATTCAATCATGCATACTCTACTTAAGAATTCTTACCCAATTTTAAATTTATTAAATCAATCTTGCGAATGAATAGTATTATTTAACAAAAATCATTTTGAAAATACTTGAATGTCTTTGTATACCTACACGGTAATGTAAAATCATAAATTGGCATGATGATATAATTTTAAGATTATAAATCTCTACTAATGGTTTAATAAATTTAGCTTATTATATCTTTCATGGCATAAAGGGTACATGGTTTACTCCTAATTGGACGTCAATCCATTGTAGATCAAATCTGTGTGCTGATGGTACTCGCAGTGAGACATTAGTAATCCAACCACTGCAAGAATATGAAGACACGTGATCATTAACAACGTCGGGCCTCAAACTCATAATCTACGTGTTGTAATACAACCACTTGTAATCTTAAATACTCTCGAGCACAATAATTTACTTGCCACATATTTTGTTTGGCTTGATTTTGTAATTATATGCTTTCTACAGATAAGACCAAGAATTACCGTTAATAATTTTGACATGCATATTATGCAAACGTTGCCACTTGCTAAAGTCAATCAGAAACATTATTGATTTAGTCGCTTCTTTCGGTTTTAACTTTTGCCTCTGTGCTCAGAAACTTTGCTATAAATCTGGACATGGGGCATAAATATATTTTCGGGCTGTTGCAAATGCTCAGATACTCAGCAAGTCTGGAAGAAATCGCCTCTATCGATTGACAAAACTGTGAATCATTTAACATTAAATATTGCAAGTATTATTAATACTTACCTTAACTATAATATCAGTGATAATAATCTATCTCTCTCTCTCTCTCTCTCTCTCTCTCTTGTTTTATCTGCATGGATGTGTGTATCCTTTTGTCTCCTCCATTAATTGTTAAGGCCCGTCCAGTAAAACATGTTTGTGCAATTAAGACCCGTATCGATTGGGCTGACACATAAATGTACTTATTGTTGTGAAATTATGACCCTTACTGAGTGGGTTTACATATAGTTTGCAGGTTCTGGTTGATTTAGTACGCTTTTTGATTTTGCCTACAAAAGTTTTGGTGCACACTACAAGCATTGTGGTGTAATTAAATGCTTTGTCATCTGGGCTTACTCGACACATTTTTTGGTGGAGTTATCACCCTTACTAGACTGAAAATGAATTATGTGTTTCCATCTGATCATTTCGGTAAAACCGATGAAACGGTAGGTCTGCAAAAAAGTGGACTTTTTATTACCGCAAAAGGAATATATATTGATCCTCTTGTCCGTCAGTCCGATTTTCCTTGAGTCTCTCAACTGAGTAACTACTCCCGCAATAGTTGATGAATTGTCTTAAAACATAATAAATATAACGGTCATCACCTGACAACCAACCACTTTCCTCGTCAATTTATTGTTAGATTTACTGTCTTCTTTGTTGTTGTTTTTTAGCAATTTGTCCAATTGTTTAGATGAATTGCTATAAAATTTGGTAAATGTTATCGTTTTAATTTGGAAAAAGCTAATATCAAGGAACTATGCTGCTCTCACGACTTTTGTTGGTGTTAATGGTTTTTGTTTTGTGGTTTAATGGAGTGGATAACACAATACTATTAACGCTACTAATCATTCGGTATTCATAATGGATTTATAGGTCGCTTTAAAACTTAATACGTGTTATGGCCTTCAACAACAGATGCACATGGTTTTGAAAGAGCTACTGACCATTTCTCTGGACGCAGTTACTGACAGACGTTTGTAAATTTATTTTTTAATTTGTCGTTATGAACATAAAGGTTTCGTGCAATTGTTAATATTTACATTTTTTTTTTTTTAATGATCACATACTACAAAAAAAAATATAAAAATGGATCATTTAGCCTTCAATTCTAAAAGACAGATTGCAATAAAGGATGTGTCATGTCATACATTTTTGCTAAGATAGTTCGCTGGTACATACAGAAGTCTTCTAATGTTCACTAAAAATTAATAACTGAGGTAATTACAACACTTTGCTGCATCTAATACCGTAGTATTCTATTATTTTTCTTCAAAGAAAACAACACATCACGTCCGCTAGGTACATCTACCATTGATTCTTCAAGCCATAAAAGTGAACATGGTAAGAATTGATAGACAAAGATAACGGAAGAAGCTAACTGCTTATTTCCATCCATGCATGTGAGATAAACAAAAACGAAAAAAACGAAAGAAAGAAACAAATAAATAAAGAAAGAAAGAAACGTTTATCTTAGATTCACCGTAACCATATTGTCTTTATTTGTATTTTGAAACATAATAATGTACCTACAAATCGATTTATCTAGTAATGCCATTATAGCTTGCATCCAGGTTTTTATTCTTTGATATGTTCATATATAAATAAGTTTAGCTCTTAAACATCATCTGTAATTTGCTTAAACTAGGAATAATTTGAATAATTTTTATGTATGTATGTATGTATGTATGTATGTATGTATGTATGTATGTATGTATGTATGTATGTATGTATGTATGTATGTATGTATGTATGTATGTATGTATGTATGTACGTACGTACGTATGTTTGTATGTATGTATGTATGTATGTATGTATGTATGTATGTATGTATGTATGTATGTATGTATGTATGTATGTATATATACGTATGTATACATATGTATGTATGTATGTATGTATGTATGTATGTATGTATGTATGTATGTATGTATGTATGTATGTATCTATGTATGTACGTACGTACGTACGTACGTACGCAGGTAGGTAGGTATGTAGGTA